>CM067363.1:0-327429 GCA_034401795.1 Chaetoderma sp. LZ-2023a | reverse complement strand
TTCATTGCTAATGGTTGGGCATACATTTGACAACTAACAGTTTAATGATAAAAATCATTTATTGGTACCCCAACTCCAGCGGGATGTTGGTTTTCGCCTTTTTGGCTTAACAAATATATATGTATTTATATACAATGATCTAGATAAATTAAGCAATACAGATGTTTAATGAACGAAGTGTGTCAGCAACTGTTTGTGCAACATTCTCCAGATGATATACTGCGCTAGATCTTCTCGGCCAGCTGAAGCTGAATCCTTTGAACTCGTATCTCACGTGGCTAGATGGATTGGGTGCTGCTATTCCGTTATTGGTTTGACTACATTGAGCCGCTCACAAAGATGACACCACAGGTTAGACCCATGGCGGCTCTTGATACAATATCGTGGCTGATTTCCAGGTCAGTATAATGCAAATTGTAGCCTTCCATACTTTACATCTATTCTATTGTGGCTGGTATGTTTCTGCAATCTACCTGTAAGGCAACAATCTAGAGTTTTAATATGTTTACATTAAATATTAATTGATTGTTCAGTTTAATTAATGTTGAAAGAACAGTTTCCTTCCAAGCTCAGTGACTGTTGGCATAGTGCCCTCAATGACACAAACATGATTCCTAATAGCAAAAGTTACAGCATAGCCAATCATGTGTCCAAGTTTTGTTCCAAAATGGTCAAGCAATTCTGAAATTAATAAAGAGTAATATCTTGACAATCATGTTGATGTTATAAGCATTACCAGATGTTTTCCAACAGTCAGCACATGCAAAATGTTTCAAGCCATGTGCTGTAGATATATGTTTAAACATAACATTGTGAGTGCTACACGTAAATGGAGGCACAACGTTATTAGTGATACACATTACACAGAGAATATTCTTTACAGATGCAGTTTTAATATTACTTTGCGCTAATTTTTGTGAGCTTAGGTTAGGTTTCTTTTCAGGAATTTGTTGTTCAATTTCAATATCTATAATGTCAGCCAAATCAGTATCTTCTGTTTGCACATTTCCATCATTTTCTCTGAAACTTTCTTTCAATTTTATGCTTGCAGTTTTCATTGCATTATGGACCAATTGTGCAAAATTAAGACCTCGACTTGTAACACGACCTCTCTTACGTCCTCCAAAGCAACCTTTGGAATTTTCAGGAAACTGAACTTTTGGTCTATATGGATCTTCTATTACCTGACCGCATGCATCTTCAACTAAAGAATATGAACTTTCTTTAATGCTACCATCTTTTTTTCGATAGCCGCCATAATGAGGTGCTCTCTTAGCTTGTCTATCAGGAATAAGGGACAATGGAATAGGCTTATCATACAGTAGTATTACGATGGTTCCATTATTGGCAGCTTCTAGTTCCTTTTCTGAAGCAGAATGAGATACATTAAGTAACTGATGAATTCGGGTGAGATTAGAATGACTTGAATTTTCTTTAATATCTGGAAGTGTAAAAGTAGGCACCTGCTTCAGGTAAGCTTGAAAAAGTTATGTTGGTAATTGTATGCCCTTGGCTTTGGCAAACACGCATATAAATGTTTGCAAAAATACGGCTGTCCTCTCGTGACAAAATGCATACAAGAACATAAACCAAATTCTAGATTACAAATAGTGTGTTCTTCTTTATAGAGAGGTAGCAAAGAGCTGGGCAGACATGACTTTAAATGTTTTTTAAAGAGCAAGCAAGATTTTGCTTGTAGTTCAAATATCAGAGATTTACATGAATTAACAGCATCATAGTTATGTTCGTCTGTTATTTCTTTAACTAAAGATTGGACACTCTTTTGAGAGAAAACAACATCCACATCCTCAAGCTTTTCAACATCTGGATATGCATCTGTTTCACCAGTGAAAAAGTTGTCTGATAGTTGTGCATCTTGTACATTAAATCATTTCCCTTAGTCAACATAATGCATTGAAAAAATAATTTAATTTCATCCACCGGAATTCTAGTTTTCAGACTGTAATTATCCAAACTGCTACTTGAAATCCATTGACTTTCTGTATCAAAATATTTTTTTAAAGTTAACAAGTTATATTCAGCCCACATACACTTTACTATGTGTATCAGATTATTAATTTGCACTTCGATGATATGTACAGATGAAATTCTAAAACAAGAAGTCAAAGGGCCATGATCAGCTGCCTAATACTGAAAGTGCATGCTTTATAGGTTGGTTTACAGAATTTCATCATTTTAAAATTATGTAAAGCAACCTAAAGAGCACGCAAATAATATTAATATAATCTTAGCTAGGGGCCATAGTGCGCGTCTAGCTGATGAGGAACTGTAAAATCATCATATCCTGTGATGTTCAATTAATATACAGGTAAGCTATTTGCTATCTTCTAAAGCTCTTGTTGTATATATGTACATTGCTTGGACATTATTGTTTCTCAGAATATGTAGTCCATGGAAGACCGGGTCCTGTGGCAACTTAATAAGGCGAGATATTTAGTATCTTCTGATACCTCTTGTTCACTTCATGAAAAGCTGAGATAGAGATATATATTGATTTAAAAAATTTTCCCATACTTTTTTCATGTTTGAATATTTTCTGGGTCCAGGTTATGGGTTTTGCTTTGGTTAAGCTTTTTTTAAATGACATTTGCACCTACAATTAAGGTGCGATTTAAAAAACCCATCACAGGTGTCTACGATGTTTAGCCTGAGGAGTAGTCCACATGAAAAAGAAATTGATTTTCAAATTTGTTCCATATTTTTTTGGTCTGAACTTTGATTATGTTAGGCCTGATTTGTATCCATCCAGGTTATACTCATTACGCTGTGGTTAGGCTTTTTTCAAACAACATTTTCATCCACAAGGGATTATCCAATTTTGAATAAAATGTGACAGATTTGTTCTATACAGTGCTTAGGACTAGCCCACATGAAAAAGAAATCTATTTTCAAATGTTTTCCATATTTTTTCGCCGTTTGAACTTTTATGGTCGATTTTCATATGTATTATGCTGTGGCTAAGCATACTTAAAACATGGATACAAATCAGCCCTAGACTGATCAAAGTTCAAACGACGAAAACATCTGGGGAAAATTTGAAAATCAATTTCATTTTGATGTGGACTAGTCCTAACTATCGGATAGAATAAATTTGTCAAGTTTATTCAAATCGGACAACCCCTTGTGTGAGTAAACGTCTTTTGAAGAAACTTAAAGCAGCCAAAACCTATACCTGGCCATATAGCCTGCATACAAATCAGCCCTAAAATAAATCAATGTTCAAACGGCGAAAAACACTGATCTTTGACACAGATACACAATTACCAACTTAGCAGTAATGAACTAACCTTGCTATGAGGAACCTGCAGTGAAGAAGTGAACGTTGTCTTTTCCGTTAGCGCTGTCACCTGTAGAAAAAAGCAAACATAGGCAATTATTATATTACTCTAATTGAAGTATAAAACCTTCCTGTATTTCATAAGTCGAAAGGGGGCATAACACCATGGAAAATTGACGAAAATGTCTGAAACTCAAACCTGCTCTATAACTCCCTATAATAAAGCAACAGAAAACTGATATTTTTCGCATTTCACAAGTCAAAAGGGGACGTAACTCCATCAAAAATATATGCAAACAGAGATCTGATAAACAGTAATAGAGTAATCGGTATGACTGTTGATAGCCATATTGGATTTTGGATTGTCGATTTGGATAGATTTCTGCCTCAGACCTAGTCCAGTTATACTGTGAAGGTTCAAATAGATCCACTGAACGGTAATGGAGTTAACGTCCAGAAGCACATTTTGTATGACTGTTGGTATTTTAATTATTATATGCGGTTACCAGTCAACATCATTTAAGAGTTCATTTTCCACTTCCTTTAAGCAAACGTATAGCAGAAAGCCTATAATCGTGAGTACTCTGGATGAGTCTATGCAAGACTTATTTAACACTGGTACACAACAGCAATGAACTAACCTTGTCATGCCTGTTGTAATGAACCCCTGTTGAAGAAGTTGAACCTGTCTTCTCTGCTTCTCTCATCACCTGTAGACACAAGTAAACACAAGCAATTATTTTATAACTTTAAAAGAAGGGAAAAGGGAACTATTAAATGATGTTTATTGATAATTTCATGCAATTTTAAATACCCTACGTTTGGTAAAACGGAATAATTAAAAAAAAGTGTTTACTAACTCTAGCAGTGCTTAACTTGGAATTTTTTACTTGCTGGTGCAAGTTTAGGGGCAAAATGTTTTCAACATACACTTCTGGTTTCAAGTGTTGCAACATGATACCTAGTCAATATTTTGAAATTCGTGGGACTGACAGTAGGTCCTGTCGCAACGGCTTTCAGTCAAATTCTTTTAAATTTGACAGTATTTTACCTGTAAGACATGGTGACTAATCAGCTTAAAGCGAATATAAAAGATTATATGCCCAGATGTAGAGGATATTAATATTTATTCCCTCAGCATACACCAACATCATCACCAAATTGGTTCCTGCCATAGTGAGTTATCATTCAACAGTATTTGTATATTCCCTGGTCCTTTCCTTTAACGAAAGCATAATAGCTTAATTATGGCGATGCTATGAGAGAGAGAGAGAGAGAGAGAGAGAGAGAGAGAGAGAGAGAGAAAGAGAGAGAGAAAGAGAGAGAAACTTGTTTTACCGTAATTCCACGAACATTTTCACGTCTAGGCCCTACACTCTGGGGGACATGCCTGGATTGTGGGGACAATGCCCTGACCCCACAATTATGGTAGCTCAAACGATCGGGATAAGCATGAAACATAAAAAAATGAAATGTCCCCACAAGATTATCTCACACTCTCATGTTAAAAAAATGTTGCATGAGGCATACGAACACGTGATATGATAAACACTCACGTGCACAGACTAGGCGGCGGTGTAATCTCCCATCCACATACTGCTGCTACTGCATGAACTGCCAATCAGAGAGTATGTCCCCACAGTGTTTCTCACATTTGTGGGGTCTCTCTCACTAGGTCCCCACTTTGTGTGGAGACCGTCCCCACAGTGTTCTCTCACTTTGTTTAGTTAATGGTAGTAATCACTATCCCTCTTAGAAGTATTTTTTCTTTTGAGAGAGAGAGAGAGCGAGAGAGAGAGAGAGAGGGAGAGAGAGAGAGAGAGGTAAAACTAATTAACCCTTTAATGGTCAAGATTGGTAAAAAGAATTGGGGTTACATAGTGAATGTCCATTTACAGGCCTACAGAAGTCTACATGTATTTTTGCAAATTTACCACTAGAATGACTGGCTCGGTTACTGAGCCAATCATTCCAGTTATAAATTTTTTAAACTTTTCCTCTTGGCCTGTAAATGAATATTAGTCAAGATCACTGTAGAGGCGGGTTCTGACTGGCATGACCATCAAAGGTTAAAATAAACAATTCCAGTAAATTGTGTTTAATATACCTGCACTTCTCCAAGGGTTGCACATTCTGCAATGATGTGGTCGAGTAGTTCATGATCTGATACTAATATATGTGTGCAGAAGGGACAGTCCGTGGTAGCAACCTTAGGACACAAAATATATGATAGATCTGTATTCAGGAAAACATTGGTTACTCTATTGACAGCATCTGATGTCAACTCTTGGTGATACAATCAACTGCTCGTCTGCATTGCAATTATTTTTGCCTGCGACTGTTGTCTAGAAACATTTAAGAGGCCTTATCAATGATGCATGAAAACTTAACCAAAATCAGATGTTGCTGCCGCTGATCAATATGCCAGGTATCCCATTAGCTCTTCTGTTCTCTGATTATTACCATGATAACGATTCCAATGAACTTGAAATCGAGATTACTTATGCTATCACAGCATATTTTATCTCAAAATAATTTGACTGGAATTCAATGCTGCTTCAGGAAGCAATGACTTCCAACCAAATCATTTTTTTAAATACTAACAAGAATTCTGTGGAATAAAATGTCTCGCCTGTTACCTTGACCATTGACCGTGTGACCTCGATGTTATCATGTTGCTTCCTAACATTATAGGTAACCATGTATCCAAGCTTAGTTCTAATAGGATTGACCAATCCTGAAATAAAAAATGGAAATCGGATAACCCCTTGTTGATAAAAATATTGTTTGAAAAATTTGTAACCACATCAAAAATCCTTAACCTGAAGGCATAAAATTATCTAAGTTTTTAAATCTATTTCTTTTTTATACACACTAGTCCTAATGATTGCATAGCACAAATCTGTGAAGTTTTATGGAAATCTGATAACTCTATAGAGAGTAAATTGTCATTTCATAAAAACTTAGCAAGGTTTATTTTTTTCACAACAGTCCAAAATAAACGAAGTCCAAACTGCGTACACAACTTTGGAAAAATTTAGAAAATCTATTTCATTTTGACACAGTGTAGTTCTAATCATTGTATAGAACAACTCTGTTGAGCTTTACATGTATGTAAATCCGATAACTCTTTAGTGTGTAAATAGTCATTTGAAAAAACTTAACATAAACGCCGTTGTCGGAAAAGTGGTACCTATGTCTCGCTTCCAGCTTCGCAGGCGAGACAAAAACCAATTCTGTAGGAGTTCCTTGAAATTGATATACTAGGATTGCTGAAATAGCAGCAGTGGCCAGAAGATAGGACAAGTAGGAGCATTGTGAAGCTGGTGAGATTACAGGATCGAATTATAACACTGACCACAAATATATATATACCTGCAATGTCTGGGAATTTTGCGTTGTCCTTCGGGATTTTTGTGGCTTTCGCTTCACCTTGTCTGAACAACGCACCTGAAAATAACAACATATAAACTGTTAGAACATTAGCCCATACCACTCGAATGTTAGGATTTTACATGTTCAAATTAAATTAAAAGATGAACTGGTGTTCAATTTCATTCCATGATTATGCCTGGAAAAGTATCTCGTATGTATTGAGTAGCCATTAGCGTCATGATTTCCACCAGAATATGGTGGTAGAGAGAACTGAAACTTAAAAGGACACAAGTGCTACTCTCTTCATACCAGACAATACTAATTCACGTAAAACGAGATGATATAAAGCCTATACTAGTCTGTATGACAAGTAATTAACAGAAAAATAGTCCCGCGGAATTCGTCATAAAATTCAAATCTGTCGCACAATCTGTTGCACACAAAATGCGGTCAGGAATTTGATGACGTTGCATGGATATCACACAAATTACTGGGTGGATCAAGTCGATTTTAATGTCTACCAAAATCAACATGATCCACATTGTTGCATTTAGTGTCCGCTACAGAGATAGAATGGGTCCCAATCTGTCTGGTTATCGAGCCAGTCATTCCATTGGTAAATTCAAAAATTGTATTCTCTTTACCAGTAAATAAACATTCCACAAGACCATGTATGACCTCTAAATGGTCAAACAATCCTGAAAGCAATGACGACATGCAAAACGAAACACAGAAACTTAATGTTGCGATGCATACATGTATGCATTTTCAATAACGCAGAAGAACATATTATAACAACATTATTTCAACACTTACCTGAGATACCCAAATCTTTGGTTTGAGGAAACCTGTTTGCTTTGTACATGCAGAATGTTGACTCAAGTGCCGGCAAGATTGGCGACGCCTTGCTTTCATTGCTATTTGTCGATAAGCCTTCTTACGGAGGTGCTTTTTTGTAGACGCAGAAGGGCTGCGCGTAGCAGAAGACATATTACGCATACTCATCAACCCAGACTTTAGGATTTCACTAAAGAGAGGCTTATCTGTGGCCGGAACAAGATCGCATAGACAGTCATTGACAAATGAAGAGGCTGAAAAATGAAAACATATATACAGTGTAGGTTAGTATAGTACCATCTTTAACATAAATGTAATATGCACCGGATATATGGGGATAAATAACTAATGAATCTCTGCTGAATAATGGCAGCCATTTTTAGAAATCCAGGTCAAAAAGACTAGTAAAACTTCATTCTTTGGGGCCAATGGCACTATAATATTTCTGTTATGTAGTGTCAGTGACATAACAAAAATATGACACAAGTGTCAATGGCATTACACTGATTGTAAACTTTTCCTGGCTAAATTAAGCACATAAGACATATGCATTAAATCACTATAATTAAGCACATATGACATAATAGATCACAAACTCCTGAGAAAAAACATTTATGATATTATATGTTACACTAGGAATTATTCTACATCAGTGTTGTTCCTAGGTCCAAGATTCAATGGGACAATTTGAGATTTTTGAGCCCACTTTCTATTATAAGTAAATAGAGAGATGTTAAATCTAATGGGACATGTGTATTGTCAGGTAGGCAAATGGCCCCATGGCTCGCCCTAGGCACAACACTGTACATGAATTATGTTAACCACCTGACTGCCGAGTCTTTGCAGATGACATATTGCAGGATTGATATTTATGGGCCTGTTATTTTTTCCTCAATTTGACTAAAGGTTGTTGGTGGCTAAGCCACTTTCAGTCAAATTGTTTTCACAATATTCCTCAAGTCAGAAATGTCCATTTGCAGACCAAGAGAATACTTTGACAATATACCACTGGAATGACTGGCTCGATAACCGAGCCAGTCATTCCAGTGGTAAATTTCCATAAATAGTCTTCTCTTAGTCTGCAAATTAACATTTTTTATGACAAAATTTTAATTTTCTTGAACAAATTCAATTGTTATATGTTATATCACTTACAGTCTCTTCTCCTAAATGTGACCAGGATTTTGATAAGGGAGGTAATTGTGCATAGGTGACTAGCTGTACAGGGAAGAGTAAGTTCCCCTAGTGTCATGAAATAAGGATCTCTTAAAATAGTATACCCCTTGATGCATCAAATATCTATTGAAAAACTAACATTCTTATAATTCTTGAAAAGGAGACAAATCACACAGAAATATACATGTACTGAGTCCAAACAATGTAAAAGTATGAAAAACCCCTTTAAATAATTTTAATCTTGCTGCAAAGAGAACAAATCTGTAAAGTTTTGTTGGGATCGGATAAGTCTTTGATGAATTAAATGTCCACTGTCCATTGAAAAACTTTAACGTTTATCTACATGTAATTCTGACCGCACATTATTTGGACAAACAGATGGCACCAACAGCAATAGTCACACCGACCTTCGGCGGCATTAGTAATAATAATTATAATATATGTTACCTGGCTCTGGACTGCTGCTGTTACAATATTCTTGCTATGATCTTGAAATGATGTTGCACATTCCTGGTTGCTTGAGCGGCTTAGATGGACACCATCCTGACTCAACCAGCCCCGTGTAAATTCGGGATGTTCCATGATTGAGACGAGAGGAAATCCATATGCCAGCGAGTAAAGTTCAGAATTAAATCGCTCATGTCTGATGTTGTAGTCACATACTGGAAGGCCAAATGACTCCCCTTCCAGGCGGCTTTCTCTGCGCGGAAGAATTGATGAAAGAACGATGTGTAGATGCGGGTTGACCTACAATAATAATAATAATAAATAATAATAATAGTAATAATAATAACAACAACAAGAGGCCTGTATCGCTCACCTGGAACATTGGCATTTGAATCAATCTTTATTGAGTTTTACATCAATTAGTGCCACTTCCAATGACTTTCAGTCAAATGGTTTAATTTTCGAGATATTGACAACAATCTGTGGACTGCTTTTACAAAGGTGCTTTTGAACAATCTTTAAGTGAAAATAGATGCCATCAGTGCTAACAATAGAAATTGATGACATACAGTCAAACTTGTATTAAGACACCACCCAAAGGGAGAATCAGAAGGCAGTCTCTTACAGCAGCTGGTTCCTTAATAAAGTTTCAAATACATTGCTTAATTGGATTTAGTAAATGAAGAAAATGGTCTCTAAAGGCAGGTGGTCCTTTAATCCTTTCACCCATAAATCCTGGAAAAAGTAGTTATTTTATTGAATATTTTGAAATTCACTTTACTTGAAGCCATTGTACCGTAGGCAGCAATGACTTGCAGTCAAATTGATTTCAAAATATTCAAGTTTTTCTGTTTGGATGCCTTGAAAATGCGATATAGAGAATTCATCGGTGAAATGGTTAATGCAGCTGGTCTTTATAGCAGGTTTAACTGAGAGTACTCGCAAACTATCCATTTAACACTTTGTAAAATCTGAATTATTCAAAGTGCAGATTTTTTGATATAAAAGATTACTCTGCATTCTGATTTTGAATTCAGCATGAGAAGGGCTATAGAGTGAAGCCATGGTCACAGCCATTACGTTAGTTGCCTTTGGAGGCGTACAACAAAGGTCAGTCAACATAATGGCTGGACATTTACTGATGGTAGAGACCATTGATGTTATCGTGATACGAACACTGCACAAATTAGTCTTGAATCAGTATGGCCGTTAAAGGTCAGAATGGCGCTCGAGTGCACGGATCGGTCACAAGATGACATCAGTGATTTCTACCACAGGGTTAGGAATGATGGCATGCCGGGTCAGGATTGGCAGAGGCGAGGGTTGATGCGCGTGCTATATATTTGCATGTCTTGTGCAAACGGGTTCTACTTTTGGAGATCACATTTTAGATCACTTTGGTTCAGTTTTCGGTCCACTTTTTATAGTATAAACATAAATGTTAGATATTAGTTAGAAGTTTTAGTCAGAGTACAGTTATGATTGTTACAGAGAATAAATTCACAGTATGATAAGTTTGAAGTTGCTGTTTGTCGATACAAGTATTATAGCTAGAGTGATGCAACAAGACCAGAGAGAAACACTTTGGCACGAATATAAGAATCTTCGAGAAGTCAGATGGCCCGGGGACGGATATAAATATTTGATCACAGAATCAAAGGCGAGCCACGTCCCCAACTTGAATTCAGATAAATTTGAAAACCAATGAGCTGCTGCTGGTCCAGAATTTATAACATGTACATCTGGCTGAATGAAATGTTAGCAGAAGGGGAGGGGTGTCCAGGTGAGCTGGAGTTTATTTAGAAAATAATTTGACTGAAATTCATTGCTGCCTTAGGTAGCAACATCTTTCAATCAAAACATTTCTAAAAAATTCAACAGTATAGATGTCAGAGCACATAATACATATCTTAAATATTTAGGTACTGGAGGACAAAAGTTAATAGTTTTTATCTTATCTGGCAAAAAAATGTGTCATGGGTGATAAATCATCACACGGTGGGAAAAAAACTGTAATATTTCCCCTATGAACGTCACAACATGAATACACAAGAAATAGAAAAAGGTAATCTTTTTGAAATTTGGTTATGTAATTATCTAATTTTAATCTTAATTAGTAACTTTGTACTTGCCTTACGCAGGTCAGAGGTAAACTCTCCATACCGCATCATGTACATGTAAATGCTGCTGCCATTTGACACATCATTGCTCCCAGCATGGATATAAAGAACATCTGCTTCGACCTTCACACCATTCATGACGTCTCTGATGAACTTGATATCTTTCCCCGGATAGGACTCGACACTGAATGCCGACGACAGATACTTCTGCTGGTGCTTCACGATTGAGGTCCCAACAAT
This sequence comes from Chaetoderma sp. LZ-2023a, assembly GCA_034401795.1. Lineage (NCBI taxonomy): Eukaryota > Metazoa > Mollusca > Caudofoveata > Chaetodermatida > Chaetodermatidae > Chaetoderma > Chaetoderma sp. LZ-2023a. The sequence continues at coordinate 315,936 of CM067363.1, read as the reverse complement.
TGCAAACCTGGTTGCCATCATCAGTCTCTTAGTCTTACTAACAGCCTGTAAAGATATAAAATATGCTTCTCGCCTTATCAAGGCTAAATTAGTGGAAGTAATAACACAATATTTATAAACACTTTAAATAAACAATATTTATAAACACTTTAATATTAATTACTAGTTGCAATTCTGAGAATAAGTCTCTTAAAATAGAATATGCAAATTAATTAATGCAGTATTTACTAGCAATTACTATTGAAAATTTCTAGAATAAGTCTCAAAATAGGTTATAAGAAATTAGTGTAGTATTATTAAATGATATTAATTACCGGTACTAGTGAAAAGTTTAAGAATAAGTCTTTAAAGATAGATTAAGAATGAATTAATGCAGAAGTATTAAATAATAAACAAATATCAATTACTCGTGAAAATCTTGAGAATAAGTCTCTTAAAATAGAGTAAACCAATTAATTAATGCAGTATTTACTGTAACATCAATTACTAAAGACAAATTTGAGAATAACTCTTAAAATAGAAGAATTAATTAATCCAGTAAATTTAACGAGCAACTTTCCGCATACAGGTAGGCAGAGATTTGATAGCTTTGCACGTACAAGTATAGGTAAGCAGTGGGAGTATCTGAAAATACAAAAAGAGAAAATATTAAAGATATATAATTAGTTCCAACGATATAAGCTCACTTGGCCCTTTGGCCAGGTGAGCTAACAATGATTAATTTCAATATGATTATGAACCTAGTCTAGTCTAGGCCAGTCTAGTCTAGGCCAATCTATTCTAGTCTAGGCTAGGCCAATCTAGTCTAGTCCAGTCTAGGCCAATCTAGTCTAGTCTAGGCAATCTAATATAGGCCAGTCTAGTCTAGGCCAATCTATTCTAGTCTATGCCCTATCTAGTCTAGTCTATGCCCTATCTAGTCTAGTCTATGCCCTATCTAGTCTTGTCTAGGCCAATCTAGTCTAGTCTAGGTCGATCTAGTCTAATCTATGCCGATAAAGTCTAGTCTATGCCAATCTAGTCTAATCTACGCCAATCTAGTCTAGTCAAATCTAGTCCAGTCTAGGCCAATCCAGTCTGGTCTAGGCCAATCTAGCCAAGTTCAATCTAGCCTAGGCCAATCTAGTCTAGGCCAATCCAGTCTAGGTCAATCTAGTCTAGTCTAGGCCGATCTAGTCTAATCTAGGCCGATCTACTCTAGGTCAATCAAGTCTAGGCCAATCTAGTCTAGTCTAGGCCAATCTAGTCTAATCTAGGCCGATCTAGTCTAGTCTAGGCTGATCTAGGCCAGTCTAGTCTAGTCTATGCCCTATCTAGTCTAGTCTATGCCCTATCTAGTCTTGTCTAGGCCAATCTAGTCTAGGTCGATCTAGTCTAATCTATGCCGATAAAGTCTAGTCTATGCCAATCTAGTCTAATCTATGCCAATCTAGTCTAGTCAAATCTAGTCCGGTCTAGGCCAATCCAGTCTGGTCTAGGACAATCTAGCCAAGTTCAATCTAGCCTAGGCCAATCCAGTCTTGGTCAATCTAGTCTAGGCCGATCTATACACCTGTGCAAAAGTTAAGCACCAGCAAAAACAATAGAACGTAGAAACATGATGGTACAACTAGGCTGCCATACTTTTTGTCCCCGCGTTAGCTGACATAATTCCTAGTACGAAATGCACATGCATGCATGACTTCACGCCGCTTGATGTCCGTGCGTGGCAGGAAACAGCACACGTGTTCAGTTATGTAAAAGTCCAGTTTGAGGTGTAGAACATTACATACAGATTTAGGCGACAAGATTAGGAATTTTGTGTTCATGACCGTGGTTTATTTGTACAGAGAGAATTAGCTCTTGATTGTGAACCGCTATGGCAAGACGAAGGTTAAGTGATCGTGTGAAATGGCAAATCATAGGCATGCATACAACTGGTATGTCATGCAGAGAGATTGGCAGACAGCTGAACTGTAATCAGTCGTTTGATTGCAAAACATGGGCAAACTAACGAGGTGAAGGACAGGCCTAGATCTGGAAGACCGAAGAAGACTACTGCCCGTGATGATCGAGCCCTAGTACGCCTTGTTAGGAGATCTCCATTCACCAACAGCAGAGTGCTCAGCCAGCAATGGGAAACGCGCAATAGAGTGTCAATGTCTACCGTCAAAAGGAGACTGTATGCTGCTGGCATGAAAGCTAGGAGACCTGTCAGACGTCCTCTCCTCACTGCACACCACAAAGAGGAGCGTCTGAGGTGGTGCAACGAAAGAAGACACTGGAGCATGAGATCCTGGAGACGGGTACACTGGTCCGATGAAAGTCGGTTCCTGCTTCATGCCACAGATGGTCGAACTCGTGTATGGAGGTCCAGACGCACGGCGTACGACCAACGTAACATCATGGAAGAAGTTCCATTTGGTGGAGGTTCCGTTATGATATGGGGGTGCATCTCATTTGATTGTAAGCTGGATCTGTTGACTGTACCTGGAACACTAAATGGACAAAGATATCAAGATTCCATACTGGATAGAGTTGTGGTCCCTCATTTTGTAAACCATGCACCTGGAACCCACCCTATATTCATGGATGACAACGCCCGACCACATCGTGCTAGAGCTGTGCATGAATACCTCCGCCAGAATGCCATTGAAACCCTACCATGGCCAGCAAGGAGCCCTGACATGAACCCTATTGAGCATATCTGGGACATTCTGGGAAACATGGTGAGAAGGAGGGATCCTCCTGTGCAGAACCTACAGGAATTAACAGACGCACTCCATCTTGAATGGCAACGAATACCACAATGGCGTATCAGTCGGTTGGTGACCAGCATGAGACGTCGTGTCCAGGCCATCATCCAGGCACAAGGTGGATATACCCGGTATTAATAATGACAGTCTCAAACTCGTGCACAGATGTTAAACTTCGTTTTCAGACACCATTAATGACAATCTAGCCACGTGTGTCAACTGTAGGGCAATAGTTGTCAGTTGTGTCAACGTAACCATATTCAGGCCTCGTTTTCAAGTTCAAACAAAAACATACAGTGTTTCCCCACCATCATAATCAGCATTCCTCTAGTTGCATTATTACCTCTTGCACTAAGATGGATGGGTACATAAATGTTTATGCTATTGCTTTCTTCATAGCACATGAATATACCCTCGCATGTGCGTAAAAATAGGGTGGTGCTTAACTTTTGCACAGGTGTATAGTCTAATCTAGGCCGATCTACTCTAGGTCAATCAAGTCTAGGCCAATCTAGTCTAGTCTAGGCAAATTTAGTCTAATCTAGGCCGATCTAGTCTAGTCTAGGCTGATCTAGGCCAGTCTAATCTAGGCCAATCTAGTCTAGTCTATGCCCTATCTAGTCTAGTCTATGCCCTATCTAGTCTTGTCTAGGCCAATCTAGTCTAGTCTATGCCCTATCTAGTCTAGTCTATGCCATATCTAGTCTAGTCTATGCCCTATCTAGTCTTGTCTAGGCCAATCCAGTCTAGTCTCTGCCCTATCTAGTCTAGTCTATGCCCTATCTAGTCTTGTCTAGGCCAATCTAGTCTAGTCTATGCCCTATCTAGTCTAGTCTATGCCCTATCTAGTGTAGTCTATGCCCTATCTAGTCTTGTCTAGGCCAATCCAGTCTAGGTCAATCTAGTCTAGTCTAGGCCGATCTAGTCTAGTCTAGGCCAATCTAGGCTAGGCTAGTCCAGTCTGGTCTAGTCAAACCTAGTCCAGCCTAGGCCAATCTAGTCTAGTCTAGGCCAATCCAGTCTAGGTCAATCTAGTCTAGGCCAATCTATACTAGGCCAATCTAGTCTAATCTAGGCCGATCTAGTCTAGTCTAGGCCGATCTAGTCTAGTCTAGGCCGACCTAGTCTAGTCTAGGCTGATCTATACCCCATTACCTAGGCCTTATCCTTTTTATTAGTCTAGGCTAAGCTATGCGATACTAGAACATGCTAAGTTATGCTATACTAATCCAAGTTAAGCTATGCTAGACTAGTCTAAGCTAAGCTATGCTATACTAGTATAGGCTAAGCTGTTCTACTAGTCTATGGTAAGCTATACTAATCAAAGCTAAGCTGTACTGTGATACGCAACTCTATCCTGAGCTAAACTAAGCTAAAATGGACTAATCTACACTATACTGTGCTAAGCTAAAATCCGCTAAACTATGCTATACTTGGCTAAGCTAAGCTACACTCGACTAAGCTAGGCTAAGATATACTCGTCTAAGCTAAGCTATCCCATACTAAGGTAAGCAAAGCTGTGCCAGTCTACGCTAAGCTATGCTACTCTACATTAAACTATGCTAGTCTAAGCTAAGCTAATCTACGCTAAGCTACTCAAAGCTATTAAAAGCTATGCTTGTCTAAGCTATCTTATGCTATATGTGCTTAAGCTAAGCTAATCTACCATAATCTATTTTATGCTAAGCTAAGCTATGCTAAGCTTTGCTAGTCTAAGCTAGGCTATGCTGGTCTAAGCTAGGCTATGCTGGTCTACACTAAGCTAACCTAGTCTAAGCTAAGATAATATAATCTAAGTTATGCTAAGCTGTGCTAGTCTACGCTGAGCTAAGCTATGTTCAGCTAAGCTAAGCTAGTCTAGGTAAGGCTAAGTTATGATAGGCTAAGCCAAGCTAGGATAGTCTAATCTAAGCTATGCTAAGCTATTAAAGGCTAATCTCAGATAGTCTAAGCTAGGAAGCTAATCTATGATAGCCTAAGCCTAAGCAAAGATATGCTAATTTATGCTAGTCTAAGGAAGTCTACTCTAAGGTAACCTATGCTAAGCCAATCTATAGTGGGCTAAGATAATCTAAGGTAAGCTATGGTATCTATGCAAAGCTAAGCTATGTTAGTCTAGTCTAAGCTAAGCTATACTAAGTTATTTAAAGCTAGCAAAAACTATGTTTGTCTAACCTAAGCTATTTTATGCTTGTTAGTCTAAGCTAATCTAATCTAAGTGCTAAGCTAGGCTAGTCTGATCTAAGCTAAGATAAGGCTTGGCTAGGCCTTAGCTAGGCTTGTGTAGACCTTAGCTAATCTTGGCCATGCCTAGTCTTGGCTATGGCTAGATCTTAGCCAAGCTTGTCTATGTATTACCTAGGCCTTAGCTAGACTTACATAGTGATTATTAGTCCTTAATTAGGCCTGTTTAGGTGTTAGCTATACATGACTCGCCGTACCTAGACCTGAGCTTGGCCATAACCAGGTTTAACTAGGCTTATGTACTTCTTAGTTCTTAGCTAGGCATTATCAAGCTTGGCTATCCCTTACATAGGCCACAGCTAGGCTTGGGTAGGACTTACATAAACCTAACCTTACCTTGACGGTAGCTCTGCTTTGGCCTGATAGGCCTTATTCAAGCCTTGGCTAGGCTTTATTAGCCATTACGTATGCCTTACCTAGGCCATATCCAGGCTTGACTAGGAGTTACATAGGCTTTAGCCAGGATTTGCTATGTCTTACCTGGACATTAGCTAAGCAACTTTGCTAAGACTGACCTAGGCTTTCGTCAAGCTAGACTAGACCTTAATTAGGCTTAGCTAGGCGTTACATATGCCTCAAACAGGATTTCCTATGCCTTACCTAGGTTTTCGCCAGGCTTTACTAGGCATTCTGTAGGCCTTGGCCAGGCTTAGATAGGCCTTAGTTAGGACTAAGCCATACTTTGAACTTAGCTAATATTGGCTAGGTCTGTCTGGCTACTGCGTGGTAAGGCCTAACTAAGCCTGGCTAAGATTTAGACATAGCCCAGGCTACCATAGCCTACACATAACTATTTCAGCTTAGACTACCCTAGACATAGCCTGGCCTATCATACCATAGCCTAGCTTAGTCTAGCAGACTCGTTAGCCTTAGCCTAGACTAGCATAGGCAGAGCGTTGTAGCCTAGCCAGGCCACTGTATGCTAACCTAGACATTGCATCTAGGCTAGCTTAGCCTAAACTATCCTTATGCTTAGCCTGGCATAGGTTAGCCTGAGCATAGATTACATATTCTTGCCTAGACTGAGATAGTCCAGTTTAGACTGGGATAGCATAGCATAGCATAGCATAGCATAGCTTTGCTTATACTAGCTTAGCTTATACTAGCATAGCTTATCTTATACTAGCATAGCTTAGCGTAGGCCAGCATAGATTAGCTTAGCATAGCTTAGACTATCTTAGCATAGTTTAGACTAGCATAGCTTGGCTTAGAGTAGAATAGCTTAGCCGTACTTAGCATAGCTTGGCTTAAATGAGCATAGCTTAGCATGATTAGACAATCTTAGCATAACATAGCTTAGCTTGGACTAGCATAGGTTAGCTTAGACTAGCATAGCATAGACTAGCATACCTTAGACTAGCATAGCTAAGTGTAGAGTAGGAGCGATTAGCTTAGACTAGCATAACTTTGCTTAGCGTAGACTAGCACATGTTAGCGTACCTTATTATAGTGTAGCTTAGCCGAGTATATCTTCGCTTAGCAGAGGATGTCTTAGCTTAGTTTAGCTGACAAAATTCTAGGTTAGCTTAGTCGAGTATATCTCACCTTAGCTGAGTATATCTTAGCTTAGTTTAGAAAAAGGTTCATTAATGAATGACAGAAAATCAAATGCCCGAGTCCTGCGAGACCAATTTAAATCTGTGTTTACACCACATGTTGAAGATGCCGCTAACCAAGCCATGCCACCTGTCAACACAACATGCAAGCAAGCAAGCAATCACAAATATTATCAGTAAGCAGGAAGGTGTGATTAAACTGCTAAAAAGACCTCAAAGCATCCAAAGCCTCAGGACCAGACAACATCCCAAATAAAGTCCTAAACAAATTTGCTGAAAACATCGGTCCTGGTCTAAGCCCGATATTCCGGAAATCCCTGGACACTGGCATATTACCAGAGGACTGGTTTACAGCAAATATATCTAGTGTCTACAAGAAAGGAGATAAGCATCTTGCAGAGAACTACCGACCAATCTCCCTTACCTCTGTGGCATCTAAGATACTAGAACATATCATATGTAAGCACATCCTTGACCACCTTGAGCGAAACATCGTACTGACGAACCTCAACCATGGCTTTCGTTCTGGATACGCATGTGAAACCCAGCTGATCATCACATCTCACGACCACGACCTAACATCATTACAAGAAAGGCGTAAACAACTCTGATTGACATTCCTATTCAAGGTGGTTGAGGGGGCAATCCCAGCCAGCCCTCCTCATGAATACTTGACAACCAAACGTCCAAGAAGAGCTGTTCGCACACGCAAATTCGAATGCTACCTTGCAAGTAACATCCTCGAAAAGCAGGTCACCAAAAACTGAACTCTTTAAACATTCATTTTTCGTACAAACAGTAATAGACTGAAACCAGCTAGATGACAAATGTGTTTGTGCTCCAATTGTGGACAGTTTCCGGTCCTCACTCCATAGCAGACCACCTGTATAATATTGAACGCACTCTCTCATCCGTTGTGTTATGCCAGTATTGGTCCTACAATGTACTTCATACAGATACAGCCAAGGATAGCTTAGCCTAGCTTAGCCAAGTATAACATATCTTAGCCTGGTTTATCTTAGCTTAGCCTAGTATAGCTTAGTTTATCCCATTATAGCTTAGCTTATCCCATCATAGCTTAACTTAGCCTAGCCCAGTATAGCTTATCCCAGCATAGCTTAGCCTAGTCAATGATAGCTTCGCTTAGCCGAGTATAACATACTTGGCCAAGTAGAGCTTTGCTTAGTTTAGCCCAGTATAGCTTAGCCTATCCCAATATAGCTTATCCCGGTATAGCTTAGCTTAGCTTCGCCCAGTATAGCCTAGCTTAGCCCAGTACAGCTTAGCTTAGACTAGTATATCACAGGTAAACCTAGACCAGCAGCGCATAGCTTAGCTTGGACTAGTATAGCATAGCTTAACTTAGACTAGGCTAGCATAGCTTGGCCTGTACTAGTATAGTATAGCTTAGACTAGTCTAGCATAGGTTGGCCTGGACTAATATAGAATAACTTAGCTTGGACTAATATAGTCACCCTATAGGCAGTAAAACATGACTTATCAGACCACCTTATGGATCACATACACTTTAAATAATCTTGAATCTGGAGGTATATTTAATGCTGCGTGCCTCTGATGGACTAAACAATTGTGATCGGCCTATTAAATAAATAATCTTGAATCTTTTTCCTCGAAAACAGGTTTTCAAAATCACAAAAACATGTACTCACATGACAGAATTTCGCGTGGTCAACGTACGATATACATATCCTCTCAGCCTATCAAACAATTTGTGTATTGGTTACAACACAATCAATCGACCAATCCGCCATTCTATACCGCAAAATTGAGTTTGCCCTGCAAACGGAGTTTAAATTCTCCATTTTTCTAAGTCCGATAGTTGCCTTAATACGCATGCGTCATCGAGTACATGTTGACATCGAAGGCGGTTTGTCTTGCTTCTAGCAAAGGCTTAGCAATTTCGGCATAGCCTTGCACACAAGAGCGGTAATAACCTGTAGCTCCAAGGAAACTTCTCACCTCACCCACATCGCGTGGCGGTGACATTTCTCTTATGACCTTGACCTTCTGAACCTGAGGAGCCACCCCTTGTGCCGAAACACGATACCCCAACAAGCCCACAGACTTACGGCCAAATTCGCATTTCTTTTTCTTAACCTGCAAATTATACTCTTGAATCCTACGCATAACTGTACGCAAATGATGTGCATGTTCAGCCGGGTTTCTTGAATATACGACTACATCATCAACGAAAACATGCAAATATTTTCCCACGAATTCTCGGAAAATATCGTTCATTGCCCTCTGAAATACGGCACCTGAGTTGCAAAAACCAAAAGGCATCCGAACAAAGTCGAACAAACCTTCACTGCAAACGAACGCTGTTTTCTCTATGTCTTGGCTGTCCATTGGTATCTGCCAATAGCCAGACTTCAAGTCCATAGTCGAAAATATCGTTGCATCACGCATCGAGTAAAAAATATCCGTTATATTCGGCAATGGATAACTGTCTTTATGACATACAGAATTCAACTTCCTGTAGTCAACACAAAATCTCATGTCCCCGCCCTTCTTAGGGACTAACGTAATGGGCGACGCCCAGGGCGATGACGACGGTCTTATGACGCCCGCTGCCAGCATTTCAGCCACTTGATCCTTGACTACATCTTGCTTGGCAAGCGGTAGACGGTAGGCTTTCTGCCTTATAGGAAACGCATCTCCTGTTGGTACCGTACACTTTACTTTGGGGACCAATCCTAAAGTGTTTGGACGAGCCGTATCAAAGTTATCCGCAAAATCCTCAAGCACTTTGTCGATAGCTTTATATCCGGTCATTTCCTTGCAACTCTCATACACATAATCTATTTGCTCCCTATAGGGGTATCTAAAGGGATATACCTGGCCAAACCATACTACTACTTTGGCCTGATAATCAATCTTCGCATTTCCCAAGTGCAAAGCATCTGCACCAAGCAAACATTCATGCCCCATTCTCGCTACTACCGTACTCGGAATAGGACGGGCGTTATGAATTTTACCTGGGTCTCCCCCAAAAGTTCTATTGGGGAACCATTTACTGCCAAGAGCATCTTCGCTCTTTTCAATGACCTAGCATTCAACATGCTACACCATATATCCTTGCGAATCAAGGATGTACTAGCACCAGTATCCACTAAGGCATGCAAGTACTCACCCTGATCCGTTAGACCGTTTTTATCCATTTTCAGACGGATTAGAAACCGCTCGGTCGGTGAACTCACCAACGGTCTCCTCCGTCGTCGTTTGATGGACTCCTCCGTCCACTAACTACCTCGGCGTAACTGTTTTGACAGGAGGATGAGTCCTGTCCGACACCGTATGAATAACGGCCATGCTCATCCATCCCTTCACCTGTCAACAAGAACCCATCGCGGTCCTCATATTCGTCATTACTTCTTAAACGATTGTTTATGTCCTTTCTGACATTCCGTGAACAGTCCCTCGGCGTGACAGTTCCCTCCTGCTGTCTTCGGTCGACTTGGTCGATGTCCATATCGTCGGTGCGGGGACGCTTGATCGCCCGGCGGCCGGTTGGACCCTTTTGTTGGGTCCATGCAGGACCGTTCTGCGGTGGATGTTCGTACTGTGGGCAGTCTCTCACGTAGTGGCCGTCTTTGCCACACCCGAAACATTTTCCCGTTATGGCAGGAGTCGTCTTCCGTTTCATATACGCCCCAAAACAATTCTGGGCCGTGTGTCCCTCTCTCCCGCACTGGGAACAGGTCATCGGCGGCGCCCGTCGCGGTTGTCGGGGTCGCTGGGCAGCCTGTCTGCCGACGTTCTCCCTCGGCTGTACCGCTTGATGACAGTCACTTTTGTAATGGCCGACCCGGCCACAATTATAGCAGGTAATGTGCTGCAAGTCTCGTCCCGTTCTGACTGGTCGGGGCGAGGGTGGGGCGTGTTGCTTTGCCTGCGGGGCTGTCTTCTTCGTGGGCTGGGCGGCCCCAGCCACCGGCTTCTGCTGCTGTAGCTGCATGTCACCGACCAAGCCACAGAGTCGCTCAATCATCTTGCTCTGTTGAGCAATCTGTTTTTTTAATGTTCCCACCACGCTCCAGACCTCTTTTTCCTCGTCTGGTCCTAACATATTCACCTCCATGCTCTCCTCCTGGCGCTCCTCTATTTTCATTGCTCGAAGCAGGTGGCTTCGTCTTCCGCAATCTCAATAGCGCGGGCCAGGGTGGTGGCCTTCTTTCGGACAATTCTCTTGCTGAGATGGTGGGCGGATAGTCCCTTGAGGTAAATTCCCATCACGGTCTGACGGTTGTCGGCGTTCTTGACAGGGTATGCTCTAGCGCTCATCTCTCTAAACCGCCTGTTGAAGGTGATGACGGTTTCGTTCCGCCGTTGCCTCACCCCCTCTAAATCGTACTTTATACGTTCGCCTTCGTTGGCTGATATGAAGTTTACCGTGATATAATCATGGAACTCATCAAATGTGACGTCTTCCCTGATCTTGCCCACTAGGAACCCATCTATGGCTCTGGACAACTGCCCTCGTGCCGCTCGGGTGATGGCTTAGGCTGGTATGCCCTCTAGCCATCCCTCATTAGCGACCCATGCTCGCCGGGTCTCATCGAGGAAGGTTCTCACCTCCTCCGGCACTACTCCGTCACAGGGCTGTATGCGGTAGATCGTGTCCTGGATCTCCCTCTGGTACACCTGCTCGGCTTCCCGACGGTTACTGCTACACCCATCATCTGCATGGCGGCTATGGTCTCTGGTCTAAGCTGGGGTTGCAGCGGTACCTCAATGGGTGGCAGGGCAGGGTCAACGCCTCGCTTGGCTGGTGTTGCCATTCTGCGTTTTTACTGATAATGAAAACTGATAATGATTCTTGGAAGACGGGGTTGCTCGGGGCAGACTACCTCTGTAGTTATCTTCACGGCAGCACCCGTGCAATACTCGTGATGCTGGGTGATTCTGGTGCTGTCGGCCAACTTAGCCGCGTCTAGGAATGTCTTTGCACAGTCCGCTACGTCGTTTAATACGATGGCTGAATTGGAGAGCGGCGTCTCTGGTTGGGCCATATACTAGTTACTCACGGTTGACTCCGGATCCTGGCTGGTGAAGCCACTGAAGATTTCTGATGTCTATCCTGTATCTATGATACGTATACGTTTTTATGAGATATATTTGACTATGAAGTCTCTTCCGTTTTGGGTAAGGTTTGTATGTAAGGTTGCTGCGACAACCCGCCTTACCGAGAACGAAAGAAATAGATATCAGCTCGCCTCGTTTATAGATGAACTTTAACGATACTTATATTTGATATCCGGGCCTGATCTGACTGACTACTAGAACTTGCAGGTAAGCTACGGTGATCTTCCGTAGTCTCCAGAGTCAACAACAAACTATGCGCCAAACTTTTGCCTTGTATTGATATCACAAGGTGATCGTTTTATTCGCTATTTTAACTATACAGTAATTCTACAAAGTCGGTAACTTTTACTGTTACCAGTTTACGTATTTACGACAGATTTAATTTAATGTTTCCTAATCTTTCACAATGAACTAGCATTACTCCCATCTGCTCTGGTTTGCTATACTATTCAAATTAGCTCTTGCCTACTTAAGACCATTCAGCAAGAGCGTTTCACAAGGTGCGAGGCGGACCGGACCCCGACGTAAATTTAAAGTCCCATTTATATACCATTTTCGTTTCTATTCTCCCTCCATCTTGGTTTCGTACCGCCGGAGGTTGCTCTGATTCTCATTGGATTATGACATCATTTTGACCAATCAAAACCCCGACCTCCTGACTGTGGAGGACACCTTTTACCTAGCGCGTTTGGGATTCCTGTTGGATTAGCACGTCATTTCTGACAAATGACTTGCCACAAATGACGGATGCTTATTTGATAGAAAGGCCTATTGGTGAATTAGCTTGCCTCTAATTGCTACGTTTTCGATAGTAACTTTCGGTTGTGCCCTTTGGTGCCTACAGGAAGCCACTATGTCCATGTCCTGTCCATTACCAATTAGTCGACAATTTGTAGAATGCTAGAGTTAATCGGTACACTAGTTACCATTGCACCCAGCTGCCTCCACTTATCTGGCCACGAGAATTCGTGGGACCACAGACCGCTACGTAATTAACTAAGTCCGTTTGTCATATCTAATTCCTTAATTGACTCCAACATTTCAAACTGGTGCTAATCATCAAAAGTCATACTCGATTCACAGCTGCCTCCGCTTATCTGGCCACGAGAACTCGTGGGAACCACAGACCGCTACGTAATTAACTAAGTCCGTTTGTCATATTTATTTCCTTAATTGACTCCAACATTCCAAACTGGTGCTAATCATCAAAGGTCGTACTCGATTCAGTTTCTGCGGATTGTACCCGCGCATTAACCGACGTATCCATTGCCAGTCATCCAGTGCTGATAATATATATCTAAATAATAAGATGCTATAGTTGATGTTCATGCATTCAGATGCTCATGCATTCAATCATACACGGTGACATAGTCTTTTAGCTTACCTGGTGTTCAAACATGTAATTTCACTGAGGTCTTATACTCGTAAATATAAGATGTGCGCAGGGTCATGACTCCCTACGTACAGTCCGATATCTACAATATGTTATACTATGTTAGGAGACAAAACTATGTTGATAAAAGTATAAAATATTTGAAAAGAAATAAAGAATTAGTCATTCTTGGGGCAAAGTAATTTCAATTAGCAATTCCAATTCTTAGAAATTTACCAATTTATCCAATGTGGTAATTGAATTAGTACAACTTCCAATTACCACCATCCCTGGTCATTGTTAAATTGAATCTGCTATCTACAGCCTATAAATTTCCCTGTATGGGTGGAGTTACACCCCTGTCTGCCTGGAACTTGCTTCCCCACATCTAACTTTCAGCATTTCCTGAGTGAATGGTACATGGATAGATACTCATACACCGCAGGTATACTCCACTCCTATTTAAAATACATATGTTCAACAATGTTTTTATATGGAGTGAGTAATTCAGCACTGGCAATGCTACCTAATTTCTCTGAACCAATTCATGACATGACACATGCAGATGCACACATGTAATTATCAAATGCTAAAACATTTTGACACATGTAATTATCAAATGCTAAAACATTTTGTAGAACTTACACTGTTTGCATACACTCAGGTAAACATTTATTGTTCTTTCTATACTATCTACTTTATCAGAGCACTGGAAGTTACATTATCCTATTGAGCGTAGAGCGTATTTATCCCAAGAATATGGCTTGGTACTCCCAAAACGAAACGCAATGGGTCCGTAGGTCTACTGAAGTCATGAATGGTTGAGAAATACTAATTAAAGGGTTACTAGTTAAATCTACTATGTACATGTAGTGGCCCATGTGTAGCCTTTATTACAAAGGCTATTCTACTACTCATTTTATGGGTGACGAGTGGCAGGGTGGTGGTGTATGTATTTACTTAATTCACCGGGTTATGTATTTCAGATTGTTTGCGTATATATCTAGTACCAAGTTTTGGGCATTGTGTTTGTTGAATTTTGGCAAATAAATTAATTACAAAGTAAACAAGTAGGCACCAAAATTGTCTATAGGAGGTTTTTTCATGACCTCATGACATCATTATTTTTAGGACGGGGGAAGCCTGGCAGTCAAGCGGCCACTGACGTGAAAAAGTAAACACTGATCTTGCTGGCTGTAAATCTTATCTTACACCGCATTAATCCACTAAATAATAATTGTTTGGCGAAATATATTCAATTTCCACTTTATTTGTGAACGATATTGAGGGCAATGATTTATTTCCTGCTTTCACACCATGTTGGAACCAGTATTCGTGCATCAAATGGCTTGCTCATTCAGTCATTGTGTGCGTGAATGGCAACATTTGTGCTGTTCATGCTCAAATAAGTGTTCTAATGATGGCATAAATGGCGATAAATTATACCTCTAGACGATTGAGAGCCAATAACTGTGTACATGTTTGGTTGGGGTGTGGGCGTTGGGGGGCACTGATAGCAGATGGGTGTTAGTCTAAGTTTACTTATGTGAAAATATTCAGCAGTGTTGTCATTTGTTTAAGTCAGTTTAATTATCCCTAGCTCACAGGAGATATAGTTTAATAACCAGCTGGGTGTGTCGAATGTTGATGTTGACATGCATGAGCCGATTTAGAGGTGCAGATGAGATGGGTTGGGGCTGGTGGTGAGTGGGTTGGAAAGGGATTTTATCCTGCGTTTCAATTGGCCAGCTAAGGCAGCACCACTGATTGTAAGAGGAAGTCACGGTTACTATATGCATAAAAGTAAATAAGCTTAACTAACTTTGAATCCATGTTGATCATATTTAATTGTGTATTTAGTTAACCATTTCACCGACAAATGAAAAAGTATATTCTTTACGATATAAAACTTATTCTGTTGAATATTCTGAAATAATTAATTTAACTGGAAGCCATTGCCAGCAACAACTGCCAGTCAAATTAATTTCAAATATTCAATAGTTTTCCTGTATTGTAGCATTGAAGATGAGACATGGGGAATTCAGCAGTGAAAAGGTTAATGAATAGCTACATGTCCTTGAGCGTTAAAAGTATATGGATGTCTAAAACTATATGGATGTCTAGTATCCATTACCTACATGTACCTGCAACAATGGATACAATTTACCTGCTTCCAAAAATATAAAATACATAAAAAGACTGAACTGATTGTAAAATTTATTGAATCTCCATAGTTTTATTATTTTCCCAGCTTTATTTTGCTATGCTTGGCAAAAACATAGTAAAAGAAACCCTAACCTTCACCATGAAAGATAATTCTCTACATTTACCTACCTCAATTGCTAGTGGTATGTAATTGGGTTATTATTTTATTGGGCCTCAAGACATGATACCAACTGCTATTGCATAAATTGTGAGTATGTCGTTAAAATAACTGAGAACCACCCATGTAGAGCCTTACTTCCACTTCACATTCTGCATTAACAATCTACAGCTAATAGCAAAAATAATTATTTAAATAATTACATCATTTAAAATATGGGTGACTGATGGCATATGCTTGATAAAGTAGATAGTATAGAAAGAACAATCAATGTTTACCTGAGTGTATGCAAACAGTGTAAGTTCTACAAAATGTTTTAGCATTTGATAATTACATGTGTCAAAATGTTTTAGCATTTGATAATTACATGTGTGCATCTGCATGTGTCATGTCATGAATTGGTTCAGAGAAATTAGGTAGCATTGCCAGTGTTGAATTACTCACTCCAAATTAAAACATTGCTGAACATATGTATTTTAAATAGGAGTGGAGTATACCTGCGGTGTATGAGTATCTATCCATGTACCATTCACTCAGGAAATGCTGAAAGTTAGATGTGGGGAAGCAAGTTCCAGGCAGACAGGGGTGTAACTCCACCCATACAGGGAAATTTATAGGCTGTAGATAGCAGATTCAATTTAACAATGACCAGGGATGGTGGTCATTGGAAGTTGTACTAATTCAATTACCACATTGGATAAATTGGTAAATTTCTAAGAATTGGAATTGCTAATTGAAATTACTTTGCCCCAAGAATGACTAATTCCTTATTTCTTTTCAATTATTTTATACTTTTATCAACATAGTTTTGTCTCCTAACATAGTATAACATATTGTAGATATCGGACTGTACGTAGGGAGTCATGACCCTGCGCACATCTTATATTTACGAGTATAAGACCTCAGTGAAATTACTTGTTTGAACACCAGGTAAGCTAAAAGACTATGTCACCGTGTATGATTGAATGCATGAGTATCTGAATGCATGAGCATCAACTATAGCATCTTATTATTTAGATATATATTATCAGCACTGGATGACTGGCAATGGATACGTCGGTTAATGCGCGGGTACAATCCGCAGAAACTGAGTCGAGTACGACCTTTGATGATTAGCACCAGTTTGGAATGTTGGAGTCAATTAAGGAAATAAATATGACAAACGGACTTAGTTAATTACGTAGCGGTCTGTGGTTCCCACGAATTCTCGTGGCCAGATAAGCGGAGGCAGCTGTGAATCGAGTATGACTTTTGATGATTAGCACCAGTTTGAAATGTTGGAGTCAATTAAGGAATTAGATATGACAAACGGACTTAGTTAATTACGTAGCGGTCTGTGTTCCCACGAATTCTCGTGGCCAGATAAGTGGAGGCAGCTGGGTGCAATGGTAACTAGTGTACCGATTAACTCTAGCATTCTACAAATTGTCAACTAATAGGTAATGGACTGGACATGGACATAGTGGCTTCCTGTAGGCACCAAAGGGCACAACCGAAAGTTACTATCGAAAACGTAGCAATTAGAGGCAAGCTAATTCACCAATAGGCCTTTCTATCAAATAAGCATCCGTCATTTCTGGCAAGTCATTCGTCAGAAATGACGTGCTAATCCAACAGGAATCTCAAACACGCTAGGTAAAAGGCGTCCTCCCCAGTCAGGAGGGTCGGGGTTTTGATTGGTCAAAATGATGTCATAATCCAATAAGAATCAGAGCAACCTCCGGCGGTACGAAACCAAGATGGAGGGAGAATAGAAACGAAAATGGTATATAAATGGGACTTTAACTTTAGTTCGGGGTCCGGTCCGCCTCGCACCTTGTGAAACGCTCTTGCTGAATGGTCTTAAGTAGGCAAGAGCTAATTTGAATAGTATAGCAAACCAGAGCAGATGGGAGTAATGCTAGTTCATTGTGAAAGATTAGGAAACATTAAATTAAATCTGTCGTAAATACGTAAACTGGTAACAGTAAAAGTTACCGACTTTGTAGAATTGCCGTATAGTTAAAATAGCGAATAAAACGATCACCTTGTGATATCAATACAAGGCAAAAGTTTGGCGCATAGTTCGTTGTTGACTCTGGAGACTACGGATGATCACCGTAGCTTACCTGCAAGTTCCAGTAGTCAGTCAGATCAGGCCCGGATATCAAATATAAGTATCATTAAAGTTCATCTATAAACGAGGCGAGCTGATATCTATTTCTTTCGTTCTCGGTAAGGTGGGTTGTCGCAGCAACCTTACATACAAACCTTACCCAAAACGGAAGAGACTTCATAGTCAAGTATATCTCATAAAAACGTATACGTAGCATAGATACAGGATAGACATCAGAAATCTTCAGTGGCTTCACCAGCCAGGATCAACCGTGAGTAACTAGTATATGGCCCAACCAGAGACGCCGCTCTCCAATTCAGCCATCATATTAAACGACGTAGCGGACCGTGTAAAGACATTCCTAGACGCGGCTAAGTTGGCCGACAGCACCAGAATCACCCAGCATCACGAGTATCGCACGGGTGCTGCCGTGAAGATAACTACAGAGGTAGTCTGCCCCGAGCAACCCCGTCTTCCAAGAATCATTATCAGTTTTCATTATCAGTAAAAACGCAGAATGGCAACACCAGCCAAGCGAGGCGTTGACCCTGCCCTGCCACCCATGGAGGTACCGCTGCAACCCCAGCTTAGACCAGAGACCATAGCCGCCATGCAGATGATGGGTGTAGCAATGGCGGGAGCCATTGTTGAAAGCAGTAACCATCGGGAAGACGAGCGGGTGTACCGGAGGGAGATCCGGGACACGATCTACCACATACAGCCCTGTGACGGAGTAGTGCCGCAGGAGGTGAGAACCTTCCTCGATGAGACTCGGCGAGCATGGGTAGCTAATGAGGGATGGCTAGAGGGCATACCAGCCTAAGCCATCACCCGAGTGGCACGAGGGCAGTTGTCCAGAGCCATAGATGGGTTCCTAGTGGGCAAGATCAGGGAAGACGTCACATTTGATGAGTTCCATGATTATATCACGGTAAACTTCATATCAGCCAATGAAGGCGAACGTATAAAGTACGATTTAGAGGGGGTGAGGCAACAGCGGAACGAAACCGTCATCACCTTCAACAGGCGGTTTAGAGAGATGAACGCTAGAGCATACCCTGTCGAGAACGCAGACAACCGTCAGACCGTGATGGGAATTTACCTCAAGGGACTATCCGACCACCATCTCAGCAAGAGAATTGTCCGAAAGAAGGCCACCACCCAGGCCCGCGCTATTGAGATTGCGGAGGAGGAAGCCACCTGTGACGACCTGCTCCGAGCAATGAAAATAGAGTAGCGCCAGGAGGAGAGCATGGAGGTGAATGTGTTAGGACCAGACGAGGAAAAAGAGGTCTGGAGCGTGGTGGGAACATTAAAAAAACAGATTGCTCAACAGAGCAAGATGATTGAGCGACTCTGTGGCTTGGTCGATGACATGCAGCTACAGCAGCAGAAGCCGTGGCTGGGGCCGCCCAGACCACGAATAAGACAGCCCCGCAGGCAAAGCAACATGCCCCACCCTCGCCCCGACCAGTCAGAACGGGACGAGACTTGCAGCACATTACCTGCTATAATTGTGGCCGGGTCGGCCATTACAAAAGTGACTGTCATCAAGCGGTACAGCCGAGGGAGAACGTCACCACAGGCTGCCCAGCGACCCCGACAACCGCGACAGGCGCCGCCGATGACCTGTTCCCAGTGCGGGAGAGAGGGACACATGGCCCAGAATTGTTTTGGGGCGTATATGAAACGGAAGACGTGTCCTGCCATAACGGTAAGATGTTTCGGGTGTGGCAAAGATGGCCACTACGTGAGAGACTGCCCACAGTACGAACATCCGCCGCAGAACGGTCCTGCATGGACGCAACAAAAGGGTCCAACCGGCCGCCGGGCGATCAAGCGTCCCCGCACCGACGATATGGACATCGACCTAGTCGACCGAAGACAGCAGGAGAGAACTGTCATGCCGAGGGACTGTTCATGGAATGTCAGAAAGGACATAAACAATCGTTTAAGAAGTAATTACGAATATGATGACCGCGATGGATTCTTGTTGACAGGTGAAGGGATGGATGAGCATGGCCGTTATTCATACGGTGTCGGACAGGACTCATCCTCCTGTCAAAACAGTTACGCTGAGGTAGTTAGTGGACGGAGGAGTCCGTCAAACGACGACGGAGGAGACCGTTGGTGAGTTCACCGACCGAGCAGTTTCTAATCCGTCTGAAAATGGATAAAAACGGTCTAACGGATCAGGGTGAGTACCTGCATGCCTTAGTGGATACTGGTGCTAGTACATCCTTGATTCGCAAGGATATATGGCGTAGCATGTTGAATGCTAGGCCATTGAAAAGAGCGAAGATGCTCTTGGCAGTAAATGGTTCCCCAATAGAACTTTTGGGGGAGACCCAGGTAAAATTCTGTAACGCCCGTCCTATTCCGAGTACGGTAGTAGCGAGAATGCGGCATGAATGTTTGCTTGGTGCAGATGCTTTGCACTTGGGAAATGCGAAGATTGATTATCAGGCCAAAGTAGTAGTATGGTTTGGCCAGGTATATCCCTTTAGATACCCCTATAGGGAGCAAATAGATTATGTGTATGAGAGTTGCAAGGAAATGACCGGATATAAAGCTATCGACAAAGTGCTTGAGGATTTTGCGGATAACTTTGATACGGCTCGTCCAAACACTTTAGGATTGGTCCCCAAAGTGAAGTGTACGGTACCAACAGGAGATGCGTTTCCTATAAGGCAGAAAGCCTACCGTCTACCGCCTGCCAAGCAATATGTAGTCAAGAATCAAGTGGCTGAAATGCTGAAATGCGTCATAAGACCGTCGTCATCGCCCTGGGCGTCGCCCATTACGTTAGTCCCTAAGAAGGGCGGGGACATGAGATTTTGTGTTGACTACAGGAAGTTGAATTCTGTATGTCGTAAAGACAGTTATCCATTGCCGAAAATAACGGATATTTTTTACTCGATGCACGGTGCAACGATATTTTCGACTATGGACTTGAAGTCTGGCTATTGGCAGATACCAATGGACAGCCAAGACATAGAGAAAACAGCGTTCGTTTGCAGTAAAGGTTTGTTCGACTTTGTTCGGATGCCTTTTGGTTTTTGCAACTCAGGTGCCGTATTTCAGAGGGCAATGAACGATATTTTCCGAGAATTCGTGGGAAAATATTTGCATGTTTTCGTTGATGATGTAGTCGTATATTCAAGAAACCCGGCTGAACATGCACATCATTTGCGTACAGTTATGCGTAGGATTCAAGAGTATAATTTGCAGGTTAAGAAAAAGAAATGCGAATTTGGCCGTAAGTCTGTGGGCTTGTTGGGGTATCGTGTTTCGGCACAAGGGGTGGCTCCTCAGGTTCAGAAGGTCAAGGTCATAAGAGAGAGGTGAGAAGTTTCCTTGGAGCTACAGGTTATTACCGCTCTTATGTGCAAGGCTATGCCGAAATTGCTAAGCCTTTGCTAGAAGCAAGACAGACCGCCATCGATGTCAACATGTACTCGATGACGCATGCGTATTAAGGCAACTATCGGACTTAGAAAAATTGAGAATTTAAACTCCGTTTGCAGGGCAAACTCAATTTTGTGGTATAGAATGGCGGATTGGTCGATTGATTGTGTTGTAACCAATACACAAATTGTTTGATAGGCTGAGAGGATATGTATATCGTACGTTGACCACGCGAAATTCTGTCATGTGAGTACATGTTTTTGTGATTTTGAAAACCTGTTTTCGAGGAAAAAGATTCAAGATTATTTATTTAATAGGCCTATCACAATTGTGTAGTCCATCAGAGGCGCGCAGCATTAAATATACCTCAAGATTCAAGATTATTTAAAGTGTATGTGATCCATAAGGTGGTCTGATAAGTCATGTTTTACTGCCTATAGGGTGACTATATTAGTCCAAGCTAAGTTATTCTGTATTAGTCCAGGCCAACCTATGCTAGACTAGTCTAAGCTAAACTATACTAGTACAGGCCAAGCTATGCTAGCCTAGTCTAAGTTAAGCTATGCTATACTAGTCCAAGCTATGCGCTACTAGTCTAGGTTTACCTGTGATATACTTGTCTAAGCTAAGCTGTACTTGGCTAAGCTATGCTATACTGGGTGAAGCTAAGCTAAGCTATACCGGGATAAGCTATATTGGGATAGGCTAAGCTATACTGGGCTGAACTAAGCTAAGCTCTACTTGGCCAAGTATGTTATACTCGTCTAAGCGAAGCTATCATTGACTAGGCTAAGCTATGCTGGGATAAGCTATACTGGGCTAGGCTAAGTTAAGCTATGATGGGATAAGCTAAGCTATAATGGGATAAAGTAAGCTATACTAGGCTAAGCTAAGATAAGCCAGGCTAAGATATGTTATACTTGGCTAAGCTAAGCTAAGCTATCCTTGGCTGTATCTGTATGAAGTACATTGTAGGACCAATACTGGCATAACACAATGGATTAGAGAGTGCGTTCAATATTATACAGGTGGTCTGCTATGGAGTGAGGACCGGAAACTGTCCACAATTGGAGCACAAACACAGTTGTCATCTAGATGGTTTCAGTCTATTACTGTTTGTACGAAAAATGAATGTTTAAAGAGTTCAGTTTTTGGTGACCTGCTTTTCGAGGATGTTACTTGCAAGGTAGCATTCGAATTTGCGAACAGCTCTTCTTGGACATTTGGTTGTCAAGTATTCATGAGGAGGGCTGGCTGGGATTGTCCCCTCAACCACCTTGAATAGGAATGTCAACCAGAGTTGTTTACGCCTTTCTTGTAATGATGTTAGGTTGTGGTCGTGAGATGTGATGAGCAGCTGGGTTTCACATGCGTAACCAGAACGAAAGCCATGGTTGAGGTTCGTCAGTACGATGTTTCGCTCAAGGTGGTCAAGGATGTGCTTACATATGATATGTTCTAGTATCTTAGATGCCACAGAGGTAAGGGAGATTGGTCGGTAGTTCTCTGCAAGATGCTTATCTCCTTTCTTGTAGACACTAGATATATTTGCTGTAAACCAGTCTTCTGGTAATGTGCCAGTGTCCAGGGATTTCCGGAATATCGGGCTTAGACCAGGACCGATGTTTTCAGCAAATTTGTTTAGGACTTTATTTGGGATGTTGTCTGGTCCTGAGGCTTTGGATGCTGTGAGGTCTTTTTAGCAGTTTAATCACACCTTCCTGCTTACTGATAATATTTGTGATTGCTTGCTTGCTTGCATGTTGTGTTGACAGGTGGCATGGCTTGGTTAGCGGCATCTTCAACATGTGGTGTAAACACAGATTTAAATTGGTCTCGCAGGATTCGGGCATTTGATTTTCTGTCATTCATTAATGAACCTTTTTCTAAACTAAGCTAAGATATACTCAGCTAAGGTGAGATTTACTTGACTAAGCTAACCTAGAATTTTGTCAGCTAAACTAAGCTAAGACATCCTCCGCTAAGCGAAGATATACTCGGCTAAGCTACGCTATAATAAGGTACGCTAACATGTGCTAGTCTACGCTAAGCAAAGTTATGCTAGTCTAAGCTAATCGCTCCTACTCTACACTTAGCTATGCTAGTCTAAGGTATGCTAGTCTATGCTATGCTAGTCTAAGCTAACCTATGCTAGTCTAAGCTAATCTATGTTATGCTAAGATTGTCTAATCATGCTAAGCTATGCTCATTTAAGCCAAGCTATGCTAAGTAAGGCTAAGCTATTCTACTCTAAGCCAAGCTATGCTAGTCTAAACTATGCTAAGATAGTCTAAGCTATGCTAAGCTAATCTATGCTGGCCTACGCTAAGCTATGCTAGTATAAGATAAGCTATGCTAGTATAAGCTAAGCTAGTATAAGCAAAGCTATGCTATGCTAAGCTATGCTATCCCAGTCTAAACTGGACT
Source organism: Chaetoderma sp. LZ-2023a (assembly GCA_034401795.1). Classification (NCBI taxonomy): domain Eukaryota; kingdom Metazoa; phylum Mollusca; class Caudofoveata; order Chaetodermatida; family Chaetodermatidae; genus Chaetoderma; species Chaetoderma sp. LZ-2023a. The sequence goes on along the minus strand of CM067363.1, from coordinate 292,670 downwards.
ATCTCAGCCTAGGCAAGAATATGTAATCTATGCTCAGGCTAACCTATGCCAGGCTAAGCATAAGGATAGTTTAGGCTAAGCTAGCCTAGATGCAATGTCTAGGTTAGCATACAGTGGCCTGGCTAGGCTACAACGCTCTGCCTATGCTAGTCTAGGCTAAGGCTAACGAGTCTGCTAGACTAAGCTAGGCTATGGTATGATAGGCCAGGCTATGTCTAGGGTAGTCTAAGCTGAAATAGTTAGGTGTAGGCTATGGTAGCCTGGGCTATGTCTAAATCTTAGCCAGGCTTAGTTAGGCCTTACCACGCAGTAGCCAGACAGACCTAGCCAATATTAGCTAAGTTCAAAGTACGGCTTAGTCCTAACTAAGGCCTATCTAAGCCTGGCCAAGGCCTACAGAATGCCTAGTAAAGCCTGGCGAAAACCTAGGTAAGGCATAGGAAATCCTGTTTGAGGCATAGGTAACGCCTAGCAAAGCCTAATTAAGGCCTAGTCTAGCTTGACGAAGGCCTAGGTCAGTCTTAGCAAAGTTGCTTGGCTAATGTCCAGGTAAGACATAGCAAATCCTGGCTAAAGCCTGGATATGGCCTAGGTAAGGCATACGAAATAGCTAATAAAGCCTAGCCAAGGCTTGAATAAGGCCTACCAGGCCTAAGCAGAGCTAACATCAAAGTAAGCTTAGGTTTATGGAAGTCCTACCCAAGCCTAGCTGTGGCCTATGTAAGGGATAGCCAAGCTCTGATAATGCCTAGCTAAGAACTAAGAAGTACGTAAGCCTAGTTAAACCTGGTTATGGCCAAGCTCAGGTCTAGGTACGACGAGTCATGTATAGCTAACACCTAACCAGGCCTAATTAAGGCCTAATAATCACTATGTAAGTCTAGCTAAGGCCTAGGTAATACATAGCCAAGCTTGGCTAAGATCTAGCCATAGCCAAGACTAGGCATAGCCAAGATTAGCTAAGGTCTACACAAGCCTAGCTAAGGCGGAGCCAAGCCTTATCTTAGCTTAGATCAGACTAGCCTAGCTTAGCACTTAGATTAGATTAGCTTAGACTAACATAGCATAAAATAGCTTAGGTTAGACAAACATAGTTTTTGCTAGCTTTAAATAACTTAGTATAGCTTAGCTTAGACTAGACTAACATAGCTTAGCTTTGCATAGATACCATAGCTTACCTTAGATTATCTTAGCCCACTATAGATTGGCTTAGCATAGGTTACCTTAGAGTAGATTACCTTAGACTAGCATAAATTAGCATATCTTTGCTTAGGCTTAGGCTATCATAGATTAGCTTCCTAGCTTAGACTATCTGAGATTAGCCTTTAATAGCTTAGCATAGCTTAGATTAGACTATCCTAGCTTGGCTTAGCCTATCATAACTTAGCCTTACCTAGACTAGCTCGGCCTAGACTAGACTAGATTGGCCTAGACTAGACTAGATTGGCCTAGACTAGACTAGATCGGCCTGGATTAGACTAGATTGGCCTAGTATAGATTGGCCTAGACTAGATTGACCTAGACTGGATTGGCCTAGACTAGACTAGATTGGCCTAGGCTGGACTAGATTTGACTAGACCAGACTGGACTAGCCTAGCCTAGATTGGCCTAGACTAGACTAGATCGGCCTAGACTAGACTAGATTGACCTAGACTGGATTGGCCTAGACAAGACTAGATAGGGCATAGACTAGACTAGATATGGCATAGACTAGACTAGATAGGGCATAGACTAGACTAGTTTGGCATAGACAAGACTAGATAGGGCATAGACTAGACTAGATAGGGCATAGACTAGACTAGATTGGCCTAGACTAGACTGGCCTAGATCAGCCTAGACTAGACTAGATCGGCCTTGATTAGACTAGATTGGCCTAGACTAGATTGACCTAGACTGGATTGGCCTAGGCTAGATTGAACTTGGCTAGATTGGCCTAGACCAGACTGGATTGGCCTAGACTGGACTAGATTTGACTAGACTAGATTGGCATAGATTAGACTAGATTGGCATAGACTAGACTTTATCGGCATAGATTAGACTAGATCGACCTAGACTAGACTAGATAGGGCATAGACTAGACTAGATAGGGCATAGACTAGAATAGATTGGCCTAGAGTAGACTGGCCTATATTAGATTGCCTAGACTAGACTAGATTGGCCTAGACTGGACTAGACTAGATTGGCCTAGCCTAGACTAGAATAGATTGGCCTAGACTAGACTGGCCTAGACTAGATTAGGTTCATAATCATATTGAAATTAATCATTGTTAGCTCACCTGGCCAAAGGGCCAAGTGAGCTTATATCGTTGGAACTAATTATCTATCTTTAATATTTTCTCTTTTTGTATTTTCAGATACTCCCACTGCTTACCTATACTTGTACGAGCAAAGCTATCAAATCTCTGCCTACCTGTATGCGGAAAGTTGCTCGTTAAATTTACTGGATTAATTAATTCTTCTATTTTAAGAGTTATTCTCAAATTTGTCTTTAGTAATTGATGTTACAGTAAATACTGCATTAATTAATTGGTTTACTCTATTTTAAGAGACTTATTCTCAAGATTTTCACGAGTAATTGATATTTGTTTATTATTTAATACTTCTGCATTAATTCATTCTTAATCTATCTTTAAAGACTTATTCTTAAACTTTTCACTATGACCGGTAATTAATATCATTTAATAATACTACACTAATTTCTTATAACCTATTTTGAGACTTATTCTAGAAATTTTCAATAGTAATTGCTAGTAAATACTGCATTAATTAATTTGCACATTCTATTTTAAGAGACTTATTCTCAAAATTGCAACTAGTAATTAATATTAAAGTGTTTATAAATATTGTTTATTTAAAGTGTTTATAAATATTGTGTTATTACTTCCACTAATTTAGCCTTGATAAGGCGAGAAGCATATTTTATATCTTTACAGGCTGTTAGTAAGACTAAGAGACTGATGATGGCAACCAGCTTTGCAATTGTTGGGACCTCAATCGTGAAGCACCAGCAGAAGTATCTGTCGTCGGCATTCAGTGTCGAGTCCTATCCGGGGAAAGATATCAAGTTCATCAGAGACGTCATGAATGGTGTGAAGGTCGAAGCAGATGTTCTTTATATCCATGCTGGGAGCAATGATGTGTCAAATGGCAGCAGCATTTACATGTGCATGATGCGGTATGGAGAGTTTACCTCTGACCTGCGTAAGGCAAGTACAAAGTTACTAATTAAGATTAAAATTAGATAATTACATAACCAAATTTCAAAAAGATTACCTTTTTCTATTTCTTGTGTATTCATGTTGTGACGTTCATAGGGGAAATATTACAGTTTTTTCCCCACCGTGTGATGATTTATCACCCATGACACATTTTTTTGCCAGATAAGATAAAAACTATTAACTTTTGTCCTCCAGTACCTAAATATTTAAGATATGTATTATGTGCTCTGACATCTATACTGTTGAATTTTTTAGAAATGTTTTTGATTGAAAGATGTTGCTACCTAAGGCAGCAATGAATTTCAGTCAAATTATTTTCTAAATAAACTCCAGCTCACCTGGACACCCCTCCCCTTCTGCTAACATTTCATTCAGCCAGATGTACATGTTATAAATTCTGGACCAGCAGCAGCTCATTGGTTTTCAAATTTATCTGAATTCAAGTTGGGGACGTGGCTCGCCTTTGATTCTGTGATCAAATATTTATATCCGTCCCCGGGCCATCTGACTTCTCGAAGATTCTTATATTCGTGCCAAAGTGTTTCTCTCTGGTCTTGTTGCATCACTCTAGCTATAATACTTGTATCGACAAACAGCAACTTCAAACTTATCATACTGTGAATTTATTCTCTGTAACAATCATAACTGTACTCTGACTAAAACTTCTAACTAATATCTAACATTTATGTTTATACTATAAAAAGTGGACCGAAAACTGAACCAAAGTGATCTAAAATGTGATCTCCAAAAGTAGAACCCGTTTGCACAAGACATGCAAATATATAGCACGCTCATCAACCCTCGCCTCTGCCAATCCTGACCCGGCATGCCACCATTCCTAACCCTGTGGTAGAAATCACTGATGTCATCTTGTGACCGATCCGTGCACTCGAGCGCCATTCTGACCTTTAACGGCCATACTGATTCAAGACTAATTTGTGCAGTGTTCGTATCACGATAACATCAATGGTCTCTACCATCAGTAAATGTCCAGCCATTATGTTGACTGACCTTTGTTGTACGCCTACAAAGGCAACCAACGTAATGGCTGTGACCATGGCTTCACTCTATAGCCCTTCTCATGCTGAATTCAAAATCAGAATGCAGAGTAATCTTTTATATCCAAAAATCTGCACTTTGAATAATTCAGATTTTACAATGTGTTAAATGGATAGTTTGCGAGTACTCTCAGTTACACCTGCTATAAAGACCACCTGCATTAACCATTTCACCGATGAATTCCCTATATCGCATTTTCAAGGCATCCATACAGAAAAACTTGAATATTTTGAAATCAATTTGACTGCAAGTCATTGCTGTCTACGGTACAATGGCTTCAAGTAAAGTTAATTTCAAAATATTCAATAAAATAACTACTTTTTCCAGGATTTATGGGTGAAAGGATTAAAGGACCACCTGCCTTTAGAGACCATTTTCTTCATTTACTAAATCCAATTAAGCAATGTATTTGAAACTTTATTAAGAAACCAGCTGCTGTAAGAGACTGCCTTCTGATTCTCCCTTTGGGTGGTGTCTTAATACAAGTTTGACTGTATGTCATCAATTTCTATTGTTAGCACTGATGGCATCTATTTTCACATAAATATTGTTCAAAAGCACCTTTGTAAAAGCAGTCCACAGATTGTTGTCAATATCTCGAAAATTAAACCATTTGACTGAAAGTCATTGGAAGTGGCACTAATTGATGTAAAACTCAATAAAGATTGATTCAAATGCCAATGTTCCAGGTGAGCGATACAGGCCTCTTGTTGTTATTATTATTACTATTATTATTATTTATTATTATTATTATTATTATTATTATTATTATTATTATTATTATTGTAGGTCAACCCGCATCTACACATCGCTCTTTCATCAATTCTTCCGCGCAGAGAAAGCCACCTGGAAGGGGAGTCATTTGGCCTTCCATTATGTGACTACAACATCAGACATGAGCGATTTAATTCTGAACTTCACTCGCTGGCATATAGATTTCCTCTCGTCTCAATCATGGCACATCCAGAATTTACATGGGGCTGATTGAGTCAGGATGGTGTCCATCTAAGCCGCTCAGGCAACCAAGAAGTTGCAACATCATTTCAAGATCATAGCAAGAATATTGTAACAGCAGCAGTCCAGAGCCAGGTAACATATATTATAATTATTATTACTCATGCCGCCGAAGGTCGGTGTGACTATTGCTGTTGGTGCCATCTGTTTGTCCAAATAATGTGCGGTCAGAATTACATGTAGATAAACGTTAAAGTTTTTCAATGGACAGTGGACATTTAATTCATCAAAGACTTATCCGATCCCAACAAAACTTTACAGATTTGTTCTATTTGCAGCAAGATTAAAATTATTTAAAGGGGTTTTTCATACTTTTACATTGTTTGGACTCAGTACATGTATATTTCTGTGTGATTTGTCTCCTTTTCAAGAATTATAAGAATGTTAGTTTTTCAATAGATATTTGATGCATCAAGGGGTATACTATTTTAAGAAATCCTTATTTCATGACACTAGGGGAACTTACTCTTCCCTGTACAGCTAGTCACCTATGCACAATTACCTCCCTTATCAAAATCCTGGTCACATTTAGGAGAAGAGACTGTAAGTGATATAACATATAACAATTGAATTTGTTCAAGAAAATTAAAATTTTGTCATAAAAAATGTTAATTTGCAGACTAAGAGAAGACTATTTATGGAAATTTACCACTGGAATGACTGGCTCGGGGTATATTGTCAAAGTATTCTCTTGGTCTGCAAATGGACATTTCTGACTTGAGGAATATTGTGAAAACAATTTGACTGAAAGTGGCTTAGCCACCAACAACTTTTAGTCAAATTGAGGAAAAAATAACAGGCCCATAAATATCAATCCTGTAATATGTCATCTGCAAAGACTCGGCAGTCAGGTGGTTAACATAATTCATGTACAGTGTTGTGCCTAGGGCGAGCCATGGGGCCATTTGCCTACCTGGCAATACACATGTCCCCTTAGATTTAACATCTCTCTATTTACTTATAATAGAAAGTGGGCTAAAAAATCTCAAATTGTCCCATTGAATCTTGGACCTAGGAACAACACTGATGTAGAATAATTCCTAGTGTAACATATAATATCATAAATATTTTTTCTCAGGAGTTTGTGATCTATTATGTCATATGTGCTTAATTATAGTGATTTAATGCATATGTCTTATGTGCTTAATTATTTGTTTGTTACATGTACCAGTATATAGTATTGGCTAAAACACCATTTAGCCAGGAAAAGTTTACAATCAGTGTAATGCCATTAACACTTGTGTCATATTTTTGTTACGTCACTGACACTACATAACAGAAATATTATAGTGCCATTGGCCCCAAAGAATGAAGTTTTACTAGTCTTTTTGACCTGGATTTCTAAAAATGGCTGCCATTATTCAGCGGAGATTCATTAGTTATTTATCCCCATATATCCGGTGCATATTACATTTATGTTAAAGATGGTACTATACTAACCTACACTGTATATATGTTTTCATTTTTCAGCCTCTTCATTTGTCAATGACTGTCTATGCGATCTTGTTCCGGCCACAGATAAGCCTCTCTTTGGTGAAATCCTAAAGTCTGGGTTGATGAGTATGCTAATATGTCTTCAAATCTTTCGTTGTCCTCTTCATCTGCTCTGGAGCAGATAATCCCCACCTCTGAATCGGTGCTATTTAGGGACCTATCAGTTTTCGACCATGATTCAGAGGTGGCCCTAATAGAGGGTGAAATCCACGGTAAAAACACTGGCAGCAGGCTTGCCGCGCCGGTTGTTCGTGGTCAGGTGTCGCTGGAACCTGCCTGCCTATCAGGCCAGGATTATCCGCACCCTGCAGGTACCAGTTCCTCCTATGGTACCTCTCCTCGCCAGTCCGGGTTAGCATTCTTTGCTAACCTGGAGTCTAATCTTTCTGGCCAGGAAGAAGAGAATTATCTGCTGGGTTTTCCTTCTGGCGCCATGGCCATGGACATTGACACACGTGCACCCCTCGCGGGGAACACGGGCGACATTGTCCACGGTACTACTCACGCAGGAGTAGTGTTCACGGCGCAGAAGGTGGCCCGGGCTGGATCTGATGGCCAGTTTTACTGCATACCTCGGCTTGCCGATGGTGTAGCAGGGGCTGGCCAGGGCCGTGGTGTGGCGAAATTTTCCCCACGCAATGCCACGGCGCCTGCTCCTGGTCAAGCCAGTCAGTTTAGCATGCCTGTTCTTTCAGGCCCGCATGCTTTCTCTGGCTTGCCAGGCGTATCAGTTCCTCCAGCCACATACACACCTGTGATTGCTCAGGAGGATGACGAAGGCCCTCGTCTTGTAGAGCATTCACAGGTGGCCACGGGGGAAGACTGGTCTGACGCTTGCCAGTGGCTAATCAACGTCAGACCAGATCTTGCCGTGGTTCAGTCGGCCAGTCAACGGGACCAGCGCCCGTGGCTGGCAGGTAAACCGACTGTTACCGCTATGCCATCTTTGCCGTTAGCTGATCATATTGTTGATATGTTCACTGCGGCGGAGACGTCCATTAGTGCACATGGACGTTTAGCGAAGGCCCCCGGCGAAGTGGCAAAGCGTTGCCGTATTACAGCTGATAAATATCAGCTATACGATGTAGTACCGAAGCCAAGCACGGATGACCGTGCTGCGCTGGGTAAAGATACGTGGCCAGGTTCCCGGTCTGACACGGGAGAACTGTGTTCGAACGTGTTGCGTTCGGCTAACACCGCATTACGTGATGCGGAAGAGAGTTCGAGGGCGTCTATTGCAGCACTTTTGTATGTCTCACAGTTGTTACAAGGGGTAGTAACGGCATCCGCATTACATCAGCCTAGTCCGGTGACTGTCGAGAGAGCCATCCAAGATGGAATTAACTTGGCTTTGGACTGTTTAACCTGGTCTGTAACCAGGCGTGTCCGGGCGAGGTGCACGTTTGCTCTTGATACCTTGTGCCCGTCCCAGGATTTGTATAGTAGGCTGCTGCGTACGCCTATGACAGGTCCTGGTCTCTTTGGAGGTGAGGGATGTAAGCATCTCCAGGAGAGAGTTACCCTGGTCAATAACCAGAGGGAATTACGGGAGCAATTTGAAGGCTCGAGGTGGCGGTGGCCAGGTCAGCGGCCAGCCACCAGCGTCGGCCACGGCCGCATGCGCTTCGGCCAGCAGCGAGGGGGGCGCAGGCTCCTCCAGCGCAGCCAGCCAGGCAGCCGCCCACGCACCGTGGTGCGCGCGGTGCAGACCATGGTGCACGAGGATCTGGTCGTGGTAATCGTACCTGACAGTGCGATTACCACAGTAAGAACTACTCCAGTGCATCTGCACCAGGAGACAGTGCCACTCCTGCGCTGCTTATGTCCACCTCTCTCCCTAGGTGGACCAGTGGGAGGCCGATTGGCCAACCACATGCACGAGTGGGAACAGTTGACTCAGGACCGTTTAGTCTTGCGATGGCTTTCAGTCAGGTATCATCCTGACTGGATAACAGGCCCACCATCACGACTGTCTCTGGTGCCGGTCTGGACTCAAATTCCAAGAGATCCAGATCAGCGGTTGTGTATAGAGGAGGAAATAAATTCTCATACGCAAGGAAGCATTTCATCCGGCGCAAAATTGCCCGGGCTTCGATTCAACTGTGTTCTTGGTTATGAAAAGCACTAGAGGGTGGAGACCAATTCTCAACCTCAAGCCATTGAACAAGTTCATAGACACACCCAGTTTCAAGATGGAAACTGTGAGATCGGTGTTGGCAGGGTTGGAGAAGGGAATGTGGACAGCTTCAATAGATTTGAAGGATGCTTATTTCCACATTCCAATAGCGAGGAGTTTCCGTCGCTTCCTGAGATTTGCATTCCAGGGCAGACAGTGGGAATTCAGGGTGTTACCCTTCGGAATTTCTACGGCTCCTCGGGTCTTCACCAGGGTGGTTTTTGCGATAACAACATACCTCCGCAGGAGAAGCATAGCAGTCCACACGTACATAGATGACTGGCTGTTAAAAGCACACAACCAGGATTTGCGAGGCTGTCGGATAAACGGTTTAGTGACCATCTTGGATCATTTACCCGCCAAAATCTCCCATACTCAAGCAAAATGTATTTTCATGACATCTTAGATTTTGATCGATTTTTAGAAATGACAGGCCAAGGGATTATTTTTGAAAATTTACCACTGAAATGCCTGGCTCGGTAACCGAGCCAGTCATTACAGTGGTAAATTTTCAAAAATAGTCTTCTCTTGGCCAGCAAATGGGCATTCAATAAGTAAATATTAAAATTTTTGGAACAAATTTAGTCATTAAAGGGTTAAAGATCTTCTCCAAAACCGGTTGGGAGATCAATTCAAAACGCATGAAATATGATCTAAGACAAGAGCTGCACCAAGTTTGTTCAAGAGAACTTGATTTGCCAAATGGTTTGGCAGCCACCTTGGATAACCCAATTTTTGCCAAAACAACTCCAGAACCACAGGGGATTTGGCCGAAATTTGGGAGATATGATTAGGCACTGAGTGCCATTAAAGTTTGTTCAAGCGAAGGAGCTTAGTTGGAAACATGAAGAAGTGGACCAATCAAAATGTAGCGTGTTTGGCGGCCATATTGGACTTGCAAAAATGTCCACAAACTCATTTAAACGACTACTCCTAAACCACCCACCAAAAATTTTGACAAAAATGCACAGTGCTCCAGGTGAGCGACACAGGCTCCTTGGGCCTCTTGTTTAATCTTATAATTAATTAATTAGAACATTTAAAATTAACTCAACCCAGCAGGTGGCACAGTGGCCATTATATTTTCTTCATCCTTTCAATGTACTTCACCAGCCCCATTCAGCCACTGACATTTGACATTTTATCCAAGGTTGTGCTTATATTTATAAATATGTCATCAACACACACCCTTTCCAACAATTCCATAGATATTTTATAGATTTCAATGGCTTTCCTGGGGATTATGACCTCACACAAGAAAGTTAAATTGGGGAACACACACCCCCCCCACCCCCACCTCCATACAAAAAATAAAGGAGAGTGGTGGCATTAACTATGATATCATTTGAAACAAAATTAGATAAACTATGGGATAACCAACCCTATACTATAATAACTACTTAGCTGGCAATATAAATCCAGTACTTTATTACCGAATTGAGATAGGAAATTAGGAATCTCTCATTACAGGCCTTTAGCCTTCTCATAGAAATGGAATATGATTATATGATTGATTGATTGATTGATTAACATATGTATTCAATAAAATGTGGTCATATTTTTCTAACTCAATAAAATAATCCAGATTTTATAATATTATTATCCCCCCCGGTCTGGAAGACGGGGGGGGGGGGGGGGTATAGCGATCAGCATGTCTGTCCGTCTGTCCCCATCTTGTCAACGCAACTCCTCCTAGAGTCTCAATGGATTAACTTAAAATTTTGTCCACATCATCAGTATCATGTGCAGATGTCACATGTGCATGTGCTTTTTTCGCGACCGAAAAATCATTCATTACGGACTTATCCCCCTTTAAATATCTTAAAGCTGATACATAAACTGCATTGCCAATCATCTCCTACAGTTTAGCTCCGATTCTTTTGAAACTTAGTAAGTGTTATCATTACCACGTGAAGGTGTGCATGTGTTATACGTATATACTTGTACGTCCATCCGTCTGTCCAAAATGTATGTATGTCCATCTGTCGGTCCATCCATCTCTGACAATCATTTCTTGTCAACGCAACTCCTCCTAGAGGTCTCAATGGATTAACTTCAAATTTTCTCCATATTATCAGTATCATGTGCAAATGTGCATGTGCCTTTTTCGCGGCCAAAAAATCGTTCATTACTGAGTTATCCCTCTTTAAATATCTTAAAGCTGATACATAAACTGCATTGCCAATCATTTCTTGTCAACGCAACTCCTACAGTTTAACTCCGATTCTTTTGAAACTTAGTAAGTGTTATCATTACCACGTGAAGGTGTGCATGTGCTATACATGTACATATACCTGTACGTCCATCCATCTGTCCAAAGTGTATGTATGTATGTCTGTCGGTCCATCCATCTCTGACAATCATTTCTTGTCAACGCAACTCCTCCTAGAGATCTCAATGGATTAACTTGAAATTTCTTCCATATTATCAGTATCATGTGCAGATGTGCATGTGCTTTTCTACGGCCAAAACTTATTCACTGCAGGGTTATCCTCCTTTAAATATCTTAAAGCTGATACATAAAACTGCGTTGCCAATCATTTCTTGTCAACGCAATTCCTCATACAGTTTAGATCCGATTCTTTTGAAATTTGGTAAGTGTTATCATTACCACATGAAGGTGTGCATGTGTTATCCCTATACCTGTACCCATCCGTCTGTTCAAAATTTATGTATGTCCCTCTTTCAGTCCATCCATGTCTGACAGTCAGTTGTCAACGAACTCCTCCTAGAGGTCTCAATGGATTAACTTAAAATTTTGTCGACAATATCAGCATCATGTGCAGCTGTGCATGTGTTTTTTTCGTGGACAAAAATTTATCATTACAGAGTAAATGTGCCAACCCTTTTATGCCCAAAAATTGTTTGGAATACTCGCAAGCGAGGTCATCCATGGATGAATTCAAATAATTACATATTCTAGTGCTCATTATGTGAAAGTGGCCCCAATTTAATCATGATAATCTCTTCAAAATGAGGTCATACATCATTGAATATCATCTCAATCATGGATTACTTGAGTTCTCAAATGTGTTGGACATTGTTTATATAATAATTACATTAAAATGAGAATAATATATTACTCATTTTATTGTTGTAATTTCAGTGAGTAGTGCAAACTGAAGAAGGTGATTGAAATGGCATTCCTCTACTTTAGATCAAGCCATGGCTTTAGATATGCAATTTGTTTTATTATGTCTCATTCTCTTAATTGCCAGTTAGTTTCTCAAGTTGTGGATGGTCATCATTATTTTAGATTGTCACTTAATGATGCTGAAATCTCATTAATTGTGCGACTTTGTATCTTAAATAATCTAACTTATTGGATTTCATAAAACTTGAAGGTAATATTTTACAATTGTGATTATTAGGATTAACTACTAGCATATTTTCATTAACTTGCTATATGGGTCAAATACACCCCTCACAAAAAAATGAAAAAAGTCGAAGCTTAAAATTATGTATGCATGACTGAAAAAATACATATTGACAACGCTTCTGACCAGCCTTACCCACACGCTTCCGAGTCTGCTTGCACTACTACTTCTGATTATGGCTGTTGTTAAGCTGTGTTCATATGTTTTATTACAAACAAAACATTTCTGTGAGAAGGATTAAATGAACCAGATATAATATTCATGGAAAATCAACTCGGAAATTTTAGAAAGCAGTACTTATGCACATTAATATTTATCTGTAGAGGCATAATATTTATCTGTACTAATATATTTTATGGTTCCATGTTTTACTAACAATGCTTTTGAATGAATCGATTGACCGCATGGTTTATATAAAGGTACCAACTATATAAGGAGGTCAATATGTCATGCTATTGGGCCAACCTTGCCACCATTCAATTATTTCTTTGAAACTATTAGTGAAGTATTCAGTCAGTACTGTTCCAGACATATTTTCTATCAGATGAGATACTGATCTGCCCAATGCCTGATATAGTTGACTACAGGAAACATTTTCATCCAAATCTTCCTATAACATATCCACATTTTCTTCTATCAGACGAAATCAAAATCTGGGTCAATCTGAAACTGGATGTGGATTGATACCAAAATCTAGTCAAGTTGTGCATTCTCTATGGCCAACATTTTTCACAAGTTATGTTCAAATCAGTGTGTAAGTTTTCCAGATGTTTATATCCCATATGTGTAATATGATTAGTACCAAATTGAGAATTTTCTTCATTCCTTGTAGGCTGATTGTCACAATCAATGTGCATAGAATGGTTCTTCACTTGATGGCATACCCTACACACTTATCCACATGCAGTTTATTCAGTGATTTATAAAATGGAGGATGGAATTGTGTTTACTGTGTGATAGTGTGCAAGAATAGCAATCAGAGGACATTGTGTCTAGAGATGTAGCAATCAAAGGACCTGTGTGTGCGTCTTCGCTTTATATGACGAACAAAGGACTTGCTTAGCACACACAGTTATCATTATCAACCTATTTACTTATGTCAGTTTTAACAAATAGAGGACTGTGTGCATGGTGAGATAGAATGATAGATTAAATTTGTTAAACAATGTTAAATGACAAAGCTTCAGACCAATGCACTTTGAAGAAAGATTTTGTTGACACAGCTAACTGCACACGTTTGGTTTTACCTGACAAATTCAGAAAGATGTCAATAATTAAATAAACATGCATTTACCACATATGGTCGCTAAGTGTGAGATATGATTGAAATGTAGACATAGCTTTAATAATTTGTGTCAATATGTGATATACTATATTTGTATTTGTATTTGAAAGATGATATTTAGATTTGCTAAAATTGAGAATGGCGTTTTTGTATTTATATTTGAACGAACTAGAAATCCCGTATTTGTATTTGTTCACCAGCATTTGACCTGCCACTTATAAAGAAATATTTCACAGAAGAAAATATTTAACATACACGGAAGAAATACTTTGACACTAACTGCTGAAATTTGGATCCAACTTCGTTAGATACATTTGCTGTTTTGAAGCTGTTAAGAAACTAGAATGCCTTCTCCTACATGTATTAGGGATGTGGCTTCTAATAGGCGATTTCTAGCAGGATGGTTCTTCACTTGATAGCATAGCCTACACCTCTCTCTAAATGTACATGAAATTTATTCAGTGATTTACACAATGAGGGGATGGAGGGTGTGTTTACTGTGTGGTAGTCTAGCAATCAGAGGACATTGTGTCTATAGATGTAGCAATCAACTGACCTGGGTGTTTTCACTTTATATGACGAACTAAGGACGTGCTTAGCACACAAACCTCTCAACCTTATATATTGATGTAAGTTGTAACAAATATAGGCATGTTGAGATAAAATGAGAGATTAAATTTGGTAAATAACAAACCTTCAGACCAATGAGCCTCAGTATCAATGAGCGCCAGCCATCTTTAGCTAAATAATATAATTAATTTCCCGGTTGTTTCCGGTTATCAATGTACGAAGCCCAATAATTGATGATTTTAATTAATTTAATTCCACAACATTAGAGTTTACAGAAGCCATGGTTTCGGTGAGTTAGGATGGTATTCTGTTCAAAATAGCTCATAAGATTAGAATAGATGATGTGTTCCAACATGTTACTGGCAATTTCCTGGATGCATTGCTGCTGTGAGAGCTCCTTAAAGGTGATCACAGATGAAAATTATAATTTAATAAAAATAGCAAAAAATACAAGATTTATCATGTTGAGAGTTAAAAACAGTTAGACAAAATTTGACAACCTCTATTTAAAAATTTTGGCTAAGCTCATCGATTTTGACCCGCTACAGAATTCACACTATGACATCATCACATAAATAATTGTCAACTACCTGTGTCAGACTACACCACGTGTACATGTAGTAGTCTGTTACATTAAACTGGCGTCTAATAAATTTATTAAGTGGGATATCAACTTTGATATTATTTCTAGTGTAACAAACATTATTCTTTCTCAAGCATCTCATCAACATGAAGGTGTCCGGAGATCTCGTCACTAGTAGTGAATACCATGTAACCCAACATGACCACGAACAAAATAAATCTTTTGTGTCGTATTTCCATCGCGTTAAAACATGCGTCAGATATATCGCACCTCGCCATAAATTAAAAATTTTAAATTATTAGCCCATTAATAATTTGTAGTAGGTTCGTCAAAAAAAAAAAAAATGGGTCAAAGCAAATTAGACGCATCAAAACAAGAGTTTACGCCCGCCAGAAATTGTCTGGACAATGCGTTCTATATTGCATTTTGTTTTGTATCGCGTGAAAAAAGGGGCACATTTTTAATAAGTTATTTTTTAGGTGTACTGTGGTATTCCCCATTATGTGAACTATTTAAGCAGATGGACCGGCAGCAGGCTACTTTTACGGAAATTTGTTGATGCTTTATGCAAATACGGGTTGCATTCATTTCAAATACTCAGGCACTCCTGGTATATAATCTCAAAACCATATTACCATCAACCCTGATAAGGAGTCGGAGTCACAATATAGAGCACTTTTAGGCTAATTCTTTTTAAATATTTTAATCATAATCACCCTGGTAATCTGATATGAGGCAAACGCATTTTACATGTATATTAAATTAGGTGACAATATTTATATTAAGAACATGCGCACTGCCTCGTCGCGTTTATAGTGGTAGTAAATGAAATAGGATAATATTATTATTTTGCATCGAGTGGCAGCCTTGTTCACTTAATAGCACTGCTGCTTTAGAGGGTGGGTGAGGCGGTGCAGTTGACTGGGGAACTATAATTGTCACCGTCACCATTGGTAGGGCCATCATTATTTCCGTCATTACTGATGACTCCGGTCGTTCAAGTATATGGCGTCATAATCAATTACATCACATGTAGGATGATGTCGGAACTAGAATTAAGAGAGAAATACTCCGTCATGAAGCTGGAATAGTCCGTCAAGTGTATAAATTGTATGTCTTTGATAGATGTACTATTTAATAATCATTCCACCGATTCTATTGAAAACTTTAAAACTAATTTGACTGTGAAACAGCACTCAGTCAATTTAGTTTCAAAATATTCAACAGGTTAGCTGAGGTTACCTTGTAGGTAGGTACCTTGCTAATGGTATTCTAGGAATTCAGGGTTCCATCGATTCCAACACAGGCAAATCATGAGCGGAGTTGCCTAAAAATGGACACAGCATAACTAGAAATGTATCTCTCAGTTATTGGTACATGTACCCCCACCATTATCTCCATCATCATTTTTACTGTCAACATTATCGACATTGTAATCGCGATACTTGTTACTCTCATTATGTCACTTGTCATCACCATCATTGTCACTCATCATCATAGTAAGATACAGTCATCACCATCATCATTGTCACTGCCATTTGTCTTATCATCATCATTGTCACTCACTTGATAGAACTTTACTGTCATCCTCATCATCACCTTCATTGTAACCATTATTATTATTATTGTTATTGTCAATACTAACACGCATCGTGATTGAGCTCATAAAATTGTGATATTTATTTCAAGCCGTTGGTGTGTGTGTGGACACAGCCGATGATTAGGTGGTGCTTTGGACTTGGGGGGATAACAAAGGGAGTTCGGATTGGCTGTTCATAAACAAGTCAGTCATTCGTTCTCTCTTTAATTTCACCTGGGTTCACTTTCTGCAGGGACCACCACGTATCAGAAATGAGGTCGGTGCCAATGAGGCAGGTGTACGCGCGCCATCAAGATGTATCCTATTATGAAGAATAATTGACTTAAACAAAATGGATCCATTGTACACTTTTGACTTCTTTCATTTTCTCTAGTATTGGGCCCAATGAGAAACGAAATTACTGTTGTGGCACGTTTGGCCATACTTACATGTAGAGCTATTGACTTCAAACTTGGTGAGTGAGTACCTCTGGGAAAAAGCTAGCATCCATATAATTACTAAGTCAGTCTGATCTACTTTCTGGATAATATACTAGGTGGATAATAAAGGTTTATGTGGTATATTTCGATAACTTCATCACAAATTGACATTATAAATTGAGTGATGTGAAATAATGACGTCAGAAATATGATGAATCAAGAAACAATGTAACAATTGGCATCGAGCATGCCCACATAGAACGCAGTTCTTACTTTCTGTTTCCTGGATTATAATCAGTTTCAAATTGAAAGGAATTAAGACAATATGCAGCAGTATTTATTCGTGTAATTGTTTTTCATATGTTTATTCATTTCATGTTTCTTCATATTTCAGAGTGATAAATTATAGCTTACAGGTTATTAATAATGACAAGATGCAATGTATAATCAAGCATAAAATATAAGCCCATGATATTAGGCCTATAATAAAGTAAAACTGGTCTATATAGCATGGATTGGCACAGATTAGCAAATGCTTAAAGCGGCATGAAAAAATTTAATTATTTATTTGCAAACCAAGATGACTATTATTTACAATTTACCAATGATATGACTGGTTCCGTAAACTAAGCAGTTATTTCAGCGGTAAATTTTCAAAAATAGTCTTCTTGATTTGCAAATGGGCATTTATGAAGAGGACTACCGGTACACAAACACTAATGGAAATGTTGCAACATCTTTTAGTATATGCTATTGAGAGCAATACATATTGGGGTTGCTGGCTCATATACAGTGTATGTCCGGTTGCTGACCACGATTTCAGAAGAATATTTTTGAAGATTTACCAATGAAATAACTGTTTTGGTAATCTAACCTGTCATTCCAGTGGTAAACTTTCAAAAATATCCTTTAGTTGGTCTGCAAATGGACATTATCAAGACAACTACATACATGACAGAAACCCTAATGACGGAACGGTAACATCTTATTATATATTTATTCACACTATTGACAACAATATAAATTGGGGTGAGCGAACTGAGCTATAAACCATGTACTGGTACATGTAAGACAATATGCAGCAGTATTTATTCGTGTAATTGTTTTTCATGTGTTTATTCATTTAATATGTTTCTTCATATTCCAGAGTGATAAATTGTACAGGTTATGAATATCTCCATCAGCATCAGCATCAGCATCAGTATCAGTCAACGGCTTGAAATAAATATCACAATTTTATTTTATTTATTTTGACTAAGACTCCAAGAGATTACTTTTGAAAATTTACAACTGGAGAGACTGGTTTTGTAACCCAACCAATCATTTCAGTGGGAAATTAAAAAAAATAGTCTGTTGATTCTCAAGTTCTTTAAACAATAATGTTTAACCCATAAATGGAGGCAGTGTTGTAGTGATAAAATATTGAGAATATCACTAGCTGGTTGATGTCACAGTTCTATGCTGGCTGTGTCTAAACAATAATGTTTAACTTATAAATGGAGGCAGTGTTGTAGTGATAAAATTTTGAGACAATCACCCAGCTGGTTGATGTGACAGTTCTATGCTGGCTGTGTCTATCATTGAGAAATTCACTCCTCATTGGCCTCAAGTTATACACGTTATAAAGTGTTACCAGGGTATTGGCCTCAAGGAAGTATAGATATGACCACAGCTACCTAGGTTCACACTTCACAGAAAATAGGAATAAACCTTATGTATAATGAAACATGATAATAATCATATAAACAGTCTTGCATTTCTTTATTTCTTTATTTAATGAGCTTCTTGACATAACGATCCAAATGGTGTGCATCCTGAATTAGATAAATGTTAGTTTTTTAATTTACATTTTTTGCCTCAAGGGCTAATCTGATCTCGTTAAAACATTGCAGATTTGTTCTATGATTTTACATTATTTCTTTAAAACACCTTCAATTTCTGAAACCACTTGATCGCTCTCAACTAAATTTGCCAGGAATTATCCTTGCATCATAGATATACAAGTTTGTTCAAATGCAGACGATTGGTCGACTCATTTGCAGCCATCACGGATTTAAAAAAAATCCAAACTTATAAGATAAGCTTCTGCTACAGCTAAACTATCAGGCGCATGGTAACCAGACTTCATATATAGGTTTATTGCTCCATTTCTATCAGTAGTACAATGCATTTATCCCATCCCTATCTATCTTTTGGAAACCTCGCACTACATACGAGCATACATACATACATACATACATACATACATACATACATACATACATACATACATACTGCCAGAGCCGTGCTGGAGTCAGAGTACAATAGGCGTAAAAGCCTAGGATTGATTGTGACAGATGCATCCACAGATAGTCCCATATGAATCGTCAGTGTGTCAGTATATCAGACATGTGAAAGCTGGTCGGCCAATCCTTGACTTTAAGTCTTGGTGCGGTGGTCCAGTGGAAAGATGCCTGGTTGCTGATGCTATACGGAGTTGCAGGATGGCGGTTCGATCCCCCGACCGGGAGATGGTGATCAACAAATTAAACTAACGGGTGCATCACTGTCGGCTAAGTTAGCACATGGAAATTGAAGCCGCACGTTTCCAGTGCGTCAATAAAATAAAAATACATATACTGCCAGAGCCGTGCTGGAGTCAGAGTACAATAGGCGTAAAAGCCTTGGATTGATTGTGACAGATGCATCCACAGATAGTCCCATATGAATCGTCAGTGTGTCAGTATATCAGACATGTGAAAGCTGGTCGGCCAATCCTTGACTTTAAGTCTTGGTGCGGTGGTCCAGTGGAAAGATGCCTGGTTGCTGATGTTATGCGGAGTTGCAGGATAACGGTTCGATCCCCCGACCGGGAGATGGTGATCAACAAATTAAACTAACGGGTGCAGCACTGTCGGCTAAGTTAGCACATGGAAATTGAAGCCGCACGTTGCCAGTGCGTCAATAAAATAAAAATACATACATACATACATACATACTGCCAGAGCCGTGCTGGAGTCAGAGTACAATAGGCGTAAAAGCCTAGGATTGATTGTGACAGATGCATCCACAGATAGTCCCATATGAATCGTCAGTGTGTCAGTATATCAGACATGTGAAAGCTGGTCGGCCAATCCTTGACTTTAAGTCTTGGTGCGGTGGTCCAGTGGAAAGATGCCTGTTTGCTGATGCTATGCGGAGTTGCAGGATGGCGGTTCGATCCCCCGACCGGGAGATGGTGATCAACAAATTAAACTAACGGGTGCATCACTGTCGGCTAAGTTAGCACATGGAAATTGAAACCGCACGTTGCCAGTGCGTCAATAAAATAAAAATACTTACATACATACATACTAATGGGTGCATGACTGTCGGCTGGTTAGCACATAGAAATTGAAGCCGCACGTTGCCAGTGCGATAATAAAAAATACATACTAGGAGTGCGCGTTTGTAGCAATACCAGTACACGTTAGTTATAACAAACGTGTACACGTATTTGCCATTCTGCTGCAAAAATTTAGTAAGAATATGATATCTATTATCCATTATTAAGTATAGAGGTGGAACGTGGTCGGGTTGGAAAATAAAATAATTTATTAACAACCCCCACACACACACACACACACCCCTCCCCTTGTGTCTACAGCGCCACAAAGCATTCAAAACACCATATTAGGGTTAATTTGACACACAAGATTGCGCAACTTGTTTATCGATGATTCTACAAAATTCTGATTTGACCCCTGTCTGGGACAGATCAATATCAAGCAACAGTGATTCACCCTTTGATAGTCAGGCAAAGGCAGGATAACTGTTTGAAAATTTACCATTAGAATGACAGGCTCGCTCGGTGAGTCAGTCATTGCAGCGATAAATTTACAAAAATCGTCTTCTCTCGACATGCAAATAGAATTTAAATAATGACATATTCCTCAAGACCACAATAGAGACTGTTTTGACTGGCTTGACCATTAATAATGGAGTTGGCCAAAGGCTGGCAGCGCTCAGTCCACTGCGAGCTTAGATAAGTACCACACGCCACAGCATTCATAGTGATAATCTGTGTTGATAAGATCAAGCTTGAACGCTCAACAGTAATTCACACCTATGTGTTCTCACAAGGGATGATGGTTATTCAAAGGAATACCTGCACGCTATGTGCGGATAATAATTAATCCCGTTGACTCGCCTAAGTTGTTCAAGAAAATTTAAATTTTCTCATAAAAATCCCCATGAGCAGACCAAGAGATGATTGTTTTTGAAAATTTAGCATAGCAATGACTGAAAAGTTTTGTAACTGTGTACACGTCACCCATCCCTAATACATACATGTTGAGATCAGGTGAGGGTGAGTAGTCTTAGAATATTCTCCAAATATTTTTTTACAGATTTTGTGGCTGCATAACGGAATTTTTTGAGTGATGTAGACATTGCAGAAAAGTTCTAGATATAATTAGAAATGGCAGTTTTCAATAGCTTACATTTCATTTTAGATGAGAAAATGCTACGGGTGATGGCTGCACAGTGAGATATTGTGTCTAAACTAAGGAGTTCCAAGGCACAGAATCATGCAACACCTTCAACATCGGGAAACAATATTTCTGGTAATATTCAGATATAGTTATTGTGATATTCTGATAAAGCTAACAAAACTATTAATGTTGTTTATATAATTGTCTATCAACGTACATTTTTAGCTCACCTATTCAAAGAACCGAAGAGCTTAAGTTATCATCACGGTGTGAAGCAGCATCGTTAGCGTCGTATGCATTATTACCAGTTTTGGATAACTTCTGTTCAGCTCTGCTACAGTTAACCCTTTAATGGTTAAATTTGGTCAAGAAAATCTAAATGTTTCCCTTTTGAATGTCCATTTGCAGGGCAAAAGAAATGTTTTTGAAAATTTACCACTGGAGTGACTGGCTCGGTTATTGAGCCAGTCATTCTAGTGATAAATTCTCAAAAATAGTCTTCTCTTGCTCTGCAAATCTCCATTCCGCTGGACCACGTTTGTGGCTGGGTTTGGCCAAAGATTCTGCTTGTAGTGCTTTCAGTCATTCACTGATCCGGCGATGTATGGCATTGTGTTTTCGGCATAGTTTTGTGCGGCTTTACTCTGACCACTTTGATTGATAGATCAGGAGCCGTAGTGCCTTCTGTTGTTCTTTGCAACGAGTGGCATGCAGTGTAGCATCCATCTCTGCTGTTATTCATCACAATTACTATTACATTGGTTGCTAATTTTCAATGCATTTGAGCAGTCTGGATAAAGATTCTTTTGGAATTTAGTTTATGTCAATGGTTGCTATCTCTTCCTCATGGGGCCTCTTGTATAAGAGTTGGGTAGTGATATCATGAATGAGCCTAGCACAGTTGGCTTTGCCACATTGGCTGGCATGTGTGCTTCGTTTTGAAGGCGGGTGACCACTGGCTTGTGAGAGTAGAGGTTTGCGCCCCTGTATGAATGGAAATTCTGAAGTAGTGGCTTTGCACTGCTTTTGCACATCACATACTCAATTTGGTTTAAGACGGCTGGTGTGGCCTTGGATCCTGTTTCTGCTCTACGGTTTGTGGTGTATCCAGTACATGTTGTTCCGTGATGGCATGGATGTTTGAAGGCAGTGTTTGTGACAAAGAGGCTGTGAGCGCTGATGAACTCTGCCAGATCCTCTTAGGGCTGCGTTGTTTGGCTTACAGTCATATCGGTTTCGATATGATTTTTTATTATATGACTTTGTCTGATCTTTGTTAATCTACCCATTGTACTATTTACCTATAAATGTCATCTGTTTTATGTAAGTTTACAAATGCTGCTGTGATATTTATATGGAATATATTCACTTTATCTACAGCGAGTAAAGCCAACACATGTTCCCTGAATCAGACACCTACGTGTAGCCTTGCTGTGACTGATATACACCCAACTAATCCTACACAGGAGGCAGTCTCGACTCGAGGTATGTATTTCCTCTCCACATTTTTGTCTACAAACAACCTTTTATGTTCATATATGCAGAGGATCAGTAAATATAAATCAGGAAAATAGAATTATGTTCAACCCAGATAGAAAAATGTAAGAAGAAATCACCCTTAAACTAGAAAACATTGTTTGACTCAGAGGGACCCACAATCACTGGAAATACCGTTCTTTATGTAGTAGGTAGTAATTTAATGCAAAGCCTTCATATTATTTATTTTTAAAATAAATGAATAAAAAATGTAATTTTTTTTTATAAAATGGAAATTGACAAAAATTGTAAGATTTTGCATTAAAAAGTCAATTTTTACCCAAAATCTTGGACCCATACGGTAAATCAGCCAAAAGGCACCTCTACCCATCATAAAGAAACTACCTGCTATGCTTCATCCGTATGATATGCCGTTTACGAGAATATCGACAAAAATCGTGTTTTTGCATCAAAAAGCCCATTTTCACTGAAAGTGTTTTACCTATAAAGGTGAATCCTTCAAAAGGCACATCTGCGTATCATAACTGAGGCATAAGCCAAGGTTTATTAAGTTATTTTAAGCGACTGTGTGATATGGTGTTTACGAGGAAATTGACAAAAATCATGTTTTTGCATTAAAAAGGCAATTTTCACCCAAAATATTAGACCTATAAGGGTGAATTCTTCAAACGACACATCTGTGTATCATAACTGCGGCATACACCATGATTCATTAAAATATCTGAAGCGGTTCTGTATGATATGCTGTTTACGAGATATTGAGGACGAACGGGCAGACAGATGTGGTGATTGCTATAGAGTATAGGGCTTCCGCACCTTCCGTTCTTGTTATTTGCAGTTTCTGTTTTTTCAACCGTATATACATGGACCTGCAAATGAAATTAATAAACTGAGTGAAATTGACTTTTTCAAAACCTGTACCAGATGTTGCATACATGTAGCTTTAGAATTGCAATTGTAATGTAATTAAGGATTTTGTTTTCTTGCAGACAAATTTATTCATTTCATGGATGATATGAATAAAGATGGCCATCTGGAAATCATGATTAAAGCAGCCAAAGAACAGCAACTGTATGGAGAGGATATGTTGAGATATAACACCAGATATGACAACATCTATGAACACTCCCTTAACCATGTCACATCCTTAGAGGGGATTGGTGATGTTGAGGAATTTGTGCCAATTCTTTTAAAATTAAGGCCAGGCCTTAGGCATGTTGATCAGCCGACAAATGTTATGATAATGATGATTGATATGTTGATTAAAAGATTTAAGATTGTCACCTCTGAAAGCGAAGATAAGTGACTGAGGTACATAATTTTTATTAATCTTTTCATGATGAAGTCAGCCAAAACCAGCCTATCCAGTGGTCAAGCGAATAGTATTTTTGAACACTTACTACTGGAATGACTATCTCGAATAGACGAGCCAGCCATTCCAGTTGTAAAATTTCAAAAATTGTCTTCTGGCCTGCATGTGGATATTCAACAAGCAAGTATTTTGAGACTTGTCCAAGTTTGGCCATTAAAGGGTTAAATTACTGATATAGTTGCATTGCTCATCTAGCTAACAGCCTGCACTGACTCGCTACCAAACATACATTGGCTCTCGTTATCAGACAACCACTGACTCACTACCAAACATACATTGGCTCTCGTTATCAGACAACCACTGGCTCGCTACCAAACATACACTGGCTCGCTACCAAACATACATTGGCTCTCGTTATCTGACAACCACTGGCTCGCTACCAAACACACACTGGCTTGAAACCAAACATACACTGGCTCACTACCAAACATAATTAGCTCGCTACCAAACATACATTGGCTCGCTACCAAACATATGCTGGCTCGCTACAAAACATACATTGGCTCGCTACCAAACATACAGTGGCTAACTTCCAAACATACATTAGCTCGCTACCAAACATACATTGGCTCGCCACCAAAGATACGCTGGCTCGCTACCAAACATACGCTGACTCTCTACCAAACATACACTGGCTCGCTACCAAAAATACATTGGCTCGCTACCAAATATACACTGGCTCGCTACCAAACATACATTGACTCACTACCAAACATACACTGGCTCGCTACCAAACATACACTGGCTCGCTACCAAACATACATTGGCTCGCTACCAAACATACATTGGATCTCGTGATCTGACAACCACTGGCTCGCTACCAAACACACACTGGCTTGAAACCAAACATACACTGGCTCACTACCAAACATAATTAGCTCGCTACCAAACATACATTGGCTCGCTACCAAACATACGCTGCCTCGCTACCAAACATATGCTGACTCCCTACCAAACATACGCTGGCTCGCTACCAAACATACATTGGCTCGCTACCAAACATACAGTGGCTAACTTCCAAACATACATTAGCTCGCTACCAAACATACATTGGCTCACTACAAACATACGCTGGCTCGCTACCAAACATACGCTGACTCTCTACCAAACATATACTGGCTCGCTACCAAACATACATTGGCTCGCTACCAAACATACACTGGCTCGCTACCAAACATACATCGACTCGCTACCAAACATACACTGGCTCGCTACCAAACATACACTGGCTCCCTACCAAACATACATTGGCTCGCTACCAAACATACATTGGCTCGCTACCAAACTTACACTAGCTCGCTACCAAACATACACTGGCTCGCTACCTAACATACATTGGCTCGCTACCAACAAACACTGGCTCGCTACCAAACATACACTGGCTGGCTACCAAACATACCCTGGCTCTCGCTACCAAATCTACCATGGCTCTCGCTACCAAACATACACTGGCTCTCGCTACCAAACATGCTCTGGCTCACTGCCAGACATACACTGGTTCGCTAGCTAACATACGCTGGCTCCCACCACCAGCCATACACTGGCTTGAATTCAAACATACACTGGCTCGCTATCAGACATACACTGGCTCGCTACCAAACATACACTAGCTCGCTACTAATCATATACATTGACTCCCTACCAAGCATATACATAGGCCAGCTACCAAACATACGTTGGCCCGCTACCAAATATGCACTGGCTCGCTACCAAACATACACTGGCTCGCTACCAATCATATACATTGACTCCCTACCAAGCATATACATAGGCCCGCTACCAAACATACGTTGGCCCGCTACCAAATATGCACTGGCTCGCTACCAAACATACACTGGCTCTAATTATATCACCCAAATTCGCTTAAGCGGTTCTGGAGAAGTCGTTTTCGCAAAAAATAGATAATCCAAGCTGGCCACTGAACCATTTGGTCAATCAAGTTCTCTTGAACAAGCTTAGCTTAGCTCTTGCCCAAGATAATGTTTCATGAGTTTTGAATCGATTCCCCAAGCAGTTTCGGAGAAGATTTTTATAGACATTTCTAAAAATCTGCCAAAATCCAAGATGGCCGTCGGCCAAAATGTCCGATTTGGCTTCGTTTGAACAAACTTGAATCTTTATGCCCTAAGGATGCTTCCAGCATAATATAATATAACATACACTGGCTCGCTACCAAACATACACTGGCTCTCGCTACATAACATACATTGCTCTCGCTACCAAACATACATTGGCTCACTACCGACCATACACTGGCTCGCTACCAAACATACATTGGCTCGCTAGCAAACATGCACTGGCTCGCTACCAAACATATACATTGGCTTGCTAAGTTTGCTTAGCAGTGACACCCAGGCTGCTTTAAAGATAAATAGATAGCAGTCTAATAATTGTATGTCATTTGTGCACAGGATATAATGTGCACAGGATATAATACATACATGTATACATGTAAACTTTTGTCAATTTCAACTTGCAATATGTTGTATATATTTGTACATAGTATGTTTTGTATGTAAGCGTACTTGCAGTGTGTTTGTCTTTCTCCTTCGATCAATACCCACCATTCTGTTACTTCTGATATACAGCTGGCCCTGACAGCGGCTCTAGGATTATAGACTTAGAAATCTTTACCGACTCCTGGGAACCGGGTACTCGGCTCCCAACGGCCGAGTACCCGTTTACCATAGAGCTCATTCTTGTTTGCATAGCAACAAGAGCAATACATGCTTTTTGCATTAGGGATTTTAGTGTTTTAAATAATCTAAGTCTTTAATCGGTGATAGTTTGTGTGTTCTGAAAGGATTAACTAAGGACTATGGAGAATACCAAACAAGACAACCAGGTTGTATTGTTCTTTATTATCCATAGTTAAAAGACTTAGGTCTCTAAATTTCGTTGTGTCGCATGTTCCAATTTCTGACCCCATAGAATCTGGGACGTGTGCTAACAACGATATATGCCAAACGATCGCCTTCTTTAACCCCCATCAGGCGATCGGCAGATATGAAAATAGGTGTTTGCTACGGTATTTCTAACACGAATATCGGCTGACGTCGTTCTCCGTAGAATCCGAGCGGGTGACGTCACACCCCGGTCGCTCGGATGTTTATGTGAAGAAATTTTTTTTCATTAATTCGCGCATCTTATTCTGGGTGCTGCGTACTAAAAATGGTACCGGAAACTTTAGAATGATAAAGTTTACGTGCGATCACGATTGGTTTGCAATGATCGGTGGTTTCAAAATTCTTGAGTAGATGCGTCGTCTGCGGTTTTACCATGTGAGACAGCAGTTTGTTATACATTTTGTTGTTTCTTCACATATCGTGCTGCTTTCGTTAGGAGTATAATTTATATTGATTAGTAAATATACCCTGAATGCTATGCGATATGATTCCTGGAGCCGTTACACATCCTGGAGGATCTATTATGGGTGTGTTTGTGCCCGCCGCGTGCTTGTCGTCATAATCAATGCGATCGTTGTTGTAACGTGGCGGGGTGGGGTGCGGGGAGGTTACGGTATTTATGAGTCAAAATTATTTGAAAATTAATTGTCTGCCTTCCATCCGGGTCTCGTTCCGCTTGTTTATTGTAGGTTTGTGCTTATTTTATAGGCCAAGCCAGCCCCGCCATCATGTGACGACTGCCATAAGTTTGTCCGTGTAATGTTCAAGGACCATGTCTGTTTTAGGTGTTCCCTGTGTAATATAGATCATAGGTGTAATGTTTGTGCAGTGTGGTCCGTCGAAATGATGGTTAAGTTCCTTGCCCAGAAGGACTTGGCTGGGTCTGATGCGGGGTCAGGCGGTCCGAGAGGAAATCGTGGAGCGCCCGGTTCGGCCGGTGGGGGTGCTCCACGTCCCCAGCTGGAGGTGGCGGAGATGGCACCGCTGGCGTGGTTTGGTCCGGCTATGCAGGGTTTTCTGCATAGCGTTCTGCCCACGCTGGTG
The DNA here is from genome assembly GCA_034401795.1 of Chaetoderma sp. LZ-2023a. Taxonomy (NCBI): domain Eukaryota; kingdom Metazoa; phylum Mollusca; class Caudofoveata; order Chaetodermatida; family Chaetodermatidae; genus Chaetoderma; species Chaetoderma sp. LZ-2023a. The sequence continues at coordinate 264,605 of CM067363.1, read as the reverse complement.
TCGTCCCTGCTACCAAAGGTTGGGGGGCAGTTTCTCCCCATGCCTGGTACGGATCCTGTCCTCGGACAGGATTCTGGACTGGTTACCGAGGGGGCCGTCTCGTACGGTCCCCTGGCAGGCAAGTCTGGCTTCGGTCAGACGGGTTCTGTCTCTCTGCGGCCACCTCCGGGTGGTCCAGTAGCGGTGGCCGGTCCGTCAGGTATGGGAGCCGTCCGCAAGGACGGCTCCACGGTTGACTCATCTAGTGACGGCTCTTCGGAGTCTGAAGACGAGGAGGAGAGGTTGCTGCGGCCCGTGAAGCCGCAGGTGGAGAATATGGAGGTTGATTCCGTCCTGGACGGAACCGGCCTCCATTTGTCTGGTTTGGCGCAAGCCAGGTCAGCGGCTCCGCCTGCAGCTGAGGCCAATTCGTTACCTTGCACCGGTTCCGCGCGGCTTGGTTTGTCACCAGCCGTCATGGGAACGGGTGTGCCGGGCCAGGCATGGTACTCACCTATCTCGCCTGGTCGGACGTGGGGTGCCATTGGCGCCCATGTCCGGCTATGGTTCCGCGACTGTTACGGGTCCGTACGGTTTTCCGTGCGGACCTACCCCATGGACCGGAGTGTTTCATGGGGTGGCGGCGGAACCGTGTGGTAGCGGAGTGCCTGGCGTGTCAGCCGTGGCTCCCTGCCGGGAGGCCGTGGCTGGCAGACCCGTGAGCACGTCAACGGGTGACGTGTTTGCAGGGGTGTCTTCATCGGAGGTAGATTGGTCAGATGCTCTGGCGTGGCTAGCCAGGGTTGACCCGTCTGTGGTTTCGGCCATGGCCGATGAAGATGCGCCCCGTCCGTCGGTTGCGTCGATTAGGACGGGGATTTTGCCCGCGGCCCGGATCCAGTCAGTGGGACTGGATCCACGGTTCATAGATTTGTTGGATGCTATTTATAGCAAACAACTAATGACCAAGGGTCAGCTCCCTGCGGCCTCCATGGAGGTGCAGGCAAAATGTCGTATTCCGCGGGGTGAATACGACAGGTATGGTGTAGTCCCGTCAGTCACAGAGGATGACCGATGGGTACTGGGAGTCCAGAGTGCCGGGTCGGGTGGCCCCGGTCCGGCACTAGTGGATAAGTCCCAGGTACACCAGGAAGAAGTCCTGTCCCTATGCGATGAGGGTGTGAGGGCAGCGATGAGCGCTGTCAATCACTCTTATCGTCTCCTTCAGTCGGTGTGGGCTGAAGCGGGGGCAGGCCACCCTGTGCCACCTGTGGCGCTCTCATGTGTTAATGACGGCTTGGTGCTGTCAATGGACGCATTGGCAAGGGTGCAAGCGCGAGTGACGAAGTCCAGGAGGCAAATGGTCATTGACCATATGCGTCCGGCTACGGCAGTCAGGGAGCGTCTTCTTGGGACGCCCCTGACAGGGCCACGCATCTTTGGTGGCCAAGCGCGGGCCATCTTAGAGGACACCGCCAGTATCGCGCAGAATCGGTTAGCGGTAAATCTACAGCTAGAGCTAGTGCGGCAAGTGCACGCACTAGGGGCTGTGGGCAAACCGCTAACGGGGCAGCCTTCAAAGAAGCAGAAGAAGCATAAGAGCAAGGCGAAAGCCAGGCCTGTTGCGACTTCTGTTTCAGCTGGGTTCTCAGAGCCGCCGCCGGCGAAGAAGCCCAGGAAGGTTGTAGAGGCGCCTACCCTCCCCAATGTTGCTCCTGACCGCCCTAGAGGCGGGAAGGGCAAGGGGAAGGGGAAGGGTAAGGCCTCAAAGGGCGGACAGAAGGGGCCGAAGCATACCTGATGGTACGCAAGCTCCCTTCATATCCGCCTGGACCGCGCCTGTGCGACAGGAACAGCGGTGCCAGTTATACCCGTCGTGCCTAGAACGAAATGGTTCTCACTCTCTCTCGTTAAGAAAGAGGGGGGGGGGGGGGCGGACTGCGAGCCGGACAACCCCGTTAGACATCGAGGCGTCTATGGTGGGTGGAAGGCTCATGCGTTTCGTCGAGGCCTGGCGAGGTGTGACGTCAGACAGTCTGGTCCTGGGATGGTTATCCCAGGGTTACATGCCGGAGTGGTGGGACTTTCCGCCACAAAATCTGTCTTTGGCACCTGTCTGGACACCCGTACCAAGGGAGCCAGACAAGTTAGAAGCCGTTCAAAAGGAAGTGTCGGGTTTGCTTCTGAAGGGAGCAATAAAACCAGCAAACCGGAACACTCCAGGCTTCTATTCAAACATGTTCCTTGTCCCCAAGAGCACAGGGGGATGGAGACCCATACTCAATCTCAGGCCATTAAATTGGTTTATCCATACGCCTCGGTTCCAGATGGAAACGCCGAGGTCGGTAATGGCGGGATTGAGGAAAGGAATGTGGTGTGTATCGATCGATCTGAAAGATGCATATTTCCACATTCCGATGAATCGGAGTTGGCACAGGTTTCTGAGATTTGCGTTTCAGAATCAAGTATGGGAGTTTACAGTTCTCCCGTTTGGCCTGTCGACAGCTCCGAGGGTTTTCACAAGAGTGGTCCTTGCGGTGACAGCGTTTCTCAGAAAAGAGAACGTGGCGCTACACACCTACATAGATGACTGGCTGCTCAAGGCAGACTCGGCAGCCAGGTTGAACGTGGATACTGCTCTGACTCTGAAGTTACTTTCAGATCTAGGCTGGATAGTCAACGAGGAGAAATCCGAGTTGACGCCCACTCAACATTTCGTTTATTTGGGGATGCGATTCGACCTCGACGAGGGCAGGGTTTACCCATCAGAGCCCAGAGTGGTGTCTCTGTTAGCCATCCTCAGGAGTTTTCGAGTGGGAAACCACATTCAGGCGAGGCGGTTCCTTCAGATGCTGGGCATGATGGTCTCCATGGAGCAGGTTATCCCATACGCTGCTCTAATGCGAAGACCTATCCAGTTGTATCTGATGTCTCTCTGGAAACAGAGAACAGAACCCCTGTCAAAACTGGTGCCAGTTTTGGAGCCGATAATATCGCATCTTCTATGGTGGAAACAGCGTCAGAATCTCCTAATAGGGGTTTCGCTGCACCTACCCCACCCCCAGCTGTCCGTTTACACGGATGCATCGCTGGAGGGGTGGGGTGCCTGCCTGGGAGAACACCAGGTCTCGGGAACATGGACTCTCCCGGAGAGTCAGCTGCATATCAATCTGTTGGAAATGATGGCAGTGGAACTGGCGTTGGAAGAGTTCCTTCCGATGATCAGGGGCAAGGTGATATTGATACGGTCGGACAATTCGACAGTAGTATCATATATAAATCGCCAAGGCGGGACCAGGTCGCCCACCCTGTGCATCAGGGTGTGGCACTTGATTCAATGGTGCAGGAATTACTCGGTTGTTTTGAAAGCAGCTCATATTCCTGGCCGATTGAACATTCTGGCGGATGCTTTGTCTCGCAGACAGAGAATCTTGCCAACAGAATGGTCCCTCAACCCTCCAGTTCCACGACGGATCTTCGAGCATTGTGGCAAACCCAACGTGGACTTGTTCGCCACAAAGGAAAATGCTCAAATCATGACATATGTCTCGCCGATTCCAGATCCAAATGCCGTCGATACAGACGCTCTGGCGATAAGCTGGAGAGGGATGCACGCTTACGCGTACTCACCCACCATTCTTCTACCGAAGGTATTGGTGAAGGTCAGGGAGGAGCCGTGTCTGGTCCTGCTAATAGCGCCGTATTGGCCGAGCAGGGCGTGGTTCACGGATCTTCTAGATCTGCTGGTGGAAAATCCTGTGCAGTTGCCCGAGATTCCGAACATAATCTCCCAGGCCAAGGGACGCTTCCTACACGAGCGTCCCGAAATGTTCAAATTGACTGCGTGGATGTTGTCAAACAACGTTCCACATCGGAAGGCTTTTCTCGACAGGCTGCTGATTTCATCGTGGCTGCGAGAAGGAGGTCAACATTCAAGTCATATAACAACAAGGTTAACAGATTTGCAGACTGGTGTGAAGAAAAGGGTATTGATACCTTTCAATCCACTATTCAGCAAATAGCAGACTTTCTCTGTCAGCTGTTCTTTGCAGGACTAGCTCCCGTCACAGTTGCTGGATACAAGTCAGCTTTGGCATCAGTTATCCCTTGTCTAGCCAACAGGGATAGTCCAGAGGTGGCCCAGTTAAATGTGATGTTGAAGGGAATGAGCAATCTCCGCCCGAGACAACCGGTAGTCATTCCAGCCTGGAGTCTATCTTTAGTGCTTAATGTACTGGCCAAGCACCCTTTCGAACCGTTGCGTTCGGCTAGTCTAAAGCATTTGACTCTAAAGGCGGTCTTTCTATTGGCAGCTTCCTCAGCTAGAAGGCGCAGTGAGATCCATGCGCTTTCGGCAGAGAGGAACCGATTTATTGTTTCTGGAGAAGGTCTGCATCTTCTGCCAAGAGCAGAGTTTATGTCAAAGAACCAATCTTTGAGATATCCCGGCAAACCGATCATTATACCGAAGTTAACTAGGTTTGATCATGATGCCAGTGTCTGGTGCCCGGTCCGTGCTTTGACTAAGTACAAGAAACGGACTGACTCGTTACGGTCGAACGATAGACATCTGTGGATCTGCCATAAAAAGCCTTATGGCGCCGCATCCATGGATACTATCTCTCGTTGGGTGGTCGAATGCATTCAGACTACTCACGAGATGGCGACTGGGCACCAGGTGAAGGGCGTAAGGGCACACGATGTTAGAGGAATAGCCGCTTCGACCGCCCTTTACAATGGTGTTCCGTTAGAGGACATCATGGCCGTTGCACAATGGCACTGTGAGTCCTCATTTACGGATTACTATATGAGGGATGTGTCAGACTCAGCCAATCCACTCGCTTTAGCTGTTTTGAAACGATAGTTAGTGACCACACTGCTTTTCCCCTTTTTTCACTTTGGTAAGAAAAGAACCTAAAGCAGGCATGGTCAAGCGAGAGGATGTCAACCAGATTGTGTCACTGATGGCCGAACCGGTGAATGGTTGGAGGCGGTACATCTGAAGTCCTGTTATCATAAGGTAATTCAATAAGTGAGAGTTTTTTGTATTATGTATATGTATCATGTTCATTCATCTTATATATTCATGCTCATTCCCAGGCTAATACAAGCAATATGCAGGGAGTAGTTAACCCTCTTGGCATATTGGTGTTTTCAGGCGAGATACATGTTCGTTAGTTCTCTCCCTTTTCTTAGGCGGAAAAAGGGGGGGGGGGCTGTGACGCGAATGTGATTCGGTTCCGTGAACTTGACGGTCCTTTTAGGTCTCCGTTAGTCAAGTTTGAAGTCTAAAATCTTTCTCCAAGAGGCAAAATTAGCATTTATGGCTTGCCCCTTCCCACCAGGTTACTGATCAAATCTGGTGTATATCAGAAGTAACAGAATGGTGAGTATTGATCGAAGGAGAATGCAGGAAATGTCAATTTCCCTTTCTCCGAGATCTAACAATACTCACCATTCTGTTACGGACCCAGCCTCCCAGCCCCACGGAGGCAAGCCATAGTTTTCTCTTGTTTGGTGGCTATGCAAACAATATGAGCTCTATGGTAAACGGGTACTCGGCAGTTGGGAGCCGAGTACCCGGTTCCCAGGAGTCGGTAAAGCTTTCTAAGTCTATAATCCTAGAGCCGCTGTCAGGGCCAGCTGTATATCAGAAGTAACAGAATGGTGAGTATTGTTAGATCTCGGAGAAAGGGAACTTGACATTTCCTGCAGTCTGCCTGCCTGCCCGCTTGCTTGTCTGGGTGCGTGTGTATGCATGTGTGCATTCTTTCTGAGGGCCTCGGGAAGATCAGATTTCTACTGATATATACCCTGAAATAAAGATTATTATTATTATTATTATTTTTATTATTATTATTATTATTATTATTATTATTATGCTCAACATATACATAGGCCCACTACCAAACATACATTGGCTCGTGCTACCACCTAACATACACCGGCCATCGCTACCAGACAACCACTGGATCGCTACCAAACATACACTGGCTCACTTCCAAACATACACTGGCTCGCTACCAACCATACACTGACTCACTACCAAACATACACTGACTCATTACCAAACATACACTGGCTCGCTACCAAACATACACTGGCTCGCTACCAAACATACACTGGCTCACTTCCAACCATACACTGGCTCGCTACCAACCATACGTTGGCTCGCTACCAAACTTACACTAGCTCGCTACCAAACATACACTGGCTCGCTACCTAACATACATTGGCTCGCTACCAACATACACTGGCTCGCTACCAAAGCATAATAATAATAATAATAATAATAATAATAATAATAATAATAATAATAATCTTTATTTCAGGGTATATGTCAGTAGAAATCTGATCTTCCCGAGGCCCTCAGAAAGAATGCACACATGCATACACACGCACCCAGACAAGCAAGCGGGCAGGCAGGCAGACAAACAAACACACTGCAAGTACGCTTACATACAAAACATACTATGTACAAATATATACAACATATTACAAGTTGAAATTGACAAAAGTTTACATGTATACATGTATGTATTATATCCTGTGCACATTATATCCTGTGCACAAATGACATACAATTATTAGACTGCTATCTATTTATCTTTAAAGCAGCCTGGGTGTCACTGCTAAGCAAACTTAGCAAGCCAATGTATATGTTTGGTAGCGAGCCAGTGCATGTTTGCTAGCGAGTCAATGTATGTTTGGTAGCATGCCAGTGTATATTTAGTAGCGAGCCAGTGTATGGTCGGTAGTGAGAGCAATGTATGTTATGTAGCAAGAGCCAGTGTATGTTTGGTAGCGAGACAGTGTATGTTATATTATATTACGCTGGAAGCATCCTTAGGGCATAAAGATTCAAGTTTGTTCAAACGAAGCCAAATCGGACATTTTGGCTGACGGCCATCTTGGATTTTGGCAGATTTTTAGAAATGTCTATAAAAATCTACTCCGAAACTGCTTGGGGAATCGATTCAAAACTCATGAAACATTATCTTGGGCAAGAGCTAAGCTAAGCTTGTTCAAGAGAACTTGATTGACCAAATGGTTCAGTGGCCAGCTTGGATTATCTATTTTTTGCGAAAACAACTTCTCCAGAACCGCTTAAGCGATCAGGCTGAATTTGGGTGATATAATTAGAGCCAGTGTATGTTTGGTAGCGAGCCAGTGCATATTTGGTAGCAGGCCAACGTATGTTTGGTAGCGGGCCTATGTATATGCTTGGTAGCGAGTCAATTTATATGATTGGTAGCGAGCTAGTGTATGTTTGGTAGCGAGCCAGTGTATGTCTGATAGCGAGCCAGTGTATGTTTGAATTCAAGCCAGTGTACGGCTGGTGGTGGGAGCCAGCATATGTTAGCTAGCGAACCAGTGTATGTCTGGCAGTGAGCCAGTGCATGTTTGGTAGCGAGAGCCAGTGTATGTTTGGTAGCGAGAGCCAGGGTATGTTTGGTCGCGAGAGCCAGGGTATGTTTGGTAGCCAGCCAGTTTATGTTTGGTAGCGAGCCAGTGTTTGTTGGTAGCGAGCCAATGTATGTTAGGTAGCGAGCCAGTGTATGTTTGGTAGCGAGCTAGTGTAAGTTTGGTAGTGAGCCAATGTATGTTTGGTAGTGAGCCAATGTATGTTTGGTAGCGAGCCAGTGTATGTTTGGTAGCGAGTCGATGTATGTTTGGTAGCGAGCCAGTGTATGTTTGGTAGCGAGCCAATGTATGTTTGGTAGCGAGCCAGTATATGTTTGGTAGAGAGTCAGCGTATGTTTGGTAGCGAGCCAGCGTATGTCTGGTAGCGAGCCAATGTATGTTTGGTAGCGAGCTAATGTATGTTTGGTAGCGAGCCAGCATATGTTTGGTAGGGAGTCAGCATATGGTTGGTAGCGAGCCAGCGTATGTTTGGTAGCGAGCCAATGTATGTTTGGTAGCGAGCTAATTATGTTTGGTAGTCAGCCAGTGTATGTTTGGTTTCAAGCCAGTGTGTGTTTGGTAGCGAGACAGTGGGTGTCAGATAACGAGAGCCAATGTATGTTTGGTAGCGAGCCAATGTATGTTTGGTAGAGAGCCAGTGTATGTTTGGTAGCGAGCCAGTGTATGTTTGGTAGCGAGTCAATGTATGTTTGGTAGCGAGCCAGTGTATGTTTGGTAGCGAGCCAATGTATGTTTGGTAGCGAGCCAGTGTATGTTTGGTAGAGAGTCAGCGTATGTTTGGTAGCGAGCCAGCGTATGTTTGGTAGCGAGCCAATGTATGTTTGGTAGCGAGCTAATGTATGTTTGGAAGTTAGCCACTGTATGTTTGGTAGCGAGCCAATGTATGTTTGGTAGCGAGCCAGCGTATGTTTGGTAGGGAGTCAGCATATGTTTGGTAGCGAGCCAGCGTATGTTTGGTAGCGAGCCAATGTATGTTTGGTAGCGAGCTAATTATGTTTGGTAGTGAGCCAGTGTATGTTTGGTTTCAAGCCAGTGTGTGTTTGGTAGCGAGCCAGTGGTTGTCAGATAACGAGAGCCAATGTATGTTTGGTAGCGAGCCAGTGTATGTTTGGTAGAGAGTCAGCGTATGCTTGGTAGCGAGCCAGCGTATCTTTGGTAGCGAGCCAATGTATGTTTGGTAGCGAGCTAATGTATGTTTGGAAGTTAGCCACTGTATGTTTGGTAGCGAGCCAATGTATGTTTGGTAGTGAGCCAGCGTATGTTTGGTAGGGAGTCAGCATATGTTTGGTAGCGAGCCAGCGTATGTTTGGTAGCGAGAGCCAATGTATTGGTTGTCAGATAACGAGAGCCAATGTATGTTTGGTAGCGAGCCAGTGTATGTTTGGTAGCGAGCCAGTGGTTGTCTGATGAGAGCCAATGTATGTTTGGTAGCGAGTCAGTGCAGGCTGTTAGCTAGATGAGCAATGCAACTATATCAGTAATTTAACCCTTTAATGGCCAACCTTGGACAAGTCTCAAAATACTTGCTTGTTGAATATCCACATGCAGGCCAGAAGACAATTTTTGAAATTTTACAACTGGAATGGCTGGCTCGTCTATTCGAGATAGTCATTCCAGTAGTAAGTGTTCAAAAATACTATTTGCTTGACCACTGGATAGGCTGGTTTTGGCTGACTTCACCATGAAAAGATTAATAAAAATTATGTACCTCAGTCACTTATCTTCGCTTTCAGAGTTGACAATCTTAAATCTTTTAATCAACATATCAATCATCATTATCATAACATTTGTCGGCTGATCAACATGCCTAAGGCCTGGCCTTAATTTTAAAAGAATTGGCACAAATTCCTCAACATCACCAATCCCCTCTAAGGATGTGACATGGTTAAGGGAGTGTTCATAGATGTTGTCATATCTGGTGTTATATCTCAACATCTCCTCTCCATACAGTTGCTGTTCTTTGGCTGCTTTAATCATGATTTCCAGATGGCCATCTTTATTCATATCATCCATGAAATGAATAAATTTGTCTGCAAGAAAACAAAATCCTTAATTACATTACAATTGCAATTCTAAAGCTACATGTATGCAACATCTGGTACAGGTTTTGAAAAAGTCAATTTCACTCAGTTTATTAATTTCATTTGCAGGTCCATGTATATACGGTTGAAAAAACAGAAACTGCAAATAACAAGAACGGAAGGTGCGGAAGCCCTATACTCTATAGCAATCACCACGTCTGTCTGCCCGTTCATCCACAATATCTCGTAAACAGCATATCATACAGAACCGCTTCAGATATTTTAATGAATCTTGGTGTATGCCGCAGTTATGATACACAGATGTGTCGTTTGTAGAATTCACCCTTATAGGTCTAATATTTTGGGTGAAAATTGCCTTTTTAATGCAAAAACGTGTTTTTGTCAATTTCCTCGTAAACACCATATCACACAGTCGCTTAAAATAACTTAATAAACCTTGGTTTATGCCTCAGTTATGATACGCAGATGTGCCTTTTGAAGGATTCACCTTTATAGGTAAAACACTTTCAGTGAAAATGGGCTTTTTGATGCAAAAACACGATTTTTGTCAATATTCTCGTAAACGGCATATCATACGGATGAAGCATAGCAGGTAGTTTCTTTATGATGGGTAGAGGTGCCTTTTGGAGGATTCACCGTATGGGTCCAAGATTTTGGGTAAAAATTGAAACAGGATCCAAGGCCACACCAGCCATCTTAAACCAAATTGGTTATGTGATGTGCAAAAGCAGTGCAAAGCCACTACTTCAGAATTTCCATTCATACAGGGGCGCAAACCTCTACTCTCACAAGCCAGTGGTCACCCGCCTTCAAAACGAAGCACACATGCCAGCCAATGTGGCAAAGCCAACTGTGCTAGGCTCATTCATGATATCACTACCCAACTCTTATACAAGAGGCCCCATGAGGAAGAGATAGCAACCATTGACATAAACTAAATTCCAAAAGAATCTTTATCCAGACTGCTCAAATGCATTGAAAATTAGCAACCAATGTAATAGTAATTGTGATGAATAACAGCAGAGATGGATGCTACACTGCATGCCACTCGTTGCAAAGAACAACAGAAGGCACTACGGCTCCTGATCTATCAATCAAAGTGGTCAGAGTAAAGCCGCACAAAACTATGCCGAAAACACAATGCCATACATCGCCGGATCAGTGAATTACTGAAAGCACTACAAGCAGAATCTTTGGCCAAACCCAGCCACAAACGTGGTCCAGCGGAATGGAGATTTGCAGAGCAAGAGAAGACTATTTTTGAGAATTTACCACTAGAATGACTGGCTCAATAACCGAGCCAGTCACTCCAGTGGTAAATTTTCAAAAACATTTCTTTTGCCCTGCAAATGGACATTCAAAAGGGAAACATTTAGATTTTCTCGACCAAATTTAACCATTAAAGGGTTAACTGTAGCAGAGCTAAACAGAAGTTATCCAAAACTGGTAATAATGCATACGACGCTAACGATGCTGCTTCACACCGTGATGATAACTTAAGCTCTTCGGTTCTTTGAATAGGCGAGGTAAAAATGTACGTTGATAGACAATTATATAAACAACATTAATAGTTTTGTTAGCTTTATCAGAATATCACAATAACTATATCTGAATATTACCAGAAATATTGTTTCCCGATGTTGAAGGTGTTGCATGATTCTGTGCCTTGGAACTCCTTAGTTTAGACACAATATCTCACTGTGCAACCATCTCCCATAGCATTTTCTCATCTAAAATGAAATGTAAGCTATTGAAAACTGCCATTTCTAATTATATCTAGAACTTTTCTGCAATGTCTACATCACTCAAGAAATTCCGATATGCAGCCACAAAATCTGTAAAAAAAATATTTGGAGAATATTCTAAGACTACTCACCCTCACCTGATCTCAACATGTATGTATTAGGGATGGGTGACGTGTACACAGTTAAAAAACTTTTCAGTCATTGCTATGCTAAATTTTCAAAAACAATCATCTCTTGGTCTGCTCATGGGGATTTTTATGAGAAAATTTAAATTTTCTTGAACAACTTAGGCGAGTCAACGGGATTAATTATTATCCGCACATAGCGTGCAGGTATTCCTTTGAATAACCATCATCCCTTGTGAGAACACATAGGTGTGAATTACTGTTGAGCGTTCAAGCTTGATCTTATCAACACAGATTATCACTATGAATGCTGTGGATGTGTGGTACTTATCTACGCTCACAGTGGACTGAGCGCTGCCAGCCTTTGGCCAACTCCATTATTAATGGTCAAGCCAGTCAAAACAGTCTCTATTGTGGTCTTGAGGAATATGTCATTATTTAAATTCTATTTGCATGTCGAGAGAAGACGATTTTTGTAAATTTATCGCTGCAATGACTGACTCACCGAGTGAGCCTGTCATTCTAATGGTAAATTTTCAAACAGTTATCCTGCCTTTGCCTGACTATCAAAGGGTGAATCACTGTTGCTTGATATTGATCTGTCCCAGACAGGGGTCAAATCAGAATTTTGTAGAATCGTCGATAAACAAGTTGCGCAATCTTGTATGTCAAATTAACCCTAATATGGTGTTTTGAATGCTTTGTGGCGCTGTAGACACAAGGGGAGGGGTGTGTGTGTGTGGGGGTTGTTAATAAATTATTTTATTTTCCAACCCGACCACGTTCCACCTCTATACTTAATAATGGATAATAGATATCATATTCTTACTAAATTTTTGCAGCAGAATGGCAAATATGTGTACACGTTTGTTAAGACTAACGTGTACTGGTATTGCTACAAATGCGCACTCCTAGTATGTATTTTTTATTATCGCACTGGCAACGTGCGGCTTCAATTTTTATGTGCTAACCAGCCGACAGTCATGCACCCATTAGTATGTATGTATGTATGTATGTATGTATTTTTATTTTATTGACGCACTGGCAACGTGCGGCTTCAATTTCCATGTGCTAACTTAGCCGACAGTGCTGCACCCGTTTAATTTGTTGATCACCATCTCCCGGTCGGGGGATCGAACCGCCATTCTGCAACTCCGCATAGCATCAGCAACCAGGCATCTTTCCACTGGACCACCGCACCAAGACAAAGTCAAGGATTGGCCGACCAGCTTTCACATGTCTGATATACTGACACACTGACGATTCATATGGGACTATCTGTGGATGCATCTGTCACGATCAATCCTAGGCTTTTACGCCTATTGTACTCTGACTCCAGCACGGCTCTGGCAGTATATGTATTTTTATTTTATTGACGCACTGGCAACGTGCGGCTTCAATTTCCATGTGCTAACTTAGCCGACAGTGCTGCACCCGTTAGTTTAATTTGTTGATCACCATCTCCCGGTCGGGGGATCGAACCGCCATTCTGCAACTCCGCATAGCATCAGCAACCAGGCATCTTTCCACTGGACCACCGCACCAAGACAAAGTCAAGGATTGGCCGACCAGCTTTCACATGTCTGATATACTGACACACTGACGATTCATATGGGACTATCTGTGGATGCATCTGTCACGATCAATCCTAGGCTTTTACGCCTATTGTACTCTGACTCCAGCACGGCTCTGGTAGTATATGTATTTTTATTTTATTGACGCACTGGCAATGTGCGGCTTCAATTTCCATGTGCTAACTTAGCCGACAGTGCTGCACCCATTAGTTTAATTTGTTGATCACCATCTCCCGGTCGGGGGATCGAACCGCCATTCTGCAACTCTGCATAGCATCAGCAACCAGGCATCTTTCCACTGGACCACCGCACCAAGACAAAGTCAAGGATTGGCCGACCAGCTTTCACATGTCTGATATACTGACACACTGACGATTCATATGGGACTATCTGTGGATGCATCTGTCACGATCAATCCTAGGCTTTTACGCCTATTGTACTCTGACTCCAGCACGGCTCTGGCAGTATATGTATTTTTATTTTATTGACGCACTGGCAACGTGCGGCTTCAATCTCCATGTGCTAACTTAGCCGACAGTGCTGCACCCATTAGTTTAATTTGTTGATCACCATCTCCCGGTCGGGGGATCGAACCGCCATTCTGCAACTCTGCATAGCATCAGCAACCAGGCATCTTTCCACTGGACCACCGCACCAAGACAAAGTCAAGGATTGGCCGACCAGCTTTCACATGTCTGATATACTGACACACTGACGATTCATATGGGACTATCTGTGGATGCATCTGTCACGATCAATCCTAGGCTTTTACGCCTATTGTACTCTGACTCCAGCACGGCTCTGGCAGTATATGTATTTTTATTTTATTGACGCACTGGCAACGTGCGGCTTCAATTTCCATGTGCTAACTTAGCCGACAGTGCTGCACCCGTTAGTTTAATTTGTTGATCACCATCTCCAGGTCGGGGGATCGAACCGCCATTCTGCAACTCCGCATAGCATCAGCAACCAGGCATCTTTCCACTGGACCACCGCACCAAGACAAAGTCAAGGATTGGCCGACCATCTTTCACATGTCTGATATACTGACACACTGACGATTCATATGGGACTATCTGTGGATGCATCTGTCACAATCAATCCTAGGCTTTTACGCCTATTGTACTCTGACTCCAGCACGGCTCTGGCAGTATGTATGTATGTATGTATGTATGTATGTATGCTCGCATGTAGTGCGAGGTTTCCAAAAAATAGATAGGGATGGGATAAATGCATTGTACTACTGATAGAAATGGAGTAATAAACCTATATATGAAGTCTGGTTACCATGCGCCTGATAGTTTAGCTGTAGCAGAACTAAGCAGAAGCTTATCTTATAAGTTTGGATTTTTTTAAATCCATGATGGCTGCAAATGAGTCGACCAATCGTCTGCATTTGAACAAACTTGTATTTCTATGATGCAAGGATAATTCCTGGCAAATTTAGTTGAGAGCGATCAAGTGGTTTCAGAAATTGAAGGTGTTTTAAAGAAATAATGCAAAATCATAGAACAAATCTGCAATGTTTTAACGAGATCAGATTAGCCCTTGAGGCATAAAATGTAAATTAAAAAACTAACATTTATCTAATTCAGGATGCACACCATTTGGATCGTTATGTCAAGAAGCTCATTAAATAAAGAAATAAAGAAATGCAAGACTGTTTATATGATTATTATCATGTTTCATTATACATAAGGTTTATTCCTATTTTCTGTGAAGTGTGAACCTATGTAGCTGTGGTCATATCTATACTTCCTTGAGGCCAATACCCTGGTAACACTTTATAACGTGTATAACTTGAGGCCAATGAGGAGTGATTTTCTCAATGATAGACACAGCCAGCATAGAACTGTCACATCAACCAGCTGGGTGATTGTCTCAATATTTTATCACTACAACACTGCCTCCATTTATAGGTTAAACATTATTGTTTAGACACAGCCAGCATAGAACTGTGACATCAACCAGCTAGTGATATTCTCAATATTTTATCACTACAACACTGCCTCCATTTATGGGTTAAACATTATTGTTTAAAGAACTTGAGAATCAACAGACTATTTTTTTTAATTTCCCACTGAAATGACTGGTTGGGATACAAAACCAGTCTCTCCAGTTGTAAATTTTCAAAAGTAATCTCTTGGAGTCTTAGTCAAAATAAATAAAATAAAATTGTGCTATTTATTTCAAGCCGTTGACTGATGCTGATGCTGATGCTGGAGATATTCATAACCTGTACAATTTATCACTCTGAAATATGAAGAAACATATTAAATGAATAAACACATGAAAAACAATTACACGAATAAATACTGCTGCATATTGTCTTACATGTACCAGTACATGGTTTATAGCTCAGTTCGCTCACCCCAATTTATATTGTTGTCAATAGTGTGAATAAATATATAATAAGATGTTACCGTTCCATCATTAGGGTTTCTGTCATGTATGTAGTTGTCTTGATAATGTCCATTTGCAGACCAACTAAAGGATATTTTTGAAAGTTTACCACTGGAATGACAGGTTAGATTACCAAAACAGTTATTTCATTGGTAAATCTTCAAAAATATTCTTCTGAAATCGTGGTCAGGAACCGGACATACACTGCATATGAGCCAGCAACCCCAATATGTATTGCTCTCAATAGCATATACTAAAAGATGTTGCAACATTTCCATTAGTGTTTGTGTACCGGTAGTCCTCTTCATAAATGCCCATTTGCAAATCAAGAAGACTATTTTTGAAAATTTACCGCTGAAATAACTGCTTAGTTTACGGAACCAGTCACATCATTGGTAAATTGTAAATAATAGTCATCTTGGTTTGCAAATAAATAATTAAATTTTTTCATGCTGCTTTAAGCATTTGCTAATCTGTGCCAATCCATGCTATATAGACCAGTTTTACTTTATTATAGGCCTAATATCACGGGCTTATATTTTATGCTTGATTATACATTGCATCTTGTCATTATTAATAACCTGTAAGCTATAATTTATCACTCTGAAATATGAAGAAACATGAAATGAATAAACATATGAAAAACAATTACACGAATAAATACTGCTGCATATTGTCTTAAACCTTTCAATTTGAAACTGATTATAATCCAGGAAACAGAAAGTAAGAACTGCGTTCTATGTGGGCATGCTCGATGCCAATTGTTACATTGTTTCTTGATTCATCATATTTCTGACGTCATTATTTCACATCACTCAATTTATAATGTCAATTTGTGATGAAGTTATCGAAATATACCACATAAACCTTTATTATCCACCTAGTATATTATCCAGAAAGTAGATCAGACTGACTTAGTAATTATATGGATGCTAGCTTTTTCCCAGAGGTACTCACTCACCAAGTTTGAAGTCAATAGCTCTACATGTAAGTATGGCCAAACGTGCCACAACAGTAATTTCGTTTCTCATTGGGCCCAATACTAGAGAAAATGAAAGAAGTCAAAAATGTACAATGGATCCATTTTGTTTAAGTCAATTATTCTTCATAATAGGATACATCTTGATGGCGCGCGTACACCTGCCTCATTGGCACCGACCTCATTTCTGATACGTGGTGGTCCCTGCAGAAAGTGAACCCAGGTGAAATTAAAGAGAGAACGAATGACTGACTTGTTTATGAACAGCCAATCCGAACTCCCTTTGTTATCCCCCGAAGTCCAAAGCACCACCTAATCATCGGCTGTGTCCACACACACACACCAACGGCTTGAAATAAATATCACAATTTTATGAGATCAATCACGATGCGTGTTAGTATTGACAATAACAATAATAATGGTTACAATGAAGGTGATGATGAGGATGACAGTAAAGTTCTATCAAGTGAGTGACAATGATGATGAGAAGACAGATGGCAGTGACAACTACATTTCTAGTTATGCTGTGTCCATTTTTAGGCTACTCCGCTCATGATTTGCCTGTGTTGGAATCGATGGAACCCTGAATTCCTAGAATACCATTAGCAAGGTACCTACCTACAAGGTAACCTCAGCTAACCTGTTGAATATTTTGAAACTAAATTGACTGAGTGCTGTTTCTGCCATAGTCAGCGCACAGTCAAATTAGTTTTAAAGTTTTCAATAGAATCGGTGGAATGATTATCAAATAGTACATCTATCAAAGACATACAATTTATACACTTGACGGACTATTCCAGCTTCATGACGGAGTATTTCTCTCAATTCTAGTTCCGACATCATCCTACATGTGATGTAATTGATTATGACGCCATATACTTGAACGACCGGAGTCATCAGTAATGACGGAAATAATGATGGCCCTACCAATGGTGACGGTGACAATTATAGTTCCCCAGTCAACTGCACCGCCTCACACACCCTCTAAAGCAGCAGTGCTATTAAGTGAACAAGGCTGCCACTCGATGCAAAATAATAATATTATCCTGTCTTCAAATTATTAAAAAGGACTATTTCATTTACCACTATAAACGCGACGAGGCAGTGCGCATGTTCTTAATATAAATATTGTCACCTAATTTAATATACATGTAAAATGCGTTTTCCTCATATCAGATTACCAGGGTGATTATGATTAAAATATTTAAAAAGAATTAGCCTAAAAGTGCTCTATATTGTGACTCCGACTCCTTATCAGGGTTGATGGCAATATGTTTTTGAGATTATATACCAGGAGTGCCTGAGTATTTGAAATGAGTGCAACCCGTATTTGCATAAAGCATCAACAAATTTCCGTAAAAGTAGCCTGCTGCCGGTCCATCTGCTTAAATAGTTCACATAATGGGGAATACCACAGTACACCTAAAAAATAACTTATTAAAAATGTGCCAAAGGGTAAACAAAATGTGCCCCTTTTTTCACGCGATACAAAACAAAATGCAATATAGAACGCATTGTCCAGACAATTTCTGGCGGGCGTAAACTCTTGTTTTGATGCGTCTAATTTGCTTTGACCCATTTATTTTTTTTTGACGAACCTACTACAAATTATTAATGGGCTAATAATTAAAAATTTTTAATTTATGGCGAGGTGCGATATATCTGACGCATGTTTTAACGCGATGGAAATACGACACAAAAGATTTATTTTGTTCGTGGTCATGTTGGGTTACATGGTATTCACTACTAGTGAAGAGATCTCCGGACACCTTAAATAGAGGTTGTCAAATTTTGTCTAACTGTTTTTAACTCTCAACATGATAAATCTTGTATTTTTTGCTATTTTTATTAAATTATAATTTTCATCTGTGATCACCTTTAAGGAGCTCTCACAGCAGCAATGCATCCAGGAAATTGCCAGTAACATGTTGGAACACATCATCTATTCTAATCTTATGAGCTATTTTGAACAGAATACCATCCTAACTCACCGAAACCATGGCTTCCGTAAACTCTAATGTTGTGGAATTAAATTAATTAAAATCATCAATTATTGGGCTTCGTACATTGATAACCGGAAACAACCGGGAAATTAATTATATTATTTAGCTAAAGATGGCTGGCATGTACTGAGGCTCATTGGTCTGAAGGTTTGTTATTTACCAAATTTAATCTCTCATTTTATCTCAACATGCCTATATTTGTTACAACTTACATCAATATATAAGGTTGAGAGGTTTGTGTGCTAAGCACGTCCTTAGTTCGTCATATAAAGTGAAAACACCCAGGTCAGTTGATTGCTACATCTATAGACACAATGTCCTCTGATTGCTAGACTACCACACAGTAAACACACCCTCCATCCCCTCATTGTGTAAATCACTGAATAAATTTCATGTACATTTAGAGAGAGGTGTAGGCTATGCTATCAAGTGAAGAACCATCCTGCTAGAAATCGGCTATTAGAAGCCACATCCCTAATACATGTAGGAGAAGGCATTCTAGTTTCTTAACAGCAAATGTATCTAACAGAAGTTGGATCCAAATTTCAGCAGTTAGTGTCAAAGTATTTCTTCTGTGTATGTTAAATATTTTCTTCTGTGAAATATTTCTTTATAAGTGGCAGGTCAAATGCTGGTGAACAAATACAAATACGGGATTTCTAGTTCGTTCAAATATAAATACAAATACGCCATTCTCAATTTTAGCAAATCTAAATATCATCTTTCAAATACAAATACAAATATAGTATATCACATATTGACACAAATTATTAAAGCTATGTCTACATTTCAATCATATCTCACACTTAGCGACCATATGTGGTAAATGCATGTTTATTTAATTATTGACATCTTTCTGAATTTGTCAGGTAAAACCAAACGTGTGCAGTTAGCTGTGTCAACAAAATCTTTCTTCAAAGTGCATTGGTCTGAAGCTTTGTCATTTAACATTGTTTAACAAATTTAATCTATCATTCTATCTCACCATGCACACACTCCTCTATTTGTTAAAACTTACATAAGTAAATAGGTTGATAATGATAACTGTGTGTGCTAAGCAAGTCCTTTGTTCGTCATATAAAGCGAAGACGCACACACAGGTCCTTTGATTGCTACATCTCTAGACACAATGTCCTCTGATTGCTACTCTTGCACACTATCACACAGTAAACACAATTCCATCCTCCATTTTATAAATCACTGAATAAACTGCATGTGGATAAGTGTGTAGGGTATGCCATCAAGTGAAGAACCATTCTATGCACATTGATTGTGACAATCAGCCTACAAGGAATGAAGAAAATTCTCAATTTGGTACTAATCATATTACACATATGGGATATAAACATCTGGAAAACTTACACACTGATTTGAACATAACTTGTGAAAATTGTTGGCCATAGAGAATGCACAACTTGACTAGATTTTGGTATCAATCCACATCCAGTTTCAGATTGACCCAGATTTTGATTTCGTCTGATAGAAGAAAATGTGGATATGTTATAGGAAGATTTGGATGAAAATGTTTCCTGTAGTCAACTATATCAGGCATTGGGCAGATCAGTATCTCATCTGATAGAAAATATGTCTGGAACAGTACTGACTGAATACTTCACTAATAGTTTCAAAGAAATAATTGAATGGTGGCAAGGTTGGCCCAATAGCATGACATATTGACCTCCTTATATAGTTGGTACCTTTATATAAATCATGAGGTCAATCGATTCATTCAAAAGCATTGTTAGTAAAACATGGAACCATAAAATATATTAGTACAGGTAAATATTATGCCTCTACAGATAAATATTAATGTGCATAAGTACTGCTTTCTAAAATTTCCGAGTTGATTTTCCATGAATATTATATCTGGTTCATTTAATCCTTCTCACAGAAATGTTTTGTTTGTAATAAAACATATGAACACAGCTTAACAACAGCCATAATCAGAAGTAGTAGTGCAAGCAGACTCGGAAGCGTGTGGGTAAGGCTGGTCAGAAGCATTGTCAATATGTATTTTTTCAGTCATGCATACATAATTTTAAGCTTCGACTTTTTTCATTTTTTTGTGAGGGGTGTATTTGACCCATATAGCAAGTTAATGAAAATATGCTAGTAGTTAATCCTAATAATCACAATTGTAAAATATTACCTTTTTATGAAATCCAATAAGTTAGATTATTTAAGATACAAAGTCACACAATTAATGAGAATTCAGCATCATTAAGTGACAATCCAAAATAATGATGACCATCCACAACTTGAGAAACTAACTGGCAATTAAGAGAATGAGACATAATAAAACAAATTGCATATCTAAAGCCATGGCTTGATCTAAAGTAGAGGAATGCCATATCAATCACCTTCTTCAGTTTGCACTACTCACTGAAATTACAACAATAAAATGAGTAATATATTATTCTCATTTTAATGTAATTATTATATAAACAATGTCCAACACATTTGAGAACTCAAGTAATCCATGATTGAGATGATATTCAATGATGTATGACCTCATTTTGAAGAGATTATCATGATTAAATTGGGGCCACTTTCACATAATGAGCACTAGAATATGTAATTATTTGAATTCATCCATGGATGACCTCGCTTGCGAGTATTCCAAACAATTTTTGGGCATAAAAGGGTTGGCACATTTACTCTGTAATGATAAATTTTTGGCCACGAAAAAAACACATGCACAGCTGCACATGATGGTGATATTGTTGACAAAATTTTAAGTTAATCCATTGAGACCTCTAGGAGGAGTTCGTTGACAACTGACTGTCAGACATGGATGGACTGAAAGAGGGACATACATAAATTTTGAACAGACGGATGGGTACAGGTATATGGATAACACATGCACACCTTCATGTGGTAATGATAACACTTACCAAATTTCAAAAGAATCGGATCTAAACTGTATGAGGAGTTGCATTGACAAGAAATGATTGGCAACGCAGTTTTATGTATCAGCTTTAAGATATTTAAAGGAGGATAACTCTGCAGTGAATAAGTTTTGGCCGTAGAAAAGCACATGCACATGATACTGATAATATGGAAGAAATTTCAAGTTAATCCATTGAGATCTCTAGGAGGAGTTGCGTTGACAAGAAATGATTGTCAGAGATGGATGGACCGACAGACATACATACATACACTTTGGACAGATGGATGGACGTACAGGGGTGTATGACGAAAATGACAGCCAGCTAAAATGACCGCGCCCGGGACAAGAATGACCGCTATTATGGCGATAATGACCGCCACTGCGAATTTATATTTTGACTTCTATTACCCGGGTGGAGAGGGGGGGGGGGGTGTGGGGGGGGGGGGGGGGGGGGGGGGGGGTGTGGGGGTGGGGGTGGGGTGTGGGGGGGGGGTGTGTGTGTGTGTGTGTGGTGGTTCCGGGTTTTGCTGCTCCTATAGTGTATCCCCCATAGCGCCCCCTGAGGTTTTTCGCCCGTGTAACATGTTTTCGATGATCAGAAATGTAATCTTATTTATGATTCATATTGATGTATTAAATATTGTTGATTATTTTAAAACTAATCTGACCGTCACCAGCAGCCGGGAAAGCAGTAGGTTCCAGCGAAATGGATTTCAAATTTTTATCTGTCTATATATATATATATGGGCAATATTATTTCAATAAACTCATGCATAAGAAATATATGGTGTAGGTGTAACGTGTTTTCACGTGTCAAAATTTAGGATAAAAAAACAACCATTTATTTAACAGGTAATATGTGGCGAATATTTTGAACAAAATTTGACTAGGACTGGCAGACTGACAGCAATATGTTCCAGTGAAATATGTTTCAAAATATTCAGCATTGTGTATTTCAATCCTTCGCGGAAAGTACTGCATACTTATGCATACATGTTAGCTCCAATCTCACGCTGAAAGTAGTTGCTGTCAGCATTAATTGGTTTAGGGATTTATTTGTATGAAGAAATTGTACAACTTTAGCCATTTTGGCGTAAAAATCACAGCGGCATTTGTAGGAGTGTATGCATTGTTATCTCGCCCACCCAGTCCCCTGCTTGCATAACATGTACGCTAATTGCAGGAAACCATTAAAATGGTAGCGTATGTCCGCCTGAATACACATCTCTAAGACTAGACATATAATAAAACACAATGATGATTCCTCTGTCCAATGAACTATCAGTAACGATTGCAACGAATCAGAATGCACATGTATTTGCGCGTCGTCTATCAGATTCAAGTAGCAGATCAGTCTGTAATAAACTTTTGACCCTTACAGACGCAAACTTACTAGACTCAAAATTATCTCAAAATTTTCACAAATTTCTTTGCGCGTATCAGATTCAGGTAGCAGATCAGTCTGTAATACACTTTTGACCCTTACAGACTCAAAATTTTTCACAAATTTCTTTGCGTATTAGACATTCTTGTTTCAAAGATTTCCGTACCTCTTGAGAAACTCATTTGTAGTGAAAATAATCAAACTTGCGAAATTTTTCAATTTTATTTATTTGCTAATTGATAATTTCAAAATTCAGCGTATCGTACGCAAATATAAATTGTTAAAATCTTATACTTTTAGAGGCTTCAATTGTAGCACTAAACTTCTTCTAAATATCTTTGAGCACTCTAGCGTTATCTAGCAGACGTACAGTGTTCACTTTTTAAATTGCTACTTCCGGAATTTTCATTCCCTTCTTTAGGCACAGTCTACGCGACGGTACCTGAAAAAAAAACCACACAAATTTTATATAAGTTAAATTAGATCGGACCTCGTAGTAGGCACCATATTATTTTATTTTGTAACTTATATACGCATATAGAATATTCATTCGTAGCGGATAGTAGTTATTGTTAGGCTTATTAGGAATACCATAGGAATACTACCGCGGTCATTTTAGCTCGCTGTCATTATGGACTGAGATCCGTACAGGTATATGTACATGCATAGCACATGCACACCTTCACGTGGTAATGATAACACTTACTAAGTTTCAAAAGAATCAGAGTTAAACTGTAGGAGTTGCGTTGACAAGAAATGATTGGCAATGCAGTTTATGTATCAGCTTTAAGATATTTAAAGAGGGATAACTCAGTAATGAACGATTTTTTGGCTGCGAAAAAGGCACATGCACATTTGCACATGATACTGATAATATGGAAAAAATTTGAAGTTAATCCATTGAGACCTCTAGGAGGAGTTGCGTTGACAAGAAATGATTGTCAGAGATGGATGGACCGACAGATGGACATTTTCGTGATAAGCGGGTGGGGGATTGCTCAGTAATGCCCCGCTTGGCTAGGATGGTAGATGGATTGGCTACTCGCTTGACTCAAGATGGTGGATGGATATGCATTTGGGTCGTGATGGTACCTTTGGATTGAATAATGAAAGCAGGAATATATTACTGGAAATTTATTTTAAACATATAGAAGTTGCTATGGCAGAAAGTTAACTTGAATCAAAACAGTGATCTAAATGGTATATAGTAGTAGTAGGAAGAGCATGAAGAGAAGTGAGATGAGGAGTGTAGAAATGAGGAGCAGCTGTAGGGGGAGAGACAGCCGGAGGAGTGACAGCAGGGTTTTGAGTAGTAGTAGTAGAATGGGGTGGGAAAGGATGAGACGCAAGGGGCTCGGCAGTAGTAGGAGTAGTAGTACTAGTAGCAGCAGTAGTAGCAGTAGGGGTAGTAACAGCAGCAGTATGAATAGTATCAGGTGTAGTATTTGCAGTAGGTGTGGTAGTAGTAGTAGTAGTAGTAGTAGTAGTACCGGTAGTAGTAACAGTAGTAGTTGTAGCAGTAGTAGCAGCTGTAGTGGTAGTTCTGTAAATGTTATTGAATATATATATTTTGTATAATAAAGTATGCATTTAAATACCTAAAATTCATCCGGTGTTATATATACATTAACCCTTTGAACCAGAAGATTTGTTTATAGTATGCAAAATATCTGTTTGAATACTTTGAAACCAACTTTACAAAAAAATGTTACTGCCTATGGCAGCAACAGGTTCAGGTAAATTTGTATCAAAATATCCAACAGCTTACCTCTACGGTTGTTTTGAAATTGAAATACTGGGACGGTAGCATTGAAAGGGTTAATAAAATTGATGTATGAACAATGAATTCATTTATAAATGGCTCACAAATTATTTAACATATTCATATTAGTTCATGTATTTGGTTTGGAATGTGTATAATTTCTGGCATGTGTTTTGAAAACATCGCCACTGGAAACGGTTGCTGTATAAAACAGCAACAGCATTCAGTAGCACAGTTTAGAAACACACACCTAAACTTTTGACTTGTCATATTCATAGTGAAAACAATAGTGCCTCAAGCTACCTGCTTAGGGCAACAATAGCTGTCAGCAGTGCTGTGCCCAAAAAGCACAAAATCTTGCTTAAATTATAATAGCAGTATAAATCACTTTCAGTTATAAGAACAGGCATCTACATGAATATAAACAATGAATCTTCCTATATATTTCTCTATCAATTTATCTGTCAAATGCTATCCCATGAATCTATTAAATAAGTGTTAGATTTAATGTTAAATTTTGTCTATAATATGCTATGCTCTTAGTAAAATCTTGCACTCACCTTTGGATTGAATAATGAAAGCAGGAATATATTACTGGAAATTTATTTTAAACATATAGAAGTTGCAATGGCAGAAAGTTAACTTGAATCAAAACAGTGATGCATTTCTGAGAATGTCATCCGGTTTTGTTCGAGCTAACTGACCACCGCTTCCATTTCAAATTCTCATTTTCATTGGCTAATGCATTCATGATCATGTCCAGCACTGATTTCAAAATGGGTTTTGGTTGGATAGCCTTTCCATACTCTCTAAACAGTTAATTTTGGTAATATCTCTACATTTTCATGTTTTGACAGGCAAGTAAGTCATTATGTTGGCAAACTGTGATGTCTGGGATTTAGCTTTGTTTGAAAGAGGTGTTAAACTCACCCATATGGCAAGCTGATTATGCCCAGCCCTATAGCTGACACCAAACAATAGTAGGCATTAATTGCTACTAATGGTAGGCATTAATTGCTACTAATGCAAGAGCTCCAGCTATGGTTCTGACATCTGACACTTGTTCCCCTATATGATTTTGAAGGCTTTATTAGTGAGCTGTAATTAACTAGAGCTGCCTATTTTGAAAATGTTTATTCTGAGGGCCATTGTTGTGGATGACAGCAATAACTCACAGTTCAACTATCTTCAAATTACCAGCACCGTAAACATTCAGTTCTTGTAATTTCTATATTTAATCTCATAGCTATTTCTTTGGACATTCAGAACTAAGTGGTTCATTTATAGAAACTTTCTCCACTTAATGTCAACAAAGACCTGTCAGGACTTATTCCTACTAACATTTCATTCGTTCATGCATTCCTTCCTTCATTCAATAATTCATTCATTCATTCGTTCCTTCATTCGTCCATTATTTATTTATTTATTTATTTATTTTAACCAAAAATCTGTAAACTTCATTAATACAAAGAATTAAAATAAAATCAGCAGCTTACATCACATACCAAATATTTCATGAAGCATGGGTATACAATAAAATTACTTCATGTATCAAAATGCTGCATACGGTACATTATATATATTTACAATTAATATATTTCAAAATAACACATAAAATGGCTGGCAGGTATATATATCAAGAGCTACTTATTTCTATAGCTTTGAGCTATTACAATGGATATCATTAGTGAACCGTTTCTATACTTAATCCTTTCTGACACTTCTTATAACAATCTGCCTAGAATTTTGAAGCAATTTTTATGAAAGATATTTCTGCAGTAAATGCTTTCATTCAAACTGCCCAAAATAACATGCATGAATGGAGGTGATTTCTTTACATAGTGTTTTTGTTCAAAAGGTTCAATAATCAAATGGTTAAGAAAATACATTAAACTTTGCCAAATATTCCCTATTAACATTACATGGCTATATGTACATGACAAGAATTACTCGAGGGCTGTTTTGAAGCCAGCTTTGTTGTTGTTTATTGCAGCAACAACTTTTACTGTTTGAGGTAGATCCAGTAGGTGTCCCCACAAAACTTTAATAACTTATTTTTGGAGTGTTGTTGAAACCATTTGAAGAAATTTGTTGCTGTCTAAAACAGCAACAAATTTCAAGCAAATTGTTTCTCCAAGCCAACCTGCCCCACCATAACATACATACATTTTGGACAGACGGATGGACGTACAAATATATACGTATAACACATGCACACCTTCACGTGGTAATGATAACACTTACTAAGTTTCAAAAGAATCGGAGCTAAACTGTAGGAGATGATTGGCAATGCAGTTAATGTATCAGCTTTAAGATATTTAAAGGGGGATAAGTCCGTAATGAATGATTTTTCGGTCGCGAAAAAAGCACATGCACATGTGACATCTGCACATGATACTGATGATGTGGACAAAATTTTAAGTTAATCCATTGAGACTCTAGGAGGAGTTGCGTTGACAAGATGGGGACAGACGGACAGACATGCTGATCGCTATACCCCCCCCCCCCCCCCCCCCCCCCCCCCCGTCTTCCAGACCGGGGGGATAATAATATTATAAAATCTGGATTATTTTTTATTGAGTTAGGAAAATATGAACACATTTTATTGAATACATATGTTAATCAATCAATCAATCAATCATATAATCATATTCCATTTCTATGAGAAGGCTAAAGGCCTGTAATGAGAGATTCCAAATTTCCTATCTCAATTCGGTAATAAAGTACTGGATTTATATTGCCAGCTAAGTAGTTATTATAGTATAGGGTTGGTTATCCCATAGTTTATCTAATTTTGTTTCAAATGATATCATAGTTAATGCCACCACTCTCCTTTATTTTTTGTATGGAGGTGGGGGTGGGGGGGGAGGGGTGTTCCCCAATTTAACTTTCTTGTGTGAGGTCATAATCCCCAGGAAAGCCATTGAAATCTATAAAATATCTATGGAATTGTTGGAAAGGGTGTGTGTTGATGACATATTTATAAATATAAGCACAACCTTGGATAATATGTCAAATGTCAGTGGCTGAATGGGGCTGGTGAAGTACATTGAAAGGATGAAGAAAATATAATGGCCACTGCGCCACCTGCTGGGTTGAGTTAATTTTAAATGTTCTAATTAATTAATTATAAGATTAAACAAGAGGCCCAAGGGGCCTGTGTCGCTCACCTGGAGCACTGTGCATTTTTGTCAAAATTTTTGGTGGGTGGTTTAGGAGTAGTCTTTTAAATGAGTTTGTGGACATTTTTGCAAGTCCAATATGGCCGCCAAACACGCTACATTTTGATTGGTCCGCTTCTGTCATGTTTCCAACTAAGCTCCTTCGCTTGAACAAACTTTAATGGCACTCAGTGCCTAATCATATCTCCCAAATTTCGGCCAAATCCCCTGTGGTTCTGGAGTTGTTTTGGCAAAAAATGGGTTATCCAAGGTGGCTGCCAAACCATTTGGCCAATCAAGTTCTCTTGAACAAACTTGGTGC
Source organism: Chaetoderma sp. LZ-2023a (assembly GCA_034401795.1). Taxonomy (NCBI): domain Eukaryota; kingdom Metazoa; phylum Mollusca; class Caudofoveata; order Chaetodermatida; family Chaetodermatidae; genus Chaetoderma; species Chaetoderma sp. LZ-2023a. The sequence goes on along the minus strand of CM067363.1, from coordinate 236,811 downwards.
AGCTCTTGTCCTAGATGATATTTCATGCGTTTTGAATTCATCTCCCAACCGGTTTTGGAGAAGATCTTTAACCCTTTAATGACTAAATTTGTTCCAAAAATTTTAATATTTACTTATTGAATGCCCATTTGCTGGCCAAGAGAAGACTATTTTTGAAAATTTACCACTGTAATGACTGGCTCGGTTACCGAGCCATGCATTTCAGTGGTAAATTTTCAAAAATAATCTCTTGGCCTGTCATTTCTAAAAATCGATCAAAATCTCTGATGTCATGAAAATACATTTTGCTTGAGTATGGGAGATTTTGGCGGGTAGATGATCCAAGATGGTCACTAAACCGTTTATCCGACAGCCTCGAAAATCCTGGTTGTGTGCTTTTAACAGCCAGTCATCTATGTACGTGTGGACTGCTATGCTTCTCCTGCGGAAGTATGTTGTTATCGCAAGAACCACCCTGTTGAAGACCCGAGGAGCCGTAGAAATTCCGAAGGGTAACACCCTGAATTCCCACTGTCTGCCCTGGAATGCAAATCTCAGGAAGCGATGGAAACGCCTCGCTATTGGAATGTGGAAATAAGCATCCTTCAAATCTATTGAAGCTGTCCACATTCCCTTCTCCAACCCTGCCAACACCGATCTCACAGTTTCCATCTTGAAACTGGGTATGTCTATGAACTTGTTCAATGGCTTGAGGTTGAGAATTGGTCTCCACCCTCTAGTGCTTTTCGTTACCAAGAACACGGTTGAATAGAAGCCCGGGCAATTTTGCGCCGGTTGAATTGCTTCCTTGTGTATGAGAATTTATTTCCTCCTCTATACACAACCGCTGATCTGGATCTCTTGGAATTTGAGTCCAGACCGGCACCAGAGACAGTCGTGATGGTGGGCCTGTTATCCAGTCAGGATGATACCCGACTGAAAGCCATCGCAAGACTAAACGGTCCTGAGTCAACTGTTCCCACTCTTGCATGTGGTTGGCCAATCGGCCTCCCACTGGTCCACCTAGGGAGAGAGGTGGACATAAGCAGCGCAAGAGTGGCACTGTCTCCTGGTGCAGATGCACTGGAATAGTTCTTACTGTGGTAATCACACTGTCAGGTACGATTACCACGACCAGATCCTCGTGCACCACGGTCTGCACCGCGCGCACCACGGTGCGTGGGCGGCTGCCTGGCTGGCTGCGCTGGAGGAGCCTGCGCCCCCCTCGCTGCTGGCCGAAGCGCATGCGGCCGTGGCCGACGCTGGTGGCTGGCCGCTGACCTGGTCACCGCCACCTCGAGCCTTCAAATTGCTCCCGTAATTCCCTCTGGTTATTGACCAGGGTAACCGTCTCCTGGAGATGCTTACATCCCTCACCTCCAAAGAGACCAGGACCTGTCATAGGCGTATGCAGCAGCCTACTATACAAATCCTGGGACGGGCACAAGTTAACAAGAGCAAACGTGCGCCTCGCCCGGACACGCCTGGTTACAGACCAGGTTAAACAGTCCAAAGCCAAGTTAATTCCATCTTGGATGGCTCTCTCGACAGTCACCGGACTAGGCTGATGTAATGCGGATGCCGTTACTACCCCTTGTAACAACTGTGAGACATACGAAAGTGCTGCAATAGACGCCCTCGAACTCTCTTCCGCATCACGTAATGCGGTGTTAGCCGAACGCAACACGTTCAAACACAGTGCTCCCGTGTCAGACCGGGAACCTGGCCACGTATCTTCACCCAGCGCAGCACGGTCATCCGTGCTTGGCTTCGGTACTACACCATATAGCTGATATTTATCAGCTGTAATACGGCACCGCTTTGCCACTCCGCCGGGGGCCTTCGCTAAACGTCCATGTGCACTAATGGACGTCTCCGCCGCAGTGAACATATCAACAATATGATCAGCTAACGGCAAAGATGGCATAGCGGTAACAGTCGGTTTACCTGCCAGCCACGGGCGCTGGTCCCGTTGACTGGCCGACTGAACCACGGCAAGATCTGGTCTGACGTTGATTAGCCACTGACAAGCGTCAGACCAGTCTTCCTCCGTGGCCACCTGTGAATGCTCTACAAGACGAAGGCCTTCGTCATCCTCCTGAGCAATCACAGGTGTGTATGTGGCTGGAGGAACTGATACGCCTGGCAAGCCAGAGAAAGCATGCAGGCCTGAAAGAACAGGCATGCTAAACTGACTGGCTTGACCAGGAGCAGGCGCCGTGGCATTGCGTGGGGAAAATTTCGCCACACCACGGCCCTGGCCAGCCCCTGCTACACCATCGGCAAGCCGAGGTATGCAGTAAAACTGGCCATCAGATCCAGCCCGGGCCACCTTCTGCGCCGTGAACACTACTCCTGCATGAGTAGTACCGTGGACAATGTCGCCCGTGTTCCCCGCGAGGGGTGCATGTGTGTCAATGTCCATGGCCACGGCGCCAGAAGGAAAACCCAGCGGATAATCCTCTTCTTCCTGGCCAGAAAGATTAGACTCCAGGTTAGCAAAGAATGCTAACCCGGACTGGCCAGGCGAGGTACCATAGGAGGAACTGGTACCTGCAGGGTGCGGATAATCCTGGCCTGATAGGCAGGCAGGTTCCAGCGACACCTGACCACGAACTACCGGCGCGGCAAGCCTGCTGCCAGTGTTTTTACCGTGGATTTCACCCTTTATTAGGGCCACCTCTGAATCATGGTCGAAAACTGATAGGTCCCTAAATAGCACCGATTCAGAGGCGGGGATTATCTGCTCCAGAGCAGATGAAGAGGACAACGAAAGATTTGGACCAGGAAGCATGCCACGAAGCAACTCTGGGACCAAATCTTTAATTGTCCTCTTCATCTCTCCCATCATCTCAATACGGAAGGCCTCCATATCCATAGCGGACGAGGCCTTCCTCTTACCCTTCTTACCAGAAGCCTCTTTCTTACTCTTCCTCTCCTCCTCTGGAGCCTTCTCCCTGGTCTGTATTGAGAGAAATTCAGACATTAGCTCCCCCCCCCCACCTTTTACAGATCTCACATTTAAGCAATGGCCCACATGGGCTGCACTGGGAGCATAAATGGGGGAAGAACTTGTCAAGGATAAATCTTCCACATGAAGGACAACCAGGCCCCAGAAACACAGCAGAGGACGAAGACAATGAGTATTACAGATATTGAATTAAAACACAACACGAAATAAACAAGGAGCAAGGGGCCATAAGACCCAAGCTAATAATGATAATAAATCAGCGTTGGGCAAAACTTATAACTGATAGTAAGGCGCAAGGCTGATTATGACGTCATAACTTCAAAAATAAGAAGTTAAATCGATCCAAAACAAAACCTCCAGGTGTAAGGACGAATTATAATCATATCCAGAACATCCTAACTAGACCGGATATTTTATACAGACTATACAAACATCAGATAAACAATGATAAATGGCAGTAAGATTTTATAAATATTGTCAAATAAAATTGAAATGCCTCATATCATAACTAGAGTACTGAGTCTTTAGCATAGACAAACCATCTGATCTGATGAAGCGGACGCTCCACCAACCTTATGACCTCTTAACTCTCTCCACCTTAGGGGGAAGGAAGTGGATCAAGAGGGCAAAGTGAGATGACCTTCATCCGAGGCCTCCAACTCACTGGGAAAAGATATTTGGTTAGATAACCTTACAATGTTAGTAGGAAATGGAACCTTGGTGGAGAGAAAACCAAACCCTCTGTTGATGTGATGTCCTGTACAACTGAAGGTAGATACCTGTGGACATAAACACAAAGAGAGATTAGTATTTCATAGCGCCATTTCGAAATAAACTAGTTATTTAAGGCGCTTATCATGATAAACGCGAGTCCCGGAAACACATTACACCGGGAAAAACTCGCTAAATTATAATAGAAGTCACCTGATGGATAGATCCTGGGCCATCCTGACGAAGTAATCCTGTCTGCCATCTTAATCAGGGGTTCTAAACTTCTATTAACACTCAAAAAGACGTGTAAACACTTGAGAAAAGCTCTAGCACAAAAAACATGTGTAGACCCTCCGGCAATAAATTAGCAAAGAGGAAGTACTAGTCGGCGCATGCGCGGTGGTGGGGCTGGCATCCGCCTGACTGTCATCTGACTCCCTGCCCAGTAGGGGCACCTAACTTTTTTAATCTGAGTGTTTTATTGAGTGAAAGCCGATATTTAGCTATATCAAAGAGTATTAGGGAGGTAAGTATACTCTTGAGGTGAAAAGAAGTGTAGAAACACAGCGAAAACTGACCACAGTGATCACATGACACATAATGGAGGAATAGTTTTAGCTATGCCCCGCCCATCTTTAGCCAAGCTACAACAACACTTCACCCATGATCAATCCCTGAACTTCCTGACTATCAATTTTCCAGAAAACTATACAGGTAAGCCCTGGTAAGCTGTTGAATATTTTGAAATTAATTTGACTGGGTCCTGTTCTGCCTCTGACTGCAACATCGCCCAGTCAAATTAGTTTCAAAACACTTAACAGCATAATAAGGAAAAATTAGTTACCTCTCCGGGATGTAGAAATTGTTTGATTGTAGCTTTCATGACCATCTCGGTCACTTCTTCAGCACTAACTGATGGTGGTTTCCAGCGACCATCAGTTAGTGCTGAAGAAGTGACTGACATGGTCACGAAAGCTACACTCAAACAATTTCTACATCCCGGAGAGGTAACTAATTTTTCCGTATTATGAATCATCCTGGGATCGGGACCAACTTTTTGGAAATATACTTAACAGCATGTTTATTAAATAGTGAAGACATACAATTCGTACAACACCTAGTCCGTCATCAATTAAGCATTCGTGACAAACTTAGCTATGTCATTTATGACGTAATTGATTATGAAGTCATCATATAGAGTCAAGTTCGACTCCTAACTATAGCTAACTAGAATACCAGCCGAACTTCAAATGGTTAACTAGCTAGTCAACTATAGTCAACCGAGCACCCGACCTCGGTTCAGATGGTTAGTCCGATATTTGCATAAATTTCAAAATGGCGGACACCGATCCCTTGCCACGAATAAATGCATATAAAAGTTTAAATATTTCACTAAATAACTTAGGTTTGGTGAAATTATGCTTTCCCATTGTATATCAATGTTCCCAAGCCCATATTCCTTCCAACTTTATGCCACATGGACGCTTTTTGACGTCTTAGTGGACAAAAATAACCCATTTTCGTAGGTCATCAAAACAGACGACAGAAAGGGTTAATGGAGACTGGTACCCGGCTCCAAATTTTCTGCAATAGTAATTCAATAGGGGACCGGGTACCAACGAACTATAGTCGACTACGATCAGGTTCGACTGGACATAGCAACTGCGCATGATCAGTAAACTAGCAAACTGACTATAGTTAGTGAGTCGAACTTAACCTAGGTCACCTAGTTGACTTGTTTATACTTTTGGGAATGTGGACATACGATTTAATTTATATAAAATCGATCGCGATGTTTCAAAGCAAAAATCGAGCAAGCCTACCGCAGTGACAGGACTAATAATGTTAATTTTTTGAAATTTTATCAAGAGAAAGCAAGTGATAAATTATCAAAAATAGCCTTATTTTGGCTTACAAATGGACAATAACAAATCTTGATTACCAAAGAGCTAGAGGATCACTATGTTATTTTTGCATCAAACTCCCAAAATTGACCGTAAGTAATCCCTGACCCGTAAATATGTGATATTGCATAAATAGCAGCTGATAGAGATTTTTAACCAGAATATATTGTGAATTCGACATCCGTTAATGGACCTTTTCACTTTTGGCTATGCCCCGCCCATCTCTGTCTAAGCTCCACCCACACCTCGCTCATGTTGGGATCGATCGATCTCTGAACTCCCTAACTATCAATTTCCAGTAAACTATACAGGTAAGCTGTTGAATATTTTGAAACTAATTTGACTGGGTGCTGTTGCTGCCATAGCCCAGTCAAATTAGTTTCAAATATTCAACAGCATGTTTCTTTAATAGCAAAAACATACAATTCATACGTGTCAAACTATTAAGCATTAAATGCGGGGAAAACAGAATCATTTATGATGTAATGATTATGACATCAGCATACATATCACGTAGTTAATTATGATGTCATATGATTGAGTGAGGAAATGGATTCATGAAGAATTATATAAACGGATGAAGATAACTTCACACAGAACTTACTCTGATTACTGGATAGAATGGCAGTGGTATCATCTACATCATCACTTTCATGGTCAATGATAACATCGCCAAGGTCATTCATCATATCACCTTCTTCTGGAATATCCTTCAGATTAGCATTGTTATTTTCCTGTCGATCATTTCTTGGTCTAGACACTAAAGATAGGAGAGAAGAGGAGAATGTGAAACCTACAGATTTGACACAAAGATACTCCACTAGGGTGTAGTCACACCCCAAAATTTGACCGAAATCGGCAGGAAAAATTCTTAGAATGCCATTTTCAACGTAAATATACAGGCAAGCTGTTGAATATTTTGAAACTAATTTGATTGAGTGCTGTTACTGCCTATGGCGTTATGGAATTTTGATTCTGATGTCAGCCTACAGGTGATGTAATGGATGAATCTAGTTTATTGATCAAACATATGATGTCATAATTAACCACGTCACATGTAGGCTGATGTCATAATCAATTACGTCATTGCTGACATAGTTTCAAAAAATTCAACAGCTTACCTGACTGTACAGTTTTATGAAAATTGTGATTCAGGGAGTGCGTGGATCGATCGATCCCAATATGGACAAAGCATGGGCAGAGCTTAGCTCGTGATGGGTGGTGCATAGCTAAAACTGGATTCCTCCTCTGATTATGACATCATATACTTGAGTCACAGTTTGGATCTATTCATCCTTATCCCTGAGAAATTATCAATATAGTCAAATCCGAATATAAGTATCAACACTTTGAACCCGAAAGACCGATTTCAAAAACTCATTTACTATCTAATACATATTTTGTTGAGTGTTTTAAAATGATTTTGAGTGAGACATGCAGTCATTTTGTGGAATGTGCTTTTGAGGCCGAGACTATTTAAAAATTGTTATCAGTATAATGGCTGGCTTGGTCATCAAGCCAGTCAGCCCATGGTAAATTAAAAACAATAGCCTTCCTACAAATGACCATTCCTCGTGCAGAGGCCGGTTAGGGCCAGCATGCCCATTAAATGGTTAATAAAATAAAATGTTGATGGACAATGTGTCAAGGGCCATAATTCTCACCTTCACTAGCCTGAAGTGCAATAATATAATTGAACTTATAATATCCATATCATATGCGGTAAAACGCTTAAGATTTAAATTTGCTCAAGAAGATTTAAATTTCTCAAAGAAAATGTCAATTTACCGACCAAGAGAAGAATATTTTTGAAAATTTGCAACTGGAATGACAACAGGAATTATCGGTAGGACTGTTGCGGCTGAGTCCTCTTAGTCGACTTCCACGACTTGCCGACCACTTCTTGCTCCGCCACCATTGACGCAACCTTGGAGAGCGCTTGTCGTGCCGAGCCGCCGAACAAGCCTGGACCAATGAAGGGCGCAGAAGATAATGCAGCCCTCATTTCCGGTCCTGGTTCTACACAATCGAGAACCATTCTCCGTCGCTCTGCCAACGTTCTAGTGATTACCCTGGCCAGGCAATCCTGAGACAGGCGCATGGTGTCCCGAATAACTACGGGAGCAGCCTCTGGCACCTGTCCGCCTTCCGCCGTGCTGTCCAGCATACCCTGCAAGACGGTACACCCGTGCGACAGCGCAGCCATGGCTGCCCTGGCCGCATCCTCAATGAGCGTAAGCTCATTGAACGGGTCTTTGTTGGTCTGCGAAACCAAGGGACGTGACCGCCCCTTAGCCTTCCTAGCCAACGGCCTATTCAGCGCCTCTCGATCCGCAACGGAAAGCCGTGGAACCCGGGCGTACCGATGATAGGCCAGCTCCGGAAAACGGACCCTACTCCTTATCCCATTCGGGGCCTTTGGTAATGCATAGTCTGGCTGAACCAGACGGTATGCCGCAACTTCCAACATGTCAGAAGTCTGCGTATCCAATGGGAGTGTCGGCATGGCAGAAGAGCCACTTGACAGAGCGCTAGCCGCACGCTCTGACATCCGTTCCATCACCGGATCGCGCTGAGATCCTAGATCAGATGCCAACCCGAGACGATTGGTCATCCATCCAAGGACCTGCACCCATTCAGCTACGGTGCAGAAAACGGACTCGTCCATCAAAGAACTGCCGTTCTCATCCTCCCTCTCTCCCTTAGATGAGAGGGCCACCGACGATCCATGCTGCGCGTTACGATACGCGTCTCTGCCAGGACAGAGCGCATCCATAACGCGACTACCGGCGGCACCGGTGTCTAGCGAATCGCCAGACACGGATTCCCCGCAATCCATCGGCTCCCGCACGGGATCCGGGACTACGACCGCCTTAACTACGGCTGGTACCGTCACTCCGATAGGAGCCGCACCTAACGCCGCCGGGATACCAGCAGGAACCGCAAAACACGGCTCCGCCGGCATTGCCGGTTGCACAAATAGCGGATGGAATATGCCCGACGGAACGTCGACATCACCATCCGCCTGGCAAACCTGTACAAATCCCGAGGGCGACCCCTGGGACGTACTAGGCATTGCCGTCATCGAAAGATCTGGCGTGCCGGAATCCTCCATTAGCAGCAGATCTTCCTCCTCTACCGTCGGCTCTTGAGCCAAGGACAGAGAAGGGGCAGGTGCATGCCCCTCAGCAGAACTAGCCGGACCACCTAACGGTTGTCCTGCACCAGCTTGCCTCACCGGGACCGTGGACTGCAACGAGTCAAACATCGCCTTGAACTGGGCCGCCCATACGCCCAGCGCTGAATCCATTCGTTCATTCAGACGACCTTCAAGTCCCATAAGAGACGCCTGCTGCACCTTCGCTGCCTTGTCCTTCGTGATCCTCTCCAGCCTCGCACGTCGATCCCTGTCAAACTCTGCCACCATTGCCGACGACCACTTCACGCACACATCACAAGGGCTGCCGACCTTACACTGAGCGCACGCCACACAGTGATGTCCCAAGTACTTCCGCTTCATGAACCTGTTGCACTTCTGGCACAACGTGTCCGGATTCTTAGGTTTCTGCGAACACAGAGAAAAATTAAAACGCTGCACATGACAAATGATGATGAGCACACGCACAATCGACTTGATAGTTAAGATTTCTTAAACACATTAACTTTCTCTTAACCCTGTGGCATCGACGGGACGTATTATCGGCTTGAAAAAATGACGTTGCTAGTCCGACGGGACGTATTATCGACAAGAGACAATTAGACACCGGGAGCGACGGGACGTATTATCGGCTCAAGCTACCACCAGTTTTCGATCGCTAAATACACAAGCTTTACGGGAGTTTTATCCAATCAAACTTAGCGTTACATTACGGCAGAAGGCTGAATTTTCTAATTCCACTGTTGATTGGTCAATTCACTTTGTTTACAAATTTTTGCGGGAAAATATAAATAGATCTTTGTGAATGAAATAGTTTGCGTAAAAATGTCGAAGATGACGAAGCAATTCCTTTATTTAAGCGAGTACCCGCTAGTACCCGTTTATCCGGATAGATGGAATCGGGTATTATTATTATTATTATCATTATTATCATTATTATTAGAGCTGCTCAACGATTGGGCAAGCTGGAAAATCTTTATAAACGGCATCCTATACTAGCAGTGTCATATATAATACGGAAATGCGAACGCGACCCGCTCTCGGTAGTTAAGATCGCGAATTTCGTTCGTTATCTTTGTCACGTGATATGATGTTACAGATTATGACAGTTAGTTTAATTTTAATGAAACTTCAGTTTCCACGCTTTTAAATTATTTTATAATGACAATTTGCCATTACTGAATAACTGAAAGCCTCTCAAAATTACTGAACATCCATCATGGTGAAATTATTTTAAATCAATGGTCGAGTGGAGTTTAGGTATTGAGAGACACTTGCCAATAATTTGAAAAAACATCACATATCCCCCAACTATTATATATATATATATATTATAGTAGGGGGATATGTGTTAGTGGTATGCATGGACGAAAATTCAAAGGCCAGTGGTCTGGAACCTTGAAGGACATATCAGCATAGACAATACAATTGTTTTAAAGATATTGACCACTGTGGAGATATGGTTCACATGGGGACAGAACGAGGGTGGGGGGGGGGAATTGGGAGATGCCCCCCCGACCCCTTTTTTCCTCTCCCACTGTTTAGACTCCCACCCCACCCAGGTCAAAACACATTCCGACACCCCAGTTATTGCGCTTGATTGTCCTGTCCATTTTTGTCAATCTTACTGGGGTTTGCTGCTGTTCATGTTGCAATGTTATTAATGTATCTATCCTTTTATTTTTCAGCTTGAAACACCATTTGAGAGAAAAATGAAAGCAAATTTAAACTTGATGATTTTTATAAACCCTGTAACACTTCAATTTGCTAAAAAAAATTACATCTCAGTAAATATCCATTTCCAGACAAAGAGAATCTGTTTGAAAATTTACCACTCGGTTATTGCGCCAGACATTACAGTCGTACTTTTTCAAAAATATTCTTATGATCTGCAAATGGCCATTTTGCAGTCACTGCTGTAGCCATTTTTGGCCGGCTTGTGTGTTATAGGGGTGAACATATTTAAATACTGTATTGTGTAAACTACCAGTGCAAATGTCAAATAAAGTTCTCGAAGTGAGAGGGAGAGAGAATCTCATATTAGGTAATCAGACTGGACTATGTATAGTAGATTTGTTGAATATATCGAGTCCAATTTGATTGGAAGCTGCTGCTGCTTTAAGCAACAATAGATTCCAATTAAATATATCACAATATACTCAACAGATTACTTTTTTAGACTTCAGGATCTTTACCCTTGTCCTGCAAGGGGAAGGGGGTCTTTATTACATTTGTGTGCGTCCGGTATTGCATCTAAAATATTGATCCTACTGGTTTCAAATTTTAACGCAACAAAGCAACATAACCTAAACAAGGATTTCCCGAAGTTGTCTGTGATATGGACAAAAACCCAGGATCCAGATTGGATACACATTTTAATCTATGGACATCTCGGAAACTACTGGTTAGATTTTGCTCAAATCTTGACAAAGTAGAGGGCCATACACTATGATTTAACAAATTTGGATGTGCTAAAAATTAATTTTAAAACCGCTATGTACATTGTGAGAAAAATGGTATGGTAGTCTTGGCAGTGGTTTACAATCTCTGATTACTGGTGTTCATAATGTTATCTATCAAGCATCAAGTCCCGACAACACTGTTGTGCTTTAAAAATTGAATCTACCCGTCAATGGAATCTAAGTGATAACTAGATTGCTTGGTCGATAATGCATTATAGCAGAACCCATGTTCACCACTTTGACCTCGTTACCCCATCCAATCCCTGAGGGCGGAGCCAAATGTAAATGCCCTCTTGCTGCCTTGCACTCCATAATCTCATACCAAATTTGTTTGAATTCCAACCACTGATTTTGGAAGAGTTGCATTACACAGAGACTGGAGTGGATTGTTGTGGAAAATCTGGATGTCATAAGGGGAAATGATCTGTTAAAGCAGGATTTAAAAATTAACATGAGCCAGAGGATAGTAGAAATTGACTATGACTAGAACAATTTGTAACCGACCAGCCTGATGGTAACAATTTGATATGTCAATGGTCAAGGTGGCCAAAAAATGTCATTGCTGTGATCTTCAGAAATGTAGATATTCAGAGCAAGATAAGACTATTTGTAAAAATGTACCACTAGAATGACTGGCTCGATAACCGAACCAGTCATTCCAGTATTAAAATTTCAAAGATAGTCTTCCCTTGGTCACCAATGAAAATTTCATGGGCTAAAGTAGAATCTAGTAATCCTGCTAGAGACATGTAGTGGCTCATTTGGCCTTAATTTCAATTCATGGAGAGGGTGTGTGAGAGCGATCTTTTGAACACCCACTCTTCCCCCGCAGAAAATTCACAATTGTATGGTAACCCATATCAAATTCCTTTGAATTCCACACAACAGTTTGGGAGGAGTTAGCTAGCGTGATGGACAGTTTTTCGGATATTTGTCCTTTGGACCCCATCCCCTGACCCACAGGGGGCGGAACCAAATCTAAATATGGTCTTACAAAGCTCAATCATGGGTAACCCACATACCAAATTTGGTTGAATTTCACCCACCTGTTTGGGAGGGGATAGCATGATGGGCCTACAGACGGGTAGATGGAGGCGATTATAATACCTCCATTTTTTCAAAACATGGGGATCATGAAAGGTCCCAAGGCGATAAGATACAGGTAGGTAATTAATTCAAAATCTTTATACAAAAATGTAAATTTCTTTTGGATTGAGAAATTAGGCTACCACCATCATTGCCCACGGCACATTGTTTCCAGGATTTGTCGGTGAAAGGGTTAAACATAGCAAAGACTGGCATTGACAAGTGGGCATGGCAGAAATTTGGATTTTCTAATAGAGGAATCCACTTTTAGCTCTGCCCCGTCTCTAGGTAAGCTCCATCCATGATTTGCGTGTTGGGTTCAGCTTATACACTTTGAATCCTAAATTCCCAATTCCATGATTACTATAGATACAGCTAACCTGTTCAATATTTTGAAAAAAATCTGACTTGGGCCTGTTCAATTATTCAACAGAATGTTTAGTAAATGGCATACAATTCGTACAACTGAAAAGACTTTACAAAGTGCATGACGGACTTAGCTACGTCATCCAATAGATATTTTGATTGTGATGTCAGCCTATATGTGACGTAATTCATTATGATGTCATATACTTGGGTGACAGATTGGATTCATCTATTATTTAACCCTTTCTCATTTTCACCGACAAATCCCTGAAAAAGTATGACGCTTACAGTATAAAATTTATTCTATTGAATATTTTGAAATTAATTTGACTGAAAGCCATTGCTGCCTACGGCAATTTGCAGTCAAACTAATTTTAAAATATTCACCAGTTTTCCTTTATGGTATCATTAAAATGAGGTATGCGGAATTCAACGGAAAAAGGGTTAATCTTACCTTGCTCGTGTGCAGATTTATGTTGTATATTTCACTGCCGTCGAATCATATTTGCGTCATTCTTGGCTGATTCATTGCGATGGAGCCTAGTGTATACGGTGTCTCCGAATTCATAATCATATCAGTAATTCACATTAACAATTTTGATTGAATTCCACCAAAAGCTTTTGGAGATGGATGGATAGACAGATGAATGGAGGCAATTGCAATATCCCAGCAGTCTTATTTTACACAGATCAACAAATTTATCTCTTTATAAAATCCATGTTTGGAAATCCATCAGCCCAATTAGCAGAAGAGTCTCTGATGTTTTTAAGCCATTGTCTGCTCACCTTAAGAAAATAGGAACAACAAGTTAGAAATAGGCAAATTCTAAGAGTTATATTAAGACTTTAACAATCAAATTTGTTCATGAAAATTTCCATTTTCTCATAGACAATGCCCATATGCAGACCAAGAGCCAGTCATTCCAGTGATACAGTTTCAAAAATAATGTTACTTTGGTCGGAAAATTGGCATTTTCCTAGACAACTGCAGCAGTTTTGGTTAACAATATACATGTACGGCGCAGGGTCATAGGGATATACTGGTAAGCACTATGACCCGACAACGGCTGTTATGGTCATACACGGCCCTCAGATTTTAGCGCAGAAATGAGTAATATAATAAATGGTGGGCATATATAGTCCAAAAAGGGAGTATGATTACTAGTTACTGGATTAACCTTTTCAATCGACAAGAGTGAATAATAAATTTGTTACAAATGTTTCTAAATTCTGTTGAATATTTTGAAACTAATTTGACTGGAAGCTGGCTAAGGCAGCACCAGCTTCAAACTGGATTCAAAATATTCAACATCTTACCTTTATAATGACTGTAAACGTGAAATTCTGGAATTTCAGGTTCAAATGTGATAATTGTTTTTAATTTTGGGCACAGTTCCATGATAGGGCAAGTTTGTTTCAGGGCCCCGGTTCTCTATATCTTTGATCAGAGGATACTGGCCACATAGTAAATGGTGATAGAATGTTTGTAACAAGGGCAATAGTGAATTATTTGTTTTCTAAGGAATAATTAGTGAGTTCCAATCATCAATGATTGTTAAGCAATGTGGTGTTACTTCCCAAGTTTTCAGTTACTCAACGACTAATTTAACCGAGAAAGTTATAGATTGTGGTAAGAAAGCAGCAGAACCAATAATATATAAATCCATTCGTTTACCTCTGGTCGCGAAATAACAATAAGGTTATAGATAAACAATCCGATAATCTCAATCATCGATGCATGTCTTTGTTTACAATTTCCAAGAAAACTTACTCTCAAATTACTAGCATTAATTACGCCGAGTTGAGATGCGAAAGCTGTCAAATATATCGGCATCCCACTTCCCGATTGTCAATATGGTTAATCTAGTCATCTGTCTACTTTTTAGTTTGTGGCGTACAAGAAATATGCATAGATTGACATATTTGAACATACAACTATTTTCCAAAACAGCTGATCGTGTCGCCATCTTGCCGGAAAAATTAATATTCATGACTTCCCGACCAATCAGACGCGTCAATCTTATAGCGCGTGATACGGCGATGCCAATAACGGGTAATGAGCGTGGTACTCGTATATTAGATACGGGTACGATTCTACAAACTCATCTCGTTCTCTCGCGATCTATCACGGTAAACGATTCCTATTGGAGACGCCGCTACGAAAAAATGTCTGATGCTATAGAATCTTAGTGTAAAACATTTGCGTTCGCTTCTTAAATTGCTGATTGCAACCAGCAATGCTACATAGCATAAAATTTGCCATTTATTCGTTATCAACGCTGAGAAACCCTGGTATGTGTTCGGTTATGTATAAAGGAATTATTCAACATTGAATAAGGCCTCCCCCCAAAATCATGACCGGAATTTCTCGAAATGTTACGGTACCATGACATAATATGATTGTCATTTTCACATCTTATCGGATGAAAACCTTCACGAAACTTTGGTATCTGTTAGTTATAATACCATTGTGATTAAATTTATCAATGGCATTTGTAAAATGTTAAAAAAATTCGATAAACTTTGCAAAAATAGACCAATGTATTTATCCTACAAGGTGTGGCCATTTTGAGAGGCACGTTGACTAACTAAAATATATTTTATTCATACAAATTGTATATGTACTTAAAGGTATTTTATTGCCCTTTCTAATGATATATAGTTTTATATATAGTGATCTGTTACTTTGCCAAAAATAGTTAATATAGTTGGCATGGTAGCACTACGCCGCTATCACGCCACTACCGCTTATAGGCTAGGTTTCTTAGCAAGTTTCTAGCTTTTGGCTGTAGGGTTTCTAGCACTTCTTTGTAAATTCTTGGTAGGGCCCAGAGGGTTAAATTAAAGATAATCAAGTTCTTAGGCAGGAAATATTTGAAACTTTTTTGAGTGAAATTTTTTTAAAACACACAACTCAGCCTTTAACTAGCGTTAAATAACCAAGGCTACATCGCCGATCGCTACAAACACCCTCGACAACGAAGCGAAAGCTAAAAATCGGCGATAAACAGAGTGCATAGACACACCAAGCCAAGAACGACATAATACATGGGCGCCGCCATCTTGGCCAAGGGCGCATCCATCTTTAGAGGAACCGAGTCGCAAGAGAAAATTAACCGAGTACCCGAATTAAATTAAAAGTTAACGGGTACAGAAGCGACTCCAACAATGGCTAACATTTTAAAACAATGTGCCAATTTAAGGAAATTTCAAACAGTATTTATGGCACGAATGTATAAATTCTAGATTGATACAACCTGCCCCTGTGATGATTTTCCTAGTTCCTCCATGAAGCCACTGATGTAATCCTTCCTAACAACCGATAACCGCTTAAATTAACTAAAATTTGAGCACACTAAAATTGCGACTTTGACAAAAACGCAAAATAGACGAATCTGACTGTGATTGGGAATTGACTCGGTACCTGCGGCTATGGTATTCCCGGACACAGTAGGGGCAGGACCAGGAGAGTGCGGAGTTTTAATTGTTTATTTTGAGCTAGACTAGATAATAGACATTATCATAATAGTACATCTGGTAAGTATTATTCGAAGTAGAATGCTACTTCCATACATAGAAGAAGTTGGTTTAAAAACGATATAGTTCATATGGTTGTCACAGGCGTAACGCCTCCCCCCCCCACACACACCAACGTACGTGTTGACCAGTACATGCCTCTACATTATTATTATACAAACACATTTCCAAAAGCTTATAGGTAAACAATTACATTCTAATCAGTAATCACGGGAAATTTCACATAGGACACACTGACACACTTATTGTACATTCATAATCTTCAGAAAAAGTTGTAACTGCACTCTGTAGCGTATACATTTAGATATGAATAATAGTACAATTACAGCCATCGTCAACCTCTCCCACCCACCTCGATCATCACACTCACATCCATCCATCCCAGATATTACATAGTACACCCAGTCCTTTCAAGAATGGTAATGGATCCGCAATTAAGCCTACTAGACTACAGAGTATTTGTCACATGCATTGAAATATTGCCGATTGTCAGCGTTGCCCATGGTTTACCGTAGTTATAGACCTATTATTATGCGAATATAGCGATCCATGAAACCATTAAAAATTAGTAAATATCAATAAATAAAGACTTACCTTCAACCTGACATAATTTATGTTATGGTAGATGAAGTCTATCCTGTTAAACGCACGTTTTAAAATATGTTACCTTTGTACTACAGACAGAGAAATATTGGCCCAGCTCACAGCGCCATTCCCGGTGTGACGTCACAGTGAGTGGTGGTGCGATTCAGATTGAGGCGTCATTTAATCTCATTATTTGGGCTGCCTAACATATTTCTTGCACTCCAAAATGAGGCTATTGTGTTTAAATAGTGTTGTAGACCATAAAATTAATTGAAACTCGTTATCGACCGCAAGTCCTCACAAGACCTTTAAATAGGAGTGGAGTAGACCTGTGGTGTATGCAGGGTTGGTAAGTTTTGGACACTAGTGGTTTAAACCGTCCGCTCAAAATCGGTTTTGGACACCTGAAAAGTGTCCAAAACTGTCCAAAACCTACAATCCTAAGGATCCAATTTGGAAGCATTTCTTAGAAGTTCAGAGTAATGGAAAATCATTTGCTAAGTGTAGAGAATGTGATTACAAACTTGTAAATAAAGTAGCAAGAATGAAAGCCCACTATCAGAAGCATGAGACATCGACTCCAGAACCCATCATCAGTGAAGAGGTAACTTCTATATCACTTAACATATATACAAGATTTGTTTGAAAACAATTTGACTGAAAGTAATTGCTATCTTAGAGCATGTAACTGCAGTAAAATCCTTTAATAAGATAGCAACTACTTTCAGTCAGATTGTATAATAGGAAAACTGTTGAATATTTAGAAAATAACTTGACTAGAAGCTGTTGCTGCCTCAGGCAGCAACAGCTTCCAGGCAAATTACTGTCTAAATATTCAACAGAAAATCTGTTAACTTGTAAGGAATTTGCCATTTTTGGTCATTCATTATTATTGAGAGTTAACTACAGGCTGTAATTATTCAACTATGATGTCTATGCCTTTGAGTGTGAAAGATGGCTGGAGGTATTAACAATAGGCTCTGTGTGGGGGATCAGATCTAAGTTCAGATAACCTGCATGACCAGCAGTCACTTCAGTAGATGTTATGTTGTAACACCTACAAGTGAATGAGCCTTTAATTGCTATTATAGTTAACTAATCCAAGTACAGCTAACCCTTTCACCGCTGAAATTACTCTACGCTACATGTAAATGGACTGGACCATAAATATGTTGAATGTTTTGAAAATAAGTTAACCTGAAGGTGTTGCTGCCTAAGGCAGCAACAGCTTCCAGTCAAATTATTTTCAAAATATTCAACAGAATATCTTTGTGTACTTTTTTGGACAAATATAGTAGTTATAGTCACTGTTTAAACAGAGGGAAGGGTAGTTTAACCCTTTCATCCATTAAGCCCATTATTTTCCTGTAAAATCAAACATGCAAGAAATATGTTGAATATTTGGAAAATAATTTGACTGTAAGCTCTTGCTACCTTTGGCAAAAACAGCTTCCACTCAAATTAGTTTCAAAATATTCAACATAATATTTCTTATTCACACTTTTATAGGATAAATACAGTAATTATAGGATATAAAAATAAACACACATGAGCAGTAAATTTGACTTTGCTTTACAATATATACATGTACATGTATTTCTTATTTCAGAAACGAGTTGCGGCAGCACCCACAAAGCGTGCCAGAGAAGGTCCGCCATTGTCGCCACCAATGAAGCGTCAAGCAGTTTCAGTTCAACCAGACCTTAGTCGTCACTGCATCTCCACCAGCTCTTCGATGAAATCGGCAATCAGCGTAGAAATTGCAAGGCTGTTTTATGCATGCAACCTCCCATTTTCACTTGTTGAGCATCCTCATTTTATAAAGGTTGTTCAATTACTACGCCCTGGATATAAACCACCTTCCCGTAAGCAAATCGGTGGCACACTGTTGGATACAGTCCACGATCAGGTGACAGAAGATATGAAGGCGATTTTGAATGGCAAGACTGCAACCGTAGTAGAGGATGGTTTGAGCAATGTGCACAATGAGCCAATTATAGCATCGTGTTTGCAAGTTGAAGGAAAGAGTTTCTTTCTACATAGTTATGACACTGGTTTGATGACTAAAAGTGCTGAAAACTGTAAGGTTAAATGCCAGGAGACAATTAAGCATGCTAAGCAGAAATATAACTGCACAGTCAGGACGATAGTTACAGATAGGGTTGGGCGATATTGCTCAAGGCATGACGATATCGGTATCTCATTAAAATACCGCAGTATCACGATATATCGTCATTGTGTCGGGTGTGGAGTTAGGGTGTAAACATAGAACAACATGTATTTCAAATTGGTGGCGTCTGCAAGTTATTTTCATTACATGTGTTGCATTGAAACTGTAAATTGAGATCGCCATGATTGCCATTTCCGCTTATTTAATACACGAAATTCCACACTTTGACACCCTTCAATATACAGTTTAAAGCAATGAATGTAATGCAACTAACCGTATTCATCACAAATAAGAAAAATAAAGGATTTTCTTCTGTTCTTGTGTTGTATTTTGTGTTATCTTTACCTCACGACAACTGTCAAAAGATTGAGCAAGGAATACGCATTAACTTCATTGTGCAGAAAGGAATTCTGCAGAGCGAAATCTGAATGGCCGCCGTATCATACGTGAGCCAATCAGAATTCACACTGCAGAATTCCGACAGCTGTTATCACGCCCGGCGCTAGCATAGACGATGCAAATTAATAAAATAACACTGCATGATTTTGAACGAGAACCAGCGTGAAGACTGGAAACAATTATATCAGATTTTATTTGGTCTGTAATATTAAATACTAATTTGCCCCATTGTAGACCTATTCAAATTCGCTCACTACGTAGCGGGTTTATCCATTGATCTCAAGGCGTAGCCGGGATGTGTGAAATTAACCCAGTTAACTCTGCGGCCAAGACTGCCACAGCTGATAGAAGACTGGAAATAATTAGACCTAAATTCTTTATTTTAAGGACGTTTCTCACTTAGAATAAATCTGTAATGTTATATGTGGAATGAATTTTGATCTGATTCGTTTAAAAACGCTAAATATATTGTATAAAGTTACATAAAAACGTATAACGGTAAAGCAAGAGATTAACTTCCCCCTCACCCACCGTTCCAAGCTGTGGTATTGATAAGGGATTAAGTGTGTGTGGTTTCCTATCGACCTAAAAAGTTTTAAATTTTAAATCTTTCACGGTCAGAAGAATGTTTAACCATGCAGATCAATGACTAATGGATAAATAGCTTGACCTGTAGTAATGACGTCCTCAGAATGGAATGTGGGTAGTGCAAATGGTATTCCCCACCGACTAACACTCAGAATGAGGCACAAAAACATGGCGTCGTCTATTTGTGTAATTATGAAAAGTGAACAACAAAGGATTATTTTGTACTTTAAATCATTTTATTAGCGCAAACAAACCATGAATTAAATGAACACAGATTATTTTGGAGTTTATTAAGTTTTTATTACCTTAGACAAAGACTGGAGTATTACTTAAAGACTATTACTGGACCGAATAGAGGTAAGAGTACGACATTTCTAATGTAATTATTTATATTATACTCACAGTTAAAAGTGCAATATCGTCCTGTCGGTATTGACGATATTTACGATTTTCGAAATTATGACGATTTCGGTATCGGTATATCGCGATATTGACGATAATATCAAAAAATCGCCCAACCCTAGTTACAGATAATGCGAAAAACATGGAAAAGATGCGTGACAATTTAAAGGCAGAGGATAATGATTTAGTTGTATATGGCTGTTCAGCACACTGGTTGAACTTGTTAGGACAAGATATAACACCAGATTCACTAATTAAACATATAGTTGAAACTCAGAAATATTTTAGGAATCGGTAACACTGGCTGATGCATGTAATGTTTGGATTAACCTTAAGAACAACATAAAAAGCATGTATCTGCTCATTTTCACAAGGCAGTCTTGCCAGAGCACCTCGTGGCATACACACTACACCCAAAGTACCAAGGAGAGCTGCTCACACCAGATCAGCTTGAAATCGTAAACAAATGGGTTATAAGTAGATCCAAATTTCATAGCGACATTAATCTCTTACTAAGCCAAGAGCATGCCATTTCCTGTATCTTATTTCTCTGATGCTGCTGTCCAGGTACCTCCACTGACATGGTGGAAAGGTCTGAAACCTCTAGGTGTGTCTGCAGATTTTATAGACATGGTCCTTCAATTGATGGATGTGCCAGCCTCATCAGCATCCATTGAAAGAATCTTTAGCAATTTCAGTTACATACATACAAATATCCGGAACAGACTAGGAGTAGAGAAAGCATCAAAGGGTGTCTTTTGTTATAGGATGCTGAGAGGACTCTCTGATTTAGATTACTGAAGGTTAAATGAGCATAAGCAACATGTCATACCTCTTACACATTTCATACAACTGAATTTTCATGCCTGTAATCTTAATCTGTTAACATGCATAATATTTGTAATAACTTTATATATCTTAATATACAATGTAATACAATTTGTATGTTATTATGGTGTTTTGTTTCTTTTATTGCATTATTACTAAGACTAGTAAGTAAGCATGAATAAGCATAGTACAAATATGCTGAAATTGGTTTTGTACAGTTTTGGACTGGTTTAAACCCTTTAAGACAGGTTTTAGACAGGTTTTGGACAAAGTCTGTTCAAAATTAGGTTTGGACAGTCCAAAACCCAACCCTGGGTGTATGAGTATCTAGCCATGTACTATTCACTCAGGAATTGCTGAAAATTATATATTTGAAAGCTAGTTCCTGATAGACAGGGGTGTAACTCTGCCCATACAGGGAAATTTATAGGCTCTAGATAGCAGATTCAATTTAACAATGACCAGGACTGGTGGTAATTGGAACTAATTCAGTCACACACATTGGATAAATTGGTAAATTTTTAGGAATTGGAATTGCTAATTGAAATTACTTTGCTCCAAGAATGACTAATTCCCAATTTCTTTTCAATCATTTTATCAACAGTTTTGTCTCCTAGCATAGTATAACGTATGTAATATAACAAAGTGAGTAGGTTTCAACCCTTTAAAGGCCAAATTATCCAAAACCAGCATTTGTATTGATCTTGAGATGCCTGGCTTCATAATCAAGCCAGCCATTTCAGTTGTAAATTTTCAAAATTGCCTTCTTTTGATCTCCAAAGTGTAAATGTACATTTTGTGCCAAAAAATGGAAATTTTCTTAATGAAATTTGACCATTAATGGGGGAAATTGTCATGTTTGCCAAAAATTGCTTGTGTAGTGGTAGTACGTCTTGAAAGATGTCCTTTTGCAAGCCAAAGGAAGACTACTCTTTGAAAAATTAAATGGCTGGCTTTGTTACTGGGCCAATAAAATAAAGTAAAAAATTCTTCCCGTAACCTATAAATGGCCATTTACTATGCAAAAATTCAAATATCATTTACCAATCCTCACCATTACAGGAATAATGCTGAACAGATAGCCATAGAGCCAGGTCCTACAGCCCCTGGCCCACAGCATATGACCTCACCATGTTCACTCAAATTTCAGATGTTTTTCCAGTTGAATATTAAAATGTACTGTCCTGATCAACTATCTGAGTATAACTGTATTTAGTATTATTTTATTTACTGACTATTATACATTCTCAAGGCTGCTGCCAGGAAAAGAAATTGTCTTAACCATCACCCTCCCTCTACCCCTCCACACAACATCTATAAAACATTTAGGGGTCTAATGCTCCCTACCTCACCCTCTGTTTCTGTCACTAACCCCACAATTTGTGAAAATAACACTCATAAGTCTGGAGGGTTTGATAATAAATTCACCAACGTGTCATGGTGGATTTAAGATTTTATTATGGGGTGTATCTAACCTAGCAGTCATGGTCTGGGTGGGGTTCCCAGTGGCGGTGGTGGTAGGGAGGGGTGTCATGTCCCTTCCCCTATACTAATTGGAAAACGAAATGCTCTGAGAAGTAGTTTCCTGCATATTGATTAATTAATTCATAATCAAATTGAAATTAATCATTGTTTATTTACTGGGATGCGGGTGGGAATTAATGCAGCCCACCACCACCACCACCCTCACCAACCACGACCCTAAGGGTGGGGAGGGGGTGCAAAGCCAACCTAAATATGGAGGTTTACCTCACGCAGACAGACAGACACATACATACATGCCTAACACCACCCCCCCCCCCCTCTCCGCCTATACACACACGGATAATCATTATGACAGCAGGGCATATATATATATACACCTGTGCAAAAGTTAAGCCCCAGCAAAAACAATAGAACGTAGAAACATGATGGTACAACTAGGCTGCCATACTTTTTGTCCCCGCGTTAGCTGACATAATTCCAAGTACGAAATGCACATGCATGCATGACTTCACGCCGCTTGATGTCCGTGCGTGGCGGGAAACAGCACACATGTTCAGTTATGTAAAAGTCCAGTTTGAGGTGTAGAACATTACATACAGATTTAGGCGACAAGATTAGGAATTTTGTGTTCATGACCGTGGTTTATTTGTACAGAGAGAATTAGCTCTTGATTGTGAACCGCTATGGCAAGACGAAGGTTAAGTGATTGTGTGAAATGGCAAATCATAGGCATGCATACCACTGGTATGTCATGCAGAGAGATTGGCAGACAGCTGAACATTAACCATACTGTAATCAGTCGTTTGATTGCAAAACATGGGCAAACTAACGAGGTGAAGGACAGGCCTAGATCTGGAAGACCGAAGAAGACTACTGCCCGTGATGATCGAGCCCTAGTACGCCTTGTTAGGAGATCTCCATTCACCAACAGCAGAGTGCTCAGCCAGCAATGGGAAACGCGCAATAGAGTGTCAATGTCTACCGTCAAAAGGAGACTGTATGCTGCTGGCATGAAAGCTAGGAGACCTGTCAGACGTCCTCTCCTCGCTGCACACCAAAGAGGAGCGTCTGAGGTGGTGCAACGAAAGAAGACACTGGAACATGAGATCCTGGAGACGGGTACACTGGTCCGATGAAAGTCGGTTCCTGCTTCATGCCACAGATGGTCGAACTCGTGTATGGATGTCCAGACGCACGGCGTACGACCAACGTAACATCATGGAAGAAGTTCCATTTGGTGGAGGTTCCGTTATGATATGGGGGTGCATCTCATTTGATTGTAAGCTGGATCTGTTGACTGTACCTGGAACACTAAATGGACAAAGATATCAAGATTCCATACTGGATAGAGTTGTGGTCCCTCATTTTGTAAATCATGCACCTGGAACCCACCCTATATTCATGGATGACACCGCCCGACCACATCGTGCTAGAGCTGTGCATGAATACCTCCGCCAGAATGCCATCGAAACCCTACCATGGCCAGCAAGGAGCCCTGACTTGAACCCTATTGAGCATATCTGGGACATTCTGGGAAACATGGTGAGAAGGAGGGATCCTCCTGTGCAGAACCTACAGGAATTAACAGACGCACTCCATCTTGAATGGCAACGAATACCACAATGGCGTATCAGTCGGTTGGTGACCAGCATGAGACGTCGTGTCCAGGCCGTCATCCAGGCACAAGGTGGATATACCCGGTATTAATAATGACAGTCTGAAACTCGTGCACAGATGTTAAACTTCGTTTTCAGACACCATTAATGACAATCTAGCCACGTGTGTCAACTGTAGGGCAATAGTTGTCAGTTGTGTCAAAGTAACCATATTCAGGCCTCGTTTTCAAGTTCAAACAAAAACATACAGTGTTTCCCCACCATCATAATCAGCATTCCTCTAGTTGCATTATTACCTCTTGCACTAAGATGGATGGGTACATAAATGTTTATGCTATTGCTTTCTTCATAGCACATGAATATACCCTCGCATGTGCGTAAAAATAGGGTGGTGCTTAGGGCTGCGCGATATACCGATACCATATTTAAAACCGATATCCCGCACTGACGGTTTCATAACCGATTATAAAAAATAAATATCGAAAAACCGAATATGAACATATTTTCGGTTTTTCGTATCAGGATTGTTAAAAATAAAAGATACTAACGAGCATGAAAATCGTAATGAATAATAATGGCCATACTTTCCATTAAGCTATGTTCGGGGCAACTAATAATTGAACGTGGCCCCAATTGCGCATATTGTGTAACTCCATGTAACTCGCTGTACGCCGAGAGAAATCAAGCAGCGAATTAATTAAATAAATATCCACTCGTCTTTTCTCTGGTAGTCTCAGATAAATTTGCAATATAAAACACAATACTAATGTGGGGATTTGTCATTAAAATTTGTATCGGGGAAAACATTTCTAAACAACGGCATCCATTTTATTTACGTCACCGGCTAATTAACATAATGCAAAGTCGTCCCAACACTAAATCGCCCGAATGCATCAAAATCTCGCCAATAAATATAATGCTGAATACATTTTGCTGATTAGGATATAATTTTAAATAAAATTATTACTCAAACCGTTTTTAAAACGTTATCTTCTATACCCAATATCATATTAACTTATGAAATTCGCGATCGCAATATTACAGTTAATATTTTCTTCGAGGCATGATTTCGTCCTCGGGCCCAATTGGAAATGAAAGAAGAAAGGGAGATAATTACATCATAATTAATTACAATCGCGTGATTTACGTCTTTTCGCAACGTGTTTTGCTGATTTATGATTAATTTTGACAAAATAAACGATGTTTATTTAACTGTGCGTAATATTTAGGCGGTCTAATTAATAATTTCACTCCCGCGATGATGGATAGTATAAGGTATATTAAGCTTTAAAGGCGTAAAACGCTACGAATGTATCAGGGCGTGAAAATACGTTCTGTTTTCGTGCTAATTTTTATCATTTAAATTTTTTGTTTCATGTCCAGAAAACCGATATTCGGTTAAAACCGATATGAAAAGTTGTATTGAAACCGATATGGCTGTAAGCCAAACCGCGCAGCCCTAGTGGTGCTTAACTTTTGCACAGGTGTATATATATACATCCATCTTGACCGCATTCGTAAACATCTATCGGGCAGCTGCTTGTATTGGTACTATAGCCTACCATTGTCCACTGATGTACTGATGGTGTGGGGGCATTTCTGACATATCATTGCGGTAGTATTTTGCCTTCTAATGTGCATAGGGTCAATAATATATTTCTAAAAATGCATAGTAAAATAGTATTCCATGTTAGAATTGTCAATTCGGCCAACTTTACCAGTAGAGCTGACGTAAAATTGCAACTTTCATGGCTTTGAGTAGCATTAAACGCGGCAGTGTAATGTTGTTTACTAACAAAACAGTGATCAGCTGGCCGTACACTTGACGGCCAGTCATCTGCACACGCGTGAAAATGACGTCATAAGGGAATTCCGTAAAACCTATAGGCTAACAGGCTAATAAAATCCCCAAATAGGTTAATTTACTAGCTAATAATCCCAGAAAGGTAGTCAAGTCCCTGTATAAGTTTTCACATCAAGCTAGCTTTTCAGCATTCTGTCACTGTGCCACTGTCTTGTGTGTCATATATATATACATATACTCTTCTGCTGGTTAGTCTACTGTCTAGTAAGCCTGTAACAGATTTTCACTTTCTTCTTAAACCTGGGTTTCATTAACCTGTTTAACTGATTGGGTGCGGATGGGTGCGATCGGGAACTGAATTGTGTAGAGGTTCTCTCGGTAGTGCTTATCAATCCTTCCTTTAAAGGCGTTGAGTGTTGGAGCTGTCACTATGTGATCAGGTAGGCTATTCCAATGCTTGTTCACTCGTATGCTAAGGAACCTCTTTCTAGTATCACTGCAGAAGCGTTGTTTGGTGAGCTTGTAACTGTTGCATCTAGTGCGATCACCTACGTCTGATGGCAGTAGATGCTCCCGATTGACGTCGTACATATTATGCGTGTATTTGAAAGCCTCGATAAGGTCTCCGCGAAGCCGCCTATATACTAGACTTGGTAGTTTGAGTGTTCTAAGTCTATCTTCATATGGTAAATCACTTAGCCCTGGGATCATCTTTGTCGCTCATCGCTGGACGTTTTCAAGTAACAGCACATCTTTTTTGTACAGTGGAGACCATACCACGTTTCCATATTCTAGGTAGTAGGTGGGGTCGTATATATATGTTAATCATTTAATGTATAAATGTTTTGTAATGTGTGTAAGGAGTCCATCACTCAATAGGCCATACCTTTGATGGACTGCGTGTTTAGATTATATTTACATGTATAGAAAAACCATGAAATAAAGCAACTTTGAATTTGAAATAAATAAGCGTTTGATACCGTCCCACACCAGAGATTGCTTAGTAAATTAAAGAGCTACGGTGTCAGTGGAGATGCCTTGGGCTGGATTCAAGACTTTTTGAGTAACAGAAGGCAGAAAGTTGTCGTTAATGGCTCTAGCTCAAATTGGGCTCCAGTCCTCAGTGGAATCCCTCAAGGCAGTGTGCTGGGACCGGCATTATTCGTGTGCTACATTAATGACATGCCCGAAGTAGTAAGCAGTATGATAAAGCTCTTTGCAGATGATACTAAGCTCTACTCAAAGATGGGCTTGTCCACACTAAAGTGACCAAAAGTGTGACATGAAAGTCAGATTTTAGAAATGGGTATGAATAAAGTTAAACATGTTTTCTGTTAAGGAAAATGACTTTATCTACTGAAAAAAATCAAAAGAAGATAGTAATTTGTGGATTAAGCGTAAAAATCAACAGAATATCAGATGCTGTCAGAAAGTTACGGTTGTGATTTTGACAATGAAAAATGAGAGACTATCTTTTGAAAAGCGACCAAAGTAACCCTTTATGCTACAAAACAAAAGTTACATACCATGGAATAAGATTAAGGCATTAAATTTAACGTTTGAGTAATTTTGCAACGCTTTGCAGGACAAATTGAGGGGTGTTACGGTTGTGATGTTCATATTTTTGACAAACTTCTATTCTTTTATTCAATTATCAATCTTGCACACGAGAAAACTGAATAGCTTCTTATTATGCAGGGAATCGATTGCAAACACAACAAGAAGGAATTAATACAGGAATTGATAATTTTTGTTACGGTTGCGATGTTGACATTTGACGAAAGAAGAACGTTACGGTTGCGATGTTTGACACTGACAGAACGATTTCGTTAACAGGATAAGAATATAGAGTAAAGTTGGCGCATCTATCAATCAGTAAATCATTCTTTTGAAAGAACTAACAACAGAAGCCATGCTAATATAAATAAATGGCAAGCAACATGATCAAAATTATAGAAAACAGTATGGAAGAATGTTCCCGTTGCGACTTCAGTATGTTATCAGCTTGCTTTGCTTGAATTTTAATACTGTTCTTTACTGCCTTTTGTTCAAATTTGCAATTGTTTTTAACATTGCTGTTTTGTACTAACATATTATACGTGATTATGTGGTTTGGAATTCATACAAAGAGTAATTTATTCTACAAGCTGAAACAATTGGCAGAATGGTTTTCCAAGGAAGCATCCCTTCCACTAGGGTTGCACAATATCGCCATTGACTGTCACAATATATCATGCATGAAGTTGTACATGTACAGCAATGGCTTCCAGTCAAATTATATTCCTAACAGCACCTTTCCTGTAAAGATGATGGTAAAGGAAATTCATCACTGAAGGGGTTAAGCTGAATGAAGCAACACATTTTGTTTGTCATTCTAAATACAGCTCTTTGATTTTAGAAATAGATTGCTGCCTAAGTTTTTTACGATATAAAGAAGAGGACATTTTCTATTTTTTTTAAACCGATTAGATGTACAATGAACTTTCAAACCATATCTTGAACTGTTAAAAACCGTTCCTGTTGGTCCAAGTTCAGGTGGTCTGTTAACGTGCTGATGAGTCCAAAACAGACTGCATGGGCCCAATAACATTGAAACTATAACAACCGTATAAAACCTGTGATTTGAATAATGCAAACTTTAACTAGTATCCTCGTTTCATATAGCTTTGAGGGCGATAAACACAATAAATTCTGAGAAATAAAGAAATATATCGTCCGACGGTATGGCCGTTATTCATGACACAATTCTGAGTTGTGGTCATGATTTTTGATTGAGAAAACTGCGCGTCAAGCGTCACGACCACCAAGGTCAAGGTTACATTTGCGACGGTAGTTGATGTCTCGAACTCGGTGACCTATGCTCAAGAGTTAAATATGGACATAAAATCGTGAGGTTATCGATTTCTACTGTGGATGTAAAAAATATATAGGAACTATTCATTAAAGGAAGCATAGTTTGCGTGGTCGTGACGATTGTTTTGGTCGTCACATGGAGTAAAAAATGTTGACAGAACATTTCTTACCTTAGCTTTGGCGCCATTGTTTTCTCATCACCGTAAAAACAAAAGGCTCAGTGTGTCACATGACCGGTTTTACACCATCACGTGATGCTTGCTTCTTATTTCCTGGAGCCGTGCTATACATTTATGGATTTCTTGTCCGCTGTTACGGTTGTGATTTATTGACAGAAAGTTGACAGAACATTTACCTTAGCTTTGGCGCCATTGTTTTCTCATCACCGTAAAAACAAAAGGCTCGGTGTGTCACATGACCGGTTTTACACCATCACGTGATGCTTGCTTCTTATTTCCTGGAGCCGTGCTATAAATTTATGGATTTCTTGTCCGCTGTTACGGTTGCGATTTATCGACAGAAAGTTGACAGAACATTTCTTACCTTAGCTTTGGCGCCATTGTTTTCTCATCACCGTAAAAACAAAAGGCTCGGCGTGTCACATGACCGGTTTTACACCACCACGTGATGCTTGCTTCTTATTTCCTGGAGCTGTGCTATAAAGTTATGGATTTCTTGTCCGCTGTTACGGTTGTGATTTATTGACGGAAAGTTGACCACTTAATTTTTTATCATAATTTAAACATAATCTAGCAATAATCAAATCTATCCAAGTGGCAGTGAATGAACAAAAGATAAGAGATAGTATTTGGATAGAAAAGTACAGCCATACAGGTAAGGAATAGCAACTAAGCTAAAGTGAGATTTGTACTAATTTTTGACGGAATGCATCACGACCATAACACACAACTTTGAAGTGAAATAAAAAGTTTTTCTCCTGTAAATCATGACAAAAATGAGCATATTCATAGAAAGCAATGTCTTTTTCTTTAAAATGTTTAGGCTGAAATCCAAAATAACTCATTTAAAATGCTTCTTTAGCACTCTGAAAATTGGCTCATTCTCATGTCACACTTACCCGCTCTAATTTCACTCATATTTGTGGCTGTCAGTTGAATGAAAATAATTTTATTCTGCACTCATTTAACTTTTTTTATCTGTAATTATCTCTCTGAGATACCTTCAATTTGGAAATGATAAGAACAGGAAAATTAATTGGGTCTTTATCATCGAAATTAACAATTCAAATGTAGACCCGAAATCGTTCATCAAATACAGTTTAGTGTGGACAAGCCCAGATAGCTTCAGAAGAGGACCATCAGCAGCTACAGACAGATCTCAACAATCTAAAAGACTGGGCAAATACTTGGCAACTACGCTTTAACGCATCCAAGTGCAAAACCATGCACTTGGGTAGATGCAATAAGAAACAGCCTTACAGCATGAATGAAAATGGTCAAAGCATAACACTTGGCGAAACAATTTGTGAAAAAGATCTGGGCGTTTTTGTTGACAATGGACTGAAGTTTAACAGCCATGCAGAGACAGCAGTAAACAAAGCCAATAAAATCGTTGGGATGATTAGAAGGTCGTTCGACTTCCTAGATCCTGTCACATTCGTACTGCTCTTCAAAAGCCTTGTACGACCCCACCTAGAATATGGAAACGTGGTATGGTCTCCACTGTACAAAGAAGATGTGCTGCTACTTGAAAACATCCAGCGACGAGCGACAAAGATGATCCCAGGGCTAAGTGATTTACCATATGAAGATAGACTCAGAACACTCAAACTACCAAGTCTAGTCTATAGGCGGCTTCGCGGAGACCTTATCGAGGCTTTCAAATACATGCATAATATGTACGACGTCAATCGGGAGCATCTACTGCCATCAGACGCAGGTGATCGCACAAGAGGTAACAGTTACAAGCTCACCAAACAACGCTTCTGCAGTGATACCAGAAAGAGGTTCTTTAGCATACGAGTGAACAAGCATTGGAATAGCCTACCTGATCACATAGTGACAGCTCCAACACTCAACGCCTTCAAAGGAAGGATTGATAAGCACTACCGGTACCGAGAGAACCTCTACACAATTCAGTTCCCGAGCTCACCCATCCGCACCCAATCAGTTAAACAGGTTAATGAAACCCAGGTTCAAGAAGAAAGTGAAAATCTGTTACAGGCTTA
Source organism: Chaetoderma sp. LZ-2023a (assembly GCA_034401795.1). Lineage (NCBI taxonomy): Eukaryota > Metazoa > Mollusca > Caudofoveata > Chaetodermatida > Chaetodermatidae > Chaetoderma > Chaetoderma sp. LZ-2023a. The sequence goes on along the minus strand of CM067363.1, from coordinate 205,720 downwards.
CTAGCCTAACCAGCAGAAGAGGATATGTATGTATGTATATGTATAAATAAAAGCAACTTTCAACTTGAACTTTACGAAAACTGGTTCTAGCATCTAGTTCAAGATAACAATTTATTACTTGCATGACATTTACCGGAAAGCTGATGTTTTCCATGAAGGCCGCCGTCACGAGATCAATGTTTTCTTCACATTTAAATAAATTGGACATCTGTGACCGTGATCGGTCCACTGTCTTCTTCTTCTTCTGTAAATTCCTCCTGTCGTATGAGCACCGTGGCTGGTAAACTCCACGTACTTACACGAACTTACACGAATCCTCTACTGACAGCAGGCATCAACAAGCCTCTAACGTCAGGAATGGGCTGCAAATATTTATGGTTCATTTTAATGTTATTAAGTTGTTATTAACAATTATACATTGGCTATGTTATAATGATTCTGGAGTATAAATATTACAGATGGGTTCACATTCGTAGAACTTATAGCGCAATGGGTGACTTTCCCATAGCTTGTCTAGTCTAGCTTTGAAAGAATTCGCTGAGGGGGCGCTGATAACGGATTCGGGTAGTTTATTCCATTGATCAGTACAGCGCAACGGGAAACAAAACTTTCGTATATTGAGTCTTGGTCTTATTTTCTTAATTTTTAGGCTGTGGCCTCGAGTTATGCTATTTGTGTCTTGTCGCTCAATAAGGTCTGCAGTAACGTGGTCATATTTATTGCTAAGAATTTTATATAACTCGATCATGTCGCCACGCAATCTTCTAAATGCTAATGTTGGTAACTTTAACTTTTGGAGGCGTACGTGATATGGTAGATTACGCATACAAGGAACAAGTTTGGTTGCCCGTCTTTGGACATTTTCGATTGGATTTATGTGCTTTTTCAGATATGGAGCCCAAACCACATTAGCGTAATCAATATGTGGCCTAACAAGAGATTTGTAGAGATGTTTAAAGTTTTCTTTATCTAGATAGTCAAATGTTCTCCTAATCAGTCCCATTATTTGGTTAGATTTGCTTATTTTTCCATTTATATGTTCATCGAAGCATAGTTTATCGTTTATTATGACACCTATATCTTTTTCACTAGATGAATGGGCTAGAGTATGGTTATTAAATTCCATTGTATAAGTGTGTAGAGATGGTTTTTTTGTTGATATTCGCATACTTTTGCATTTATCTCGGTGGAACCTCAATAATGAATTATAAGTCCATGAACACATAGAGTTAATATCATTTTGCAGGGTGTCGCAATCTTTTGGGTTAAAGATTGATCGAAAGAGTTTAGTGTCATCTGCAAATAAAAAGATCTCAGACCCACTACTGATTACATCGGGAAGATCATTAATGTAAATTATAAACAGTAATGGCCCTAAAACTAAGCCCTGTGGTATACTGCTTGTTACGTCTGTTGGTTTAGATATGATTCCATTTATAACTACTTGTCGCTGCCTTCCAGTTAGGAAGGATTGGATCCAGTTTAACAAATTACCTTCTATGCCATATGCAGTTAGTTTTTTAATTAGACGTTTATGTGGAACCTTATCAAATGCAATGTTATATTGTAAGGTATGAAAGTAAATTAGTTTGCATTGAACGATCTGTGACGTATTTATAAACATTCAACAGTTGACAAATTGAAACAGACGACAGTGATGAGTATGGCTAAAAAGGGGAATTTCAACTAGTTCCAATCACCAGCATATACGTCTTATACTACATCTTTGTTCTTGGTTTAACTTTTTTGGGAAATTCCGTACATATTAACGATTGTTGCTTTGGGGTGGTGGGGTATGGGGGTGGGGGGGGGGGGGGGGGGGGCTACATATATAGGCTATGCTTCTAGTGGACTCCCTGTATGCACAATATATACTGTAAATATCATTCAGCCAAATAAATGCAAATTCAATTCAATTCAAATTGTGGTTGTTGTTTTCTTTAAACATATTTTATTGCATATATTACAATGGGATTGGGCACAAGTTGTTCGAAACTTAGAAAAGCCCACTCCCTAAATTGTGATTGTTAGGGAGGGAGTCAAGGGTGGTGGTGGTGGTGGGGTGTGGGGGTGCAGGGGAGTACAATGGGGTGGGAGTGGTTGCTCCCCAGTCTATCCTATCTTGAGATACATATCTTGAAATCTAGATGTTCTGAGATGGCTTCTGCATTTTTGTGGGTTACATGTAAATATGAAATTTCACGTTTAGATGCTAAAAAAGTTGGGGTGGGCTGGGGCCAAACTCATAGCTTTGCAACGGCCTCCAGCAAATACCCCACCCACCTTGATCGAAAGGTTGTGGAGTGGGGTTACAAGTTATAAACTGCCATCATGCTTTATGCTTCACAATTTAATGGGGAAAATAATTCTTGTCTTGTATTGTCTTGTTAAATCCTGTTTCTTGGATGCTTATCCTTTAGATGCACCTCGATCCTTATCGAGTAGTATCCTAAGATGTAGAATCATCTGTACTCTTCAGTAGAACTTCTGCTTAGTCGTTATAGTAGTTCACGATTCACATTTATTCGCAGTAATGGAAAGTCTCTGATCTTTAATCATAGTAATATATGCAACGCAAACAAAAAGGTTTAATTTGATTAGGGTTCATGACAGCCTCTTCCCATCATTGGGTCATGCAATGTGCTCTTGTTTTCCAGGATCATCTTGCTCCGTGCATGGTGCACTATGTGGCAGAGTTCCCTAGACACTCGGTGATAAGTCTACCAGGATCTAGGATATCTTGCAGACAGGTTTCGTGTGTTGATAGGAGACCAGAATGCTTCAGGATGTTCAATACTTTGTCTATATGCTTTGATCTAACATGGTTGAGCAATGGGCATACACCAAGGAAGTGCCTCATTGTTTCCTCTTCGCCTCTACAGTGAGGGCATGTAGTTGAACATATAATTCTTAAGATTCATAATTGTACCATTAGCCCGTAATTGTACTGATTGCCCAATCGGGCCCCCGAACAGAGCCCAGACGAAAGCCCACTCAAAGCCCTAGCCCACTTTGCCTTTACTCAGCCCAGTCAAAAGTTATAAACTTCGATCGTGGTTTAGACTTTGAAATTCAATGGGTAAAATAATTTTTCAAATGAAATAAAAGACCAGTTCTGGTCACACATCCTCCGACCAGGGCTTTTTAGTACAACCCTAATTTTTAAAATTCAAATGGTGTACATACAATCTGTCAGGAAATCAAGGGGGATTACTCTGGTCATTACAGACAGATCTTGGCCAAATGCAATCCCAGTCTCAATCCATCCAGGCTAACTGAAGTTTTCAAACGGAAACCAAATATTTAAAGATTTTTCAGGAAATCAAGGGGAATAGCTCTGATAGTTCTGGACACATTTTTGCCGATATGCAATCCTCACTGAGGTCTTGTCATAAGGAGGTGATATTCTAAATTTGAAATGAATCTATTAAAGCTAACTGAAGTTATCAAACGGAAGCGACATATTTTTCGATTTTTCATGAAATCAAGGGGGATAACTCTGATGGTTTGGACATATTTCGCCGATATGAACTCCCCACCGAGGCCTTGTCATAAGGAGTTGACATTCCAAATTTGAAATGAATCCATTCGAGTGACGATGTTGGGGGACTGTTGAAACATAGGGAACATATATAATTCTTTGGATTCATAATTGTACCATTAGCCCAATCGGGCCCCGAACAAAGCCCACATGAAAGCCCGCTCAGACATTATTGAGATTTATCAAAAGTAATAAACATTCATCATGCTTTATGCTTTGAGATTTAATGGGGAAAATAATTGTACACATGGTATGAAATACAGGGAACATAATTCTTGATCAAATCGTAATTGTACTGATTGCCCAACCGGGCCCCGAACAGAGCCCACACGAAAACCCACTCAAAGTTCTAGCCCACTGTGCCCTTACTCAGCCCAGTCAAAAGTTATATAAACTTCGATCGTGCTTTAGACTTCGAAATTCAATGGGAAATATAATTTTTCAAATGAAATGAAACACAGGGAACATAATTCTTAAGATTTAAAATTGTATCAATAGCCGGAACAGAGCCCACACGAAAACCCGCTCAAAGCCCTAGCCCACTCAGCCATTTCTCAGCCCTGTCAAAATTTAAAAAGCTATGTCATGAAATATTCTTTGCGATTTAATTGGGGGAATGATTTTTCACATGAAATGTGACACAGGGAATATAATTATCACATTTTGTAATTTGACCAAAAACCCAATCGGGCCCCGAACAGAGCCCAAACAAAAGCCCACTCAAAGCCCTAGCCCACTCAGCCCTAATCAGCCCAATCAAAACCCTAGTGGGGCCCACTCGGGCATGCTGGTTGGGATAGGACGTTGGTACAGGCTGCTTATATATTCACAGTTCACATCATTATCATAACGATGACAGTCTTGTCAAGAATCATGTGTCATTGCTGAAGAGTATGATGTTTGTCACTATTATTTCAAATTGTCAGCAGAGAAATTAGAAATTGTCTCACACAGCAAGAACAGGTAGATGATCTTTTTGCTGAAAACATTTGTTCATGATTCATGGTCATCTTATCTCATTCAGGTTTTCATGCTAAAGATAAAAAACACCACACTATGTTTAAGGTAGTCGTTTAACACAAGAACATCATGATTATGTCCCCCACTAAATCAGACGGCCACTATAGACCAATTTCATACACCATATTTGAGCAATTTTGATAACATTATTGCATAATTATGTTACAGAATTCTTTTTTGTTGTCGTGATTGAAATACACTTGTACAACCAAATTTGTTCACTAGCCAACATATCTTAGCCATTTAAAACTGTTCCAATTATTCCAACATTTTGATTATCAACTTTAGGCCTATATAAGCTTTGCAAACCGACTGCCTATAGTTACCTATACTTCATTCTGGACGCACATATCTGATCGGACCAGGCTAATACACTAGCCATCTCCGCCAAATTTACTAGTCATCTCCGCCCACAAGACTCTCCATGCCTGCCCACTACTGGTGCCATTACTGCAAACTTTTTACCGGGAGGAAATGGGCGGGCGAACTTGGTGAAGGATGGAGATCACCACAAATCGATCCAACCCTATAAGATAATCCATGGATTTAGGACATCCCACATAGTAGATTCTGTGAATTGAAAAACAGCAACAGAACAAGAGGACATAATTTAAAACTGGTCAAACACTGATCCTGCCCGCAGATGTTGTTAATTTCAAGACAATCAACCAGTTAAAATATCAACTGGACAGACATTGGGATATAACAGACACTGACTGTCTGTACTAATAATGTCTAGAACATGTACAGCATGTTAGACCTATATGAAAATCCATGGATTTGAGGACATCCCACATAGTAGATTCTTTGAATTGGAAAACACCAACACAATAAGGGGATGTAATTTAAAACTGGTCAAACACCGATCCTGTGCCACACTAAGGACAAACTGATTGGCAAATAGAGTAGTGAATGAATGGAAACCACAACTGCTGTTAATTACAAGACAAACAATTAGTTCAACAATCAACTGGACAGACATTGGGATAGCACAGACACCGTCTAAGCGTACTAATAATGTCTAGAACATGCATAGCATAAATAGATAGATTATGAATCAATGTTTTAAGGACTGGGTGTGAAAACCATGTCAGTGCAAAGATATAATAATATTAAAATATTAACACAGGGATAGTATGAGAGCCATTATGTATTTATGTATATACTCATTGCAGTAGTCTACCTACAAATATTGTGTTTATCTTAAAATGTCATAATGAGATAGCCAACAGATAATTAACCGCACAAGGGTATGTTATTGCTGGATCGTTGGGAGTGGGCGTGGAAACGTGTTTGTCCACATTGAGGCAGCCTGACCATATTGATTTGAGGTTGTGATTGCACAACTCATAAAATGAACACAATATTTGTAAATGCAGAGTTGTGCAGTCACAACCTCAAATCATTATGGTCACGCTGCCTCAATGTGGACAAACACGGTTCCACGCTTACTCCCATCGGTATCATGTTATATTCTGGATAGCCAACAGATAACTAAATATATGTATATAAGTTGTTGCTGGATCAATGAGATTGGGTGTGGAACTACGCTGGTCTCCATTGTGATAGCTTGGTCCTATTAATTTGGAGATGTATTATAGTAGCAAACAAATGATTAAATCTAATGTAAATATCACTGCTGGATCAATTGGATTCGGTGTGGAACCACGCCAGTCCATATTGTGATAGCTTAAATGTAAGGATTGGGTGTGGTAACTGTGCCAATCTATTCTATATCACTTGTGTATATTTCATTATGTTATGTGATAACCACTAGATAAATTCATATATTAGCCTATTTTATAGAACTACACCTTATTGGCTACATATTGCCTTATATAGTAGTTATTGTAGATATCTACATGTAGGTGAAAAAAATAATAATGGCATTTGAGCTGATTTTAATCAATGTTCTTAAATGGGTTCTATACGTGTATTATATATATATATATATATATATATATATATATATATATATATATATATATATATATATATATTAATATGATCTATGAACACATATGATTTTTGATTGAATAAGGGTTGGCTTAAAAAGGTTTAATCTTAAAAGGAGGCTGTACAAGTATCAACATATCAAATTAAAAAATGGCAGATACCCCATGCTTGCTACGAATAAATGTATATAAAAGTGTAAATATTTCACTAACTAACATAGTTTGATGAAATATATAATTTCCTGTCATATGCCAAAGTTTCCAAGACCTATTTCCTCCCGACTTTATCTGGTGGGCATTTTTTGAAATCTTTGTGAACAGAAATAACCCATTTTGGTAGGTCATCACAACAGACGACAGAAAGGCTTAATTGAGACTGACTATGACAAAAATAAATTCTGTATCGGAATCAGAATAAATACTGGGCAAAATTCAAAGTGAACATCAAGCCCAGGTACATATCTGGAAAAAGGTCCATTTATCCTCACGGTTAAAAAGAGTTTATATACATATTAAACATAATTAAACATATATACACTGAATTTAATTCTCTGAGAAAGAACAGCCATCTTTTTTGACTCTGAATAAAGTTAAGATAAAGACGACATGTTAACTATTGTAGCTCTGGCGCCACGTTGCTACGTCAATTCTTCCTCGGATTCTGGCTCATACTCTAGGTACTCACTGGCCTGACGAGGCTGGTTAGCTTACCTCGAGGACGGAGAGGGGAGACTGTGGGCAACTGTTTACCACAAAGACCAACCTCTAGAGTCGGTGGAATGTTCACGTTGCAGTGGTGCCGGGCAACCATTGCCACCAACAGTGAACACTACTGTGTCATCTTGACTATTGGTGTAACCTGTGTGTCTCTGCATCATGAGTTCCTTATTTTATATATATATATATATATATATATATATATATATATATATATATATATATATATATATATATATATATATATTGTTGAATATTTTTTAGAAGTAATTTGAGAGGAAACTCTTAACATCTAAGGATGTTCCAATTCAGCATCCCCTGTAATATTTTGGTAGCTGGACAAAGTCAAAGCGGGAAAACTGAACTAGTTAAACAGTTGGTGATACATAGAGAAAAGCTGTTCTTTCCAGCTCCTCAACATGTAACCTGGAGTTATGTAGCATGGCAAGATGGTTATCATGAATGTATTACCTTTGAAACTAAAGACAAAAATCAACTGTCTTTAGTAATTCTTGATGATTTAATGTCGATTTAATTTAATAACTTTGTCGACAATAAAGTAACTAATCTCTTTACTAGAACATCTCATCATAACCATTGTTCAGTGACTCATATCGTTCAGAATATCTTCCATAAAAATCGAGAACATTGTGACATCTCCTCTAGCATGTATAAATTATTTAGGTCATCAAATGTTTCCCACTAGAAGTCAATATCTACAAGAAGCATTTAAGGATGCTACTAACAAACCATTCTCAGACTTGAAACAAGCGACCCCAGTGGAATTCAGAATGAGAACTGATAGATTACCCAATGATGTCTGTTCTGTTTATAAACCACTTGAAGTTCAACGGAAAAGGTGAATGAAAATCATAATGACTCGAAGTCAGATTGCAAAATATGCACCCCTCTTGAAATATTTAGCTAAAGTTGGTCCAAAATAAAGGAGATCAATTCTTAAAACGGGAGGGCAAAAATTAATGAATGTAATCTGTGAATGTTGTGCCAATATTTGTCATGGTAATGTGAAACTTTCACATAAACAATTTAGGCGTTTTTCTAAGTACAAACGTCAGGTAAAAAATCTCTCAAATAGAAAAGTTTCTCTCAAGAAAAACCGTACTATTCTTCAACGTGGTGGATTTCTACCAGCTATAATACCAGCTATTTTAGGACCAATTGAGGGAAGCTAATCGGTGGTGGTGCTTTGAATTAACACCTAGAAGTGTAAAATGGCTATTATTCCACATGAATTATTAAACAATCTTCAAGAGCATAGTAAACTTAATCTCTTAACTAGCAATCAACCTTTACGAAAGGCTGTTGGCCTGGATGAACAAATTCAGAAGATTCTTAATCGTAATGATCTATCTAATGAAGCATTATAGAATCTCAGAATGTTCTATGGTCAGTCAGGTTATGCTTCACCTTCTAGTACTACTACAAGCTCATCAGTCAAAAGCAATAATCTGTCAGAGTTATCAATACCAGATTAAGATATGTATAGAATTCCTGATAGCATCTCACTTCAGATTAAGGATGTTTTACCGAAAAACGCCCAATAGAAAGGTCAAGGGTTACTTAGCATTCTTAAATCATCTCAAGAATTTGAAGCTAGTGACAAGGGAGAAATGATAATAGATGGAAAACCTTTCCCAAAAAGTAACATTGTTGATCTCATTACAAAGGTTGTGACCGCTGAAAATCGATTTGGTTCTTCTTCACGTGAAAGTGAGGCCTCTGAATACTTTGATAAATTCCTGAATAGAATAAATATTCCACGCCAGGTATTTGGTAGCGATCGGAAATGGGAGGAAATTCGATCATCATCATCAACATCAACATCGACTAGTCTAGTCTAGTTAGGAATCCTTCCAAGATTAGAATTACTACTTTCACTCCACGAAAGGAATCAGTTAGCCCTACACGTTATTCACCTCTCATCTCACCAGCAACCCTTCCTAGAAGAAAAAGATCATGTGTACAACATCTACCCAGATCACGAAAAGACGAATGGATAAATTATGGTCTCAGTAAGAGAAAGTCAAAGAAAAAAAGCTAATAAGAAGAATAAAGAAAAAGAATCCAATCAATAACATACAAACTATTATGATGTAAGTAATTCTGCAAGTTATGGTGGTGTTGAGAGATTATATAGATCTCTTAAAGGCAATGTTTCATGAAAAGAAGTGAAAAAATGGTTATCAGGAGAATCAAGTTACACACTACATAAACCTCGACGAATACACTTTAAGCATGATCCAATTAATGTGACCTCTCTTGATGAACTTTGGCAATTAGACCTCAGTGATGTAAGTGCTCTCAAAAAAGAAAATAATGGAACCCGTTTTCTTCTCTTTGCCATTGATGTCTTATCTAAATTTCTTTGGATTACACTCCTTAAGTCGAGGACTGCTGATGAAGTTAAAATTTTTAACTCAACAAATCATCATCCATCCAGTATTCAGACAGATAAGGTAGGTGAATTTTCTAATAGCCAGGTAAATAATCTTTTGAAAGAAAAGGGGATCCATTTTTACACATCTCAAAATGAGACTAAAGCGGCTGTAGCTGAACGTGTACAACAATGTATAAAATCACGCTTATGAAGACATATTACAGCTACCAATTCTCACAGATATCTTGATGTATTATCTAAAATCGTTGAGAGTTATAATAACTCAATTCATAGAGGTATTGGAATGAAACCAAAAGATGTTGATAGGAGTACTTAGCTTGGAGGAATCTTTATCCTAAATGGGAAAAAAATATAAAGTATGCTAAGCTTAAAGTTAGAGACAAAGTTAGAACATCTCTAGCTAAAGAACCATTTGAGAAAGGTTTCCTTCCGGTTTGGTCAGATGAAATCTTTACCATTGATAAAATCCACCCTCACAGGCCCGGGGTATATAGTATAATATGACATTGAAAAGATATTAGAAAGTAGAGTACGAGGAAAGCGTCAAGAGTTCCTAGTGAGATGGAAGGGTTATGGAACGAAATTAGATTCTTAGATTTATCAGGCTGAGATTGAAAAGAAGAAAAGTGTTATTTAAAAAGCGAGATCCAAGTCTAATGAGGTTTAGTTTAGAAACTTAAAAAAGAAAATGCACAGTAGTCAATTCTATATAACGTTGCCAAGTAATTCCCCATTAGAGTAATTTCCGGAAAATAAAATTGGCGAGTATACAACAACACCTGCTGTTCCATTAAGCTTTGAGGGGAAATGGGAGGTTGGAATTGCCACAGTAATATATCCATATACTTGGATGTCATTAAAAGATGATTCCTGGATCCTATTTAAGGCTAGAATTGGTGTCGGAATTAAAGATATAAAGGAAAGAATGGAAATATTAAGTGGTATCTATAGTGGAAAAGAAATAGCTGACCTATTTAATTCCCTAATTAAGAAAGCACTCTGAGATTTTCAGGGGAAATGTAGTTATTTCCATAAACATTAATGGTGGTAATCGAATTAGTGTTCAACTGTCAACAGACTTTCAGATAGAATTAGGTCCACGGTTAAAAGAATTACCAGGATTTAAAGAGAAATCTCTAGAGTCAGGAGTTCATTATGGCTTTGTCGCCAACTCATCTAATAAAAATATAGTGAACATTTATTCTAATATAGTTGAACCTATTCTACTTGAGCGAAAAAAGGAACGATTAATTGAACAAAGTTTCAGCAATATTCATTATATGCCTATAGCCTGTTTGATAATATCGAGATATTACTGGCCGATTACTACGGTGAACGAGTGTTCTTTCAAAGTGGAACAGTCATTGTAAAGCTTAATTTTCGAAAGGTGTAGCAATAGAGAAAAATGATTAAGAGATATCATTCATATTTTTCTCAAACTGATGGTGGTAGACGAAGACTCCGTGTGTTTAAGGGATCAAGATTTCAAAGTGGGCGAGGTTTACCTGTCTTCACTGGGTCAAGATTTCAAAGCGGGCGTGGAATAGGTAACATCTTTGGTTCTCTATTACAAAGTGCAACACCGAGACTTAAAATGATGGGAAAACAATTGGTAAAGAGGTACTTTCAGCAGGGATGGATGAGGGTAATGATGCCATTGCCGGAAGAGACTTGAAATCTGCTCTTCGGTCACGTGCTTCTAAGATAAAAATAAAGATAGCCGGAAGTAAAGCAGTTGAACTCATTGGTAGAATACATGCTGACATATTCTTACAAGAAAGGTATTTACTCAATGGTGTAGATCTTAGAGTACGTCTACTTCGTAATAAAGATTAATTTTCCTTAATTCAAGGAGACGAAAATAAATATGTTGTGAAAATTGAGGCAGCTGCCTTGAATATTCAGAAAGTTAAACTGTCTGTAGGAATCATTACATCTCATGGAAAGGTCATCTTAAAGACACCCGCTAGATATCCAATTTGTAGAGTAGTAGTTAAGACGGTTACACTTCCTAAAGGAGCTGCTTCTATAACCAGAGAAAATTTCTTCCTGGGAGCCTTACCAAACATAATTATTATTGGAATCGGTACGATTTCAGCCTACAATGGTAGCAGTACAGAGAATACATTTAACTTTAAGAATTTTAATGTCAACTTAGTGGTCTGCTATTTGAATGGTGAACAAACAGATGCAACTCTTACCCCCAGACTTTTCTAGTGCAGGGTTAAACTTTTCAAGAGCCCATACATCATTTTTTAGTGGAACCGGGACTCTTTTCTCAGACAAAGGATTACCGTTCTCAGTAGTGGATTATCCTTTTGGAAACACGTTATATGCCTTCGATTTCACCCCTGATCTGGGAGATGGTATACATCAATGTTTAGAAAAACGTGGAAATTTAAGAATACAACTACATTACCCATGACAGCCATTCTCATTTGCTACATTGAATTTGAGAATGAAATATTAATTTCACAGGAGTGTGACATCACCACGGACTATTAGAATAGATAGACAGAGAGACAGACAGACAGACAGACAGACAGACAGACAGGCAGACAGACAGACAGATTTGCTATGCTGAATTTGAGAGCAAAATATTAATTTCACGGGAGCGTGACGTCACCATGGACTATTAGAATTAACCATGTATAAAGTAAAGAATAAGGTTAAAGGAATGCTTTCAACACAAAATATTTCCCAAAACATAAGAAAAGATGAAATGATGAGAAAGCTTTTCCTAGGAATTCATGTTCGAGACAAGATACTTAAAGAAATACAACTAAATGGATGTATTATTGTGAATACAGACAAGTCAACCAGAAAGGGGATTCATTGGATAGCATGTTTCTTGCGAAAGAAGAATACAAATTTTAAAACAAAGTCGGAATTCTTTGACACTTTTGGACGTCCACCATGGAAAAAGCTCATAAAAGATCATCTTAGACCTGCTTTTATATATACACCTGTGCAAAAGTTAAGCACCACCCTATTTTTACGCACATACGAGGGTATATTCATGTGCTATGAAGAAAGCAATAGCATAAACATTTATGTACCCATCCATCTTAGTGCAAGAGGTAATAATGCAACTAGAGGAATGCTGATTATGATGGTGGGGAAACACTGTATGTTTTTGTTTGAACTTGAAAACGAGGCCTGAATATGGTTACGTTGACACAACTGACAACTATTGCCCTACAGTTGACACACGTGGCTAGATTGTCATTAATGGTGTCTGAAAACGAAGTTTAACATCTGTGCCCGAGTTTGAGACTGTCATTATTAATACCGGGTATATCCACCTTGTGCCTGGATGACGGCCTGGACACGACGTCTCATGCTGGTCACCAACCGACTGATACGCCATTGTGGTATTCGTTGCCATTCAAGATGGAGTGCATCTGTTAATTCCTGTAGGTTCTGCACAGGAGGATCCCTCCTTCTCACCATGTTTCCCAGAATGTCCCAGATATGCTCAATAGGGTTCATGTCAGGGCTCCTTGCTGGCCATGGTAGGGTTTCGATGGCATTCTGGCGGAGGTATTCATGCACAGCTCTAGCACGATGTGGTCGGGCGTTGTCATCCATGAATATAGGGTGGGTTCCAGGTGCATGATTTACAAAATGAGGGACCACAACTCTATCCAGTATGGAATCTTGATATCTTTGTCCATTTAGTGTTCCAGGTACAGTCAACAGATCCAGCTTACAATCAAATGAGATGCACCCCATATCATAACGGAACCTCCACCAAATGGAACTTCTTCCATGATGTTACGTTGGTCGTACGCCGTGCGTCTGGACCTCCATACACGAGTTCGACCATCTGTGGCATGAAGCAGGAACCGACTTTCATCGGACCAGTGTACCCGTCTCCAGGATCTCATGTTCCAGTGTCTTCTTTCGTTGCACCACCTCAGACGCTCCTCTTTGTGGTGTGCAGTGAGGAGAGGACGTCTGACAGGTCTCCTAGCTTTCATGCCAGCAGCATACAGTCTCCTTTTGATGGTAGACATTGACACTCTATTGCGCGTTTCCCATTGCTGGCTGAGCACTCTGCTGTTGTTGAATGGAGATCTCCTAACAAGGCGTACTAGGGCTCGATCATCACGGGCAGTAGTCTTCTTCGGTCTTCCAGATCTAGGCCTGTCCTTCACCTCGTTAGTTTGCCCATGTTTTGCAATCAAACGACTGATTACAGTATGGTTAATGTTCAGCTGTCTGCCAATCTCTCTGCATGACATACCAGTGGTATGCATGCCTATGATTTGCCATTTCACACGATCACTTAACCTTCGTCTTGCCATAGCGGTTCACAATCAAGAGCTAATTCTCTCTGTACAAATAAACCACGGTCATGAACACAAAATTCCTAATCTTGTCGCCTAAATCTGTATGTAATGTTCTACACCTCAAACTGGACTTTTACATAAATGAACACGTGTGCTGTTTCCCGCCACGCACGGACATCAAGCGGCGTGAAGTCATGCATGCATGTGCATTTCGTACTTGGAATTATGTCAGCTAACGCGGGACAAAAAGTATGGCAGCCTAGTTGTACCATCATGTTTCTACGTTCTATTGTTTTTGCTGGTGCTTAACTTTTGCACAGGTGTATATAACTCAATGGCAGTACAGCATCCATTTACAAATGTGGTAAATTTGTGATATTTTTTGTCAATCAACGAAGTCATGGGAAATCTTTTAAATGCATTATCAATTATCTTCGAAATCTTATGAATAATGAAACGTTAATGAATAGATTCTATAAGCGTCTTAAAAAAAAAAGTCGGAACGATAAAGGGAGAAAACTCGAAATAGATTAATATATTCATTCAAGTGATTCCATCCCTTTTTTCCTTCCCTCTATTTATTATGAAGAAACTAATTTGTTTGAAATGAAGATCTTATATCCTATGTAAGCGGGAGGGATGGATGTAAGAAGATGGTTGAGAGGGAAGGGTGGGGTAGGGTTAGGAATGGCCACATGATAAGAAGAAGAATAAAACGAAAATTGATCTTTTAGAATAAAAAAAATCACAGGTTGTGTTTTTCTTTATTATTATTCACAAATAAATATATGTCTCTAGACAATTTTAATATTATTCACAAATATACATATAAGGGTCTAGAAAACCTTGACGTAAAGTGACTTATATTTTGATGAGCTCTCCGATATTTTGAAACTAATTTGACTGGGAGTTGTTGCCCCTTTTGCTAGCAACACCTCACAGTCAAATTAGTTTCAAAATATCGCAAAGCTTATCAATATAAGCCTGCCCTGTAGGTGGGGCTTAGAATACACATTCCGTATCCTGTGCGTGTCGTAAGAGGCGACTAAAGGAGGTAAGGGTGAGGTAACCATGACAGAAACCTTGAGTGCTGAAGACGGAGGTTCCAGGCCGCACGGCGCACTCTAATAAACCTTGGATCCACACACTTAACGCATATGATCATGTCGATAGTCACTTACAGGACTGGCGGTATGATCAGCGAACGAAAAGAAGAAGAAGATCAATATAAGTCACATATTTTGAAAATAATTTGAAAATAATTGGACTCAGAGCTGTTGCTACCTTTGACAACAAGTGCTCCCAGTCAAATTAGTTTCAAAATATGTGTTAGGAAAATCAATACGTAATGACCTCTCTCTCTGTCTTACTCGTAATTAGGAATTACTATGATAAATATGACGTCATATAGATAATGGGAAAACAAGATGACACAATAGCCTCATAAACCTTCGAACAACAACAGCATCAGCAACAGTAAGTGTAAAATTATCACTAACCTGTTCAATATTTTGAAATAATTTGACTGTACATTCATACCACCTTAGGAAAGGACAGTCCCCAGCGAAATTCTCCCTTCATAGCTTTAACTCTTTAACCATTCTCAGATTCCGTCAAGAAAATGTCAATCTACAGATCAGGAGAGGACTATTTTTCAGAAAATTTCCACTAGAGTGAGTGGTTCAGTTACCGAATGACTAATTCTAGGGGGAAATTAAATAAAAAAAGTCCTCTCTTGATCTGCAAATGTACATAATAATAACTTGGCTAGCTGGTATGTGAAATTCTATACTAGACCAGTCCAGATAGCTGGGTTAGATAGGCTTATACAATAGCAAAACATAGAATGACTTGATTACCAGCTTTTGGATTACAAGAGAAAAGTGGAAATACGGGCTATAAATTTGAATCTCTCTCTCTCTCTCTCTCTCTCTCATTTAACTCTTGCTTCCTTGCTTGCTTTTGAGGGCGGGCAATAAGGGCGCAATGGCCCTATGAGTGTTAAGGGCCTTTGGTCTGTGACTCTCTCAACTAGATGTAATTGTCAGGTATGTTAATATGTCCGAATGGTAGTGTTGATAAATCATCCATTATCCTTCATTTAGTATAGGTTCGTTTAAATCTTTTAACTAATTTTTTAGACCAAATTTCATGATTGCGTGATCTAGTAATTCCTTTCGGATATTCAGCCTCGAAGACTTTACTATCATCTAAAACATCTTCTCGCATAGCATCAAAATTTATATGAGAATTTTGTGAATTGAGTGAAAGACCTATAACTTTGCAAATTTGCTTTGTAGTACTACCATCAGTAATATTATATGCATAAGACTTAGGATCTGTGCTTACGAAGCTTTCTATGCGATAGTTAGTCGGTATTTCATCGGTAAATGCACCTAGTTGATCATGAGTTATCGAAACTCCACGAGGTGTGTCTTTTGGCTCCGAATACAGAATACTATCAGTGTCCAAGTAAATGACCGATTCACCAAGGTGTGAGAGCATCTCATATAAATGTAAGCGTGCATAAGATGTTACAAAGCATGCAGATACAATATTTGTAGTCATAGGCATCTGTTCAAAGTCTTTACTTTCGTTGTACGAAATCATGAGTAGGTTTTCATGACAGAGAAGCATGTCTTTAACTTTTTTTGTTCGATCAGTTAAAATATCACAAATTTTTTCACTTGTTGTGACAAAAGTGGAAAAGGGTTTATTATTACGAGCTAGAAACTCCCAAAAACTACTAAGACAGAGTTTTGAGATGGATCTTAATCCGACATTTTTTATAATTTCATTATTTTCCAGCATAATTCCTTCTCTATCATAGAACTCACTTATATATCTATCTGTGTGCATCTCACTGACACAATCAGCTGGAAAACCGGTAGCCTGCTGCTTTAGACGAAGAAACTTATCTATATATCCCACAAAGAGATCACTCGACCTCTCTGGAAAATGCCAAACTTCTGTACTCTTTATAATTTCATGTCCTAACTCTAGGGCCTTTAAGACCTCGACTGTAGTCCATGTCCCTTTCAGTACCCAGTCCTTAAGACGTGCATCTTGTTTCATTATTTTCAGTAGCACAATTACTGCATAGAGTGAAAAAAAATTTCCTTCAATCTTGAGTGGTAGTAGTGGATGGAATAAGTCACGAGGTGGTAAAATTTCCCATTTAACTAAACCAAAATATTTAGAAATTGGTTTAAAGTTCTCAGTTATCACTTCATGTGTTCCTATCATAAAGTCATGGTACTTTAGCGTAAAGGGGTATAAACTACATATATCCACATAACGAATTATCTCATTCTCTTTTGGCTCGACAAATAACTTGATGGCATTCGTTTGACCTCCTGTTAAAGCAACTCGAAGGGTAAGGACAGATCATCTCCAAATTTTTTTACTTGATCAGATTTTAATATATCATTAAAATCACATTCAAGCATTGTGTGAACACCGTACTCTGCACCTCTGAGTTCGTGAATTTTTGTCATTTGACGTGTAAAACAATCTTCCATTGTAAGGGATGAATCGAATGGACTATGGATGACATTCCTATTTTTAGGAAAACACTTTTCACAACCAATTGTAGAGTAACCTGAGAATTCAAATAAAATTTCTTTTTCACCGAGGTTTAGCGCATCTTGAATGAAAAGATTTCGCCTTTTGACTCAAATTCTAACCACTTACAGGCCATAATTGAATATTTACGCTTCGGTCTACTTCTATTTAATGGAATGATGACCATTTGCTCAGGTTCTAGAAAATGTTTTCGAAAGATGAGATTACAAGTACTTGCTAATGTAATTGCAGAAACAAAAGGGTCGATTTCTGTTTCAGAAATAATGAGATCACGGAATTTCCCACAAGCTAATCTCAAGACATTCACATCAGCCCTACAGTATTTGAGAAATTCAGTTTTGAAATTAAATGTTTCATATTTAACAGCCTCATACCACTTATCAAATTTGTAGCGCGGGTCGATCAGTCGGGTACTGGCCATCCCAGACAAGCTGGGTACTGGCCGCCCGTCCTGGATTCGTTCCTATAAACACCACCCCTGGGTAGAGCAATAAGCGTGTATAAGCCTATGAGAGAGATTTCGTTGTCAAAACAACTAAGTTCGTTAAAACGCGTGTGTAAGCAGAACGCGTATAGCACGACCAAAAGCGAGTGGCACTTTTAGTGTACCGAGCTGGTGCGTTGTAATTTTTAATAATTAACCGTTCTAGTTGGCTCTGGCATTAATCAAGACCAGAATTTGACGGGCTTTTCAAATATGTAAACCGTTTTAAAATCGGTCCAGAATTGGCTGAGTTATCACCGTTTTCTCCCTTCAAAATATACTCGAAATATAGAAATAACGTCGTAAATACATATATATACATATCTAGATAATAAGTAATGTGTGTACACGTGACCCATGACGTCATAGTACGCATCTATATATATCGCAATAATTAGATAATCGTGTACACGTCACGAGTTTCTAGCCTGCTGATTGGTTGGTTCAGCTAATTCTGATTGGTTGAGGCAGCCAGTCCTGACGTTTCAGCGAGGATAAAAAGGGACGATTTCAGTAAAACAGGAGCATCGTCGGCCAGGGGCCGAACAGTCGGGATCTGCCTGCAGCGCCCACCGGCAATTCAGTTATTAAGCATTCACCCCTGTTTCGGTCGGTTTCTCTCCCGTGGTACAGCAGCAGTTTCCCACCCACCGCAACCTAAATTGTGTAAGCTCCCGGACGTTCGTTCGGGGGCAGTATTGGAACTTTGAATAATATTGTTCACATCTAATTAAGAACCAACAAGGAACAATATTGCGGTGGGGCCTTCTACGGCCTAAAAATGTGATTCTACAGATGTAGAGGCAGCGATGTTCTTTGGTGGATGACAGCCACGCCAAAAAGTGGATATTCAATCGCCGCACTGCATGTCATGTGTGTCTCTTTTAACTTTGTGACCACAGCAATTAAACTTTGCCCGGTACGTCTTAAAAGTACCTGACGTACCCCACACCGTTAAGCTTAGTTATGTATCTGCAACAGTATTCAACAACCCCCCCCGATAAAGTTTTTTGTTCTTAACTTTCATCCTACCGTCATTGAACGGAACTTTTCTCATCGCAGTAATGTTATCATAGAACTTACTAACCGTTCGTTAGACATTCTTATATTATGATTACCATCCTGAGTTCGCACTGCTCCCGTCCTGGATCAGCATGCGGGAATCCTGTCTGTGGGAATCTACATGCGGAAACTTTCCCGTTTCCAGAGAACGTGTCAACTCACGTCACTCCCACAGTGATGTATCAATTTCAGTAACATGATAGCCCGTCCTTACGAATGGCTAACAAGTATTCAAGTAACTTTGTATAACATTCTCAATTCATCCGTTAATTACAACTTTAATGATTGTATTTTATCTTTGTAAACGGTTCCGATGACTAAAAGGCACCATAGCGGTCTTAGGAGCGCTAGTTATAATTTCTTTATCTGTTCATAGTAATTTTAATTTAGTGTAAGGTGTTTTCAATAACCGCACCATAATAGGTCTATCAACCTGTATTACAATTATTATTCTGATCATTTCACATTGTTATTACTTGTATTTGTTTAGTTTAGTATATGGCTAGTAGCCATCTGTTGATATGTTATGTTTATTTATAGAAAACTTAGGACCGCAGGAAATACTACACAGCAACATTATATATGCATCATTTTCTCCCGCCACCAACACGTTTCACTAAGGTTGCTGTCCGTGCTATAACTTTGTTTAGCCCGGCTTGCTACCAACTAAACCAGACTATTCAGCTCGATAGGATAGGTTTAATATGATTAGAGACAATTTCTTGGCTAGGAGACATATAGTGTACGCCTCTTTTCCCGTTGTTGCGGTAATCTATCCCCGCACTCTGGCAAGGTTGTGTAAAATTGGCCAACTTACCTATAAGGCCTCACATTTATAAAGTTATTGTCTCTCTTCATGTTCCACTAAGCCTTATATGGCTTCTTAATTGTTTGGATATCCCTATACGCACCATGGACTGATCCGACCCTGGGAAACTATTGAAGGTTTCCGAGCGGTGATGGTCAAGGTGTGGTGTCACACACACCTCCCGTGTATCTTCTGATACCTAGTAGTTAATTATCCTTGCCAATGTAGGAAGCACTGCGAAAATATATTGTAATTATTGATCTTTTACATCCCTTAGAAGATCTTTCCCGCACCGCAGTGCATATTGGGCAACTTGTGTATAAACCTAACATCAGGTCAAAAGTTAGCTCCATAAGACTTGGTGACGGGCGAGATGTGCATCTCCACCGAATTCTGTAAGAATGTCTGGGCAAGATGTTGGGATCTGCCACGCCCTTTTGGGAAGGATATTCATGGTGGATATTCGTCTCTCCAGCCCCCACCGTAACAATGACTCAGTTGCCTAAATTTGCTTATGTGAAAAGTAGCCATTGTCCTGTGACGTTTTATGTGGTTACCTAGTAACATGTACGCGTGCTGTCCTCGGTAGTCGATGCTTTCCACGGTTTCTCACGGGAGGCGGGGCATCTGCACCCTCGGGCAGCCATGTTCAAAGATAGGTAGGAAACCACGCCAGTTCCTGCCTAAATAGTTCTTGTCTTTATAACTTAACTGATGGGTTAGGCATAGCAGAAGGCCTGCAGAAATACAAGCAGCACCAACTAATTCAGTGTCTTGGACCTACATAAGATGGTGACGTGGGAATCCCTTGGGAATTGCTCGTCCCGTCTTCACGTAAAACAGCTACCAACATTTTAGTTATAGTTTCACTAGGATGCTCTTTTCTTTACAGCACTTTGGTTGAATCTTGCAAGGATCCAGTGACAGGCTACTACTTCTCACCCAGAAATGCAGCATCAGGAGTAATGCTAGCGCGAGGCACATAGCCTCTCGCCACAAATAAACGATATTGTCCTTTTTCCTTTTCAGCTCAGAGGTATAATAACTTATATTAAGTTAATTAGTGATCTCGTATGCGGGGAGCCTCTCTTTACGGGTATACCTCTGTGGGCCTGTGAGTCTGTGTGGTACCTCCGGTGGTCCCACGTTTAAAAGTTCATCAGGCTGTCTCTATGTCTTGTATTTTCGTTTGCTCATTGTATCTAGCAATCTTGTAATTCCATAGATCTCAAAATTGCTATGGACAGGCATACCGGTGACACCAATTCATGGGATGAGACTGTTGTGTTTAATGTTCGCGACGATGGTCGCATGACCCCACCGGAACGATTGAGTTCCACCGGCCTTAGGAGCCGGTCTTTGTTACCCATAGGGCAGTGTCGCACGGGATCCATAACATCGAGACCGGGAGCTAACCAACGTCATCACTCATCATGCACATACAGCGCGGCGAGTCGACAACAGACACCGGAATGGCCCGACGCTACCCCGCGAGCTACAAATTCTAAGGCTTGTGAAGGTGACATTTCTCCATAGCCATAACGCTCTTTAGACATAATAGGCCCAATATAAGTCTGATTGCACTTAATATTTGCAAAATGGGGTAAATACCCCTTTTCTTCTTTAATGTCAAACATAGCCAAGAGTTTTCGCAAAGCTGTTGGAAGGAAGGAGAGGCTATCTTTAAATTGGATACCTGAAAGCTGATAAAACTAAATCTTTCGTCCATCTAGAATAATGTCAGTAGGTTTGCTATTTGGATTTTTATATAACTCAGTCAGAACTAGGTGAAGGTCATAGGATCTTGAGTTATGTGCAAGAACGATGGCATCCCGATGTATAAATTGAGTGTAGTTGTTTTTATTTTTATTTTTATTATTTCCCTTTTTAACTGTTTCGGATTTTAATAACCAAGCTAACGATTTCTTCATACATGTTCTGCCATAAATGATGTGTTCCTTATCTTCACATTTACAATCATTACAAGAAAATGTTATATCCTCAGAAATCCACGTGGAACAAACCTTTTGAGCAATAACTAAGTTTGGTTCATGTTTTCCTGAGGATATATCCTGCGTGTTGAGAATTTTCAACTCGGTCCATAATAGTGATATGAAAAGTAACCGTGTTACAGATTCTCTATATTACACATTCTAATAGATTAGAACAGGTCCCAACCAGACATAACAGAGTGATTGTTTATATACGTACAATGATACGACAGTGGCATTACAGTAGTAATCGGGAATCGAACCCACAACTGGCGAAGGCGCCAACATCATAGCCCACAAATGCTTCCAACCACACAAACGCCGCAAGATGTCTTGCAACGGTGATGTGGTGGAAACGTTTATGGGATATGGTGCTTGGCGCCTTCGCCGGTTGTCGGTTCGTCAGGCACGTGTGTATTGGGAATAAACAGTTTATACTCAAACAAACCCATTAGGGGGCAAGGCTCAAAACAGTCCATTAACTCTTGAAGTCTGCAATCCCAGCATTTCAGTTTCAAGGTAACTATACAGGTAAGCTGTTGATTATTTTGAAACAAATTTTATTATGGATGTTGCTGCGTATATATGCCTTTAAATTGGAAATTCATGAATTCCATCATGCTTCGTACAATTTCGTGACAGAATTTTCGATTTTCGCAACGGAGCTACATTATTTTGATTGGCCGACGTCATCTATCTAGTGACGTATTTGATTATGACGTCAGGTACTTGAGCAATAGACTTGATTCCTCTATTACTAACCTTTCAGGTGATAGAAGTTGCCATACGTAATCCATCCCTGGTATTTTAGATGTTTATCGTGCCGATAACGAAAGATATTCAGGCTTTAGTAACTAAATGTTGATTTATTTCCCGCAGCCTATAGTGGCTGGCATAGTTTAATTTTCAACCAATCAGAAAAGGTTTAGCGTGGCTGCCTTGGTATATGCGCTGAGTCATAGATGTGCCATCTATAGTTTGGCCACACAGTGTAAATGCCATCATACGGGTAAGTTGTCGAATATTTTGAAACTAATTTAACTGGACGTTGTTGTTGCCATAGGCAGGTAAATTCCAGTTTAATTAGTTTCAAAATATTCGACAAGATGATTATTATATAATATAGAAGGTAATGCATTGGCACTTATGGCATCCCACACTATTGCTTGACGAGACAAAATTCTGGCGATCACTTTTCAGCATTTACGCAATATTACAAAGCAGATAATTGTGATACAGATATGGGAATGTGACAGAATATGAATGATCCGGAATCTATAAGCCATAACCTATTGGTACAATACAACATTTGAGATGAGATT
This sequence comes from Chaetoderma sp. LZ-2023a, assembly GCA_034401795.1. Lineage (NCBI taxonomy): Eukaryota > Metazoa > Mollusca > Caudofoveata > Chaetodermatida > Chaetodermatidae > Chaetoderma > Chaetoderma sp. LZ-2023a. Next base: position 182,521 of record CM067363.1, on the reverse strand, counting down.
AGCTTCCCTTTAAACTGATTATATCAGAATCAGGTTTGACTGCATATGACTTACGTATATCCAAGCTCCCGACAGATAACCACTCCATTCGTAGGGCTAAATCGTCTTTGACACACCGCGCCCGATACTCCATTCATCAGCACCTCTAAGTGTCCCCAGTAATAGCCACGACTTCGACCCCCGTCTACCAGGCGAATAGTCTGGGTATGATTTAGTTCACCTGCGATCACAAAACACATCATCTAATAACCAAATGCATTAAATTAATTTATTAATTATTTTATTATTTTCAGTAAAAGTATGCAAATGCGTTTATTTATTTATTTGTGTGTTCATTTATTTATTGATCATCTGATATTTTGTCTGCTGTAAATCAATCTAATTCCAATTATGTTCCAATTATGTTCTCTATATATGAGCTCAATGGTCAGCTTGGTTATGTGATCACGTGCTCGTAGAATAAGCTGGCCAGCAGCTAAGCTAGGCTGGTACCTGACGCCTCATTCCCTCGCTGGCGTTACTCTTAGCCAGTATATGAGCCATTGAGATTATGAGCAATTGTAATCGGGTACAAGCTTACAGCTAAGCCATTATACGCCACATACCATGTCAAAGGTTAAGATAAGGAGCTGTTTGGCAGTACTCGCTTAAATGACTATAAAAAGGCCAATAGTCACGTTGATGAATGACTATGTGATCACGTGGGTACCTGATATGGTGGCTACTAGTTAAGCAATCATATATCTGATGTCATGTCAAAGGTTAAGATGAATAGCTTGAGTGCATATAGCACAGAATTGACATAGAATACGTGCTTATAAAGAATCATTACGGACTGATCGCTTACACTGAACTGTGACAGCTTGGCGAGGAAAACAGCCATTCCTAGCGACAGTGCTGTATTCGCACAGATTGATGGATGCTTCACTACCAAGACATTTCACTTGATCAACAAGAATAGTATCGTAATTAGAGAACGTGATCGTAGGCACCACAACGGAATCGTTACTCCTGGTATTAAAACAAATACCTTAGTTAATACCATATGTGGCAAACGTAACCCTATAAAGGTTATACAAGGAGTCGTGGATGTAGTGGCTAACCTAATTGCATCATTTACATCATGCACTCACTCTCCGCTACAAGACCTCATGCCCTCACTCTCCGCTACAGTACATCACGCAGTCACTCCACTACAAGACTTTCTGTAATGCTTCGTATGTAATACAAAAAATCTGGGTGTTTCTTCAGATCAACACGTCTAGTGATTGTTTATATAGGTACAACAATATGACGATATGTTGGCATTCCCATGGAATCGAACCCACAAACCTTGAAGCGCCAAGCAGCATAGCCCACAAACGCTTCCATCACACCAACGCCGCAAGACATCTTACGGCGTTGGTGTGGTGGAAGCGATTGTGGGCTATGATGCGTGGTGCCTTCACCGGTTGTGGGTTCGATTCCGCTGCCAATACCCTATAATGGTGAATCTGGGCAAACCGGAGTCTGGAATGGTATCGATGAGTGTCGATTTGCAGGACAACAGAAGCCAGTCACTCCAAGTGGTAATTAAAAAACATAGTCTCTAGGTCTGCAAATGGATGCTGATTAAAATATGATCCTGATCGAGAAAAATTTAGGAATTTACTGACCATTGATATTTTAATGGACAGGCCAGCTAAAATGAGCTACAGTGGTCTTGAAAAATACCCATTTGCAGGACAACCGAGAGCCATATTTGTAAATTCCAGTGGTAAATCTATCAAAAGTCTTCTCTTGGCGATGTTGACACATGGCAGGTTACTAGCAAACATTAGACATTGCTAGTGTTAGTTCCCACTGAATCCGTACCTCTAAATCAGTCTATCCATGACGTCATTCCGGCTCATATGGAGTGGTAGGCCTGTAAGAATAGTATCTTATCGTGTCGCAATCACCAAGTCGCCATTAAGGGCACGCAGTCGCTTTTATAGTCAACTCATTTGAACGGGAGTGACATCAACTATCACTACACAAGGTCGCTCTCAAGGACAACGTATCCGTCCATCATATGACGTCATAATCAACTACGTGATGTGTAGAATGACATCATAGTTAATGACATCATGAATGACGTAGATAACTACGTCACGAACGCATACTTGAAGACGGACTATGCGTTGCTGTACGATTTGTGGCTTTACTATTTAATACATATTCTGTTGAACATTTTGTAACTAATTAGTCTGGGCGCTGTTGCTGCCATAAGCAGCAACGACTCCCAGTCAAATTAGTTACAAAATATTAGACCGTCTACTTGTATAATTTTCAGGAAATTGACCGTTTACCTGGTTAATTTTCAGGAAATTGATAGTCAGGGCATTCGAGGATCGATCAATCCCAACACGGCGAAGTGTGGGTCGGGCTTAGCTAGAGGTGGGCGGGGCATAGCAAAAATGGGAAAAGTCCATTGGAGGGTTGTCAATAAACACATGTGTCTGAAAGTCATTTAAATCGAATGTTCATTTCACAATCTAGTGCTATAATAAGAAATTCGTGATTTATTTGGTATTCCTCTTATAATCTGACATAATGATAAACAGTCAATATATATCCACAGTCAATGCGGTTGCATTCTCTCACTTAACGCACTTCGTGGTAATTTCTATACAGTCCTGCTGCTGCTGCTGCTGTTGCTGCTGCTTCCGCTGCTGGTGCTGGGGCGGCGTGGGCAGGCGGCACGTGGCGGCGGCGACGACGACGACGACGACGACGACGACGACGACGATAATGATACTTACGGGCAACCCACAGATCTACATATGACTCGTGCTGCATTATCGTCAAAACCGTTATCACAAACTAGTCCCCAGTCACCTCTGTAGAGGAGACGAATTCGTCCTTTACATCTGCCAATCAGACTCACTGCCTCTATTTCATCGCCAGCTGTACAAACAATACAACATCACCAATAATTACACCATAGAATCAGCTTTACACTTATACATCCATGATTAGGTTGTTTATAGAGATAAACAAAGGTTGAAATAACTGGCTCGGTTACCGGGCCAGTTATTCCAGTGGTAAATCTCCAAAAATTAGTCTTCTCTTAGCCTACAAATGGGCTTTCCGAGAGATCACTGAAGGTTCCGTTTTAATGCTAAGTTGACATAAGAGGGGCTAAACCACATTGGGGGTAGTTTAGAAATCGGTTTAAACCATGTCACAGAGCTAGAATGAAAGCATTCTGGGATATCCGTTATTTGATAGTGGTTACAAGCAAGATTTTTAGAAATTGATTTAACATATATAAGAACTTTGATTTTTTTGGATCGGTTTCGGATAGGTAATGATGAGTATGCGAGAAACTGATACTGCTATTACTATTGCTGGTGATGCGTATGATGTTGACGATGCCGATAACGAAGACGGTTGTTGTTGTTGTTGTTGTCGTTTTTGGCGTTGATGTTAGTGTTGTTTTTGTTGTTGTTGTCGTCGTTGTTGTTGCTGTTATTGTTGTCGTTGTCGTCCTCGTCGTCGTCGTTGTTGTTGTTGTTTTTGATGTTAGTGTTGTTTTTGTACATATGTATGCATTGGATGTTTCCAGTTTATACATATATCATATGACGTCATAATCAACTACGTGACATGTATGATAACGTCATAATCAATTACGCCATGAATGACGTAGATAATTACGTCACGAACGCATAATTGGTGACGGAGATGAATACCACCACTTGTGACTACTTTAAAAATGAAAGGAAAAACTCTAAATATTTCTATACGCGCCCAAACTACTACAAGTTTAACAAGCTAAGAATACTCTGTAAATTTATCAAGCTGATACACCAGGGATTTAAAGACCAAAGAAAACAACAACAACAACAACAACAACAATGACGACGATGGCGACTATTACGACGGATAAGAACAACAACCGTATGATATTTATTGTTGATAATGAGCTGTATAATGCCTCATCCACATGCACATAATTAAAGTTATATATCCTCTCCACATATAGAAAATCTGGAACGAGGTCACTTTTCATATCACTATTATGGACCGGGTTGAAAATTATCAATTTGCACGATCTTTAGCGAGTGCAAAATTTACGATTTTCAACGAGGTTCATAATAGTGATATGAAAAGTCACCGAGTTTGAGATTTTATTTATCATATACTGTAATTTTGGATTATTTGTCATCAGTTCAGTTCAGTTAGTTGGTATTTATTGGCCGCTTACACCTAGATGTATTTGGGCCATGACACACTCTTAGAGGTGCTTCCCCGAAGGGTTGCGTTGCTTCCCTGAAGGGTTGCTCTAAATAAGCGTTAAATCTGAAAAAAAATTAAAAAAATTATGATGTTGCTAGCGGTGTATGCGGTGCCTGTTGCTGCCTAATGAACTGTTGATGGCGGGTGTAAGTGTTGGATGCAGTGTAAGAGTGGGTGGAAGGGGGTGGGGGGTACTTTATTTCACTTGGGGGTAGGATGGGGACTCAGGGGCTTCCACAGTGGGTCAGAGATTAAGTTTGCATTCTCATCGAATTAGGAGGAAAATCAATTCCGCCACCACCACCATGCCACACACCCTCCCCCAAGGCCTCCTACAAAAGCCCCACTAAACACGGGTGTTGGAACCAAGAGTCCAGCTACCCCGCCAGTGCCCCACCACACATTATTAAGCCCATTTATTAGAAATATTGTCTGAAATGGCCACTCAGAGTCAAATTATCAGAATTTTCCCGGGGGAGGATCCTAGGACCGCCTAATTATCCAGTGTATTAACCCAGGGACCCACCCCATACACCCTCCCCCACCCCCATTGCAGCCTAAATACTCTCTCCAGGGTTGAAGTTTTTCAAAATTTTCTGATCTCACCTCCAGGGGGATTTGGATGGGAGAAGAATTGGATGGCATGGCGAGTGGGCATCCATGCGAAATGAGGTGTGGTGGGGTGGACACCCTTGATAGGGGGTGGAGGGCAGTCTGTAAAATTAAATCTATAAAATGAACTCAGGTGAGAATTATGAAATAAAAATATTAAGAGATGAAAATCATTGTCAATGTTATCAAATAAAATTAATTAAACTTAGATAATTTCCATGTGATTAAATAAACAAGAAACATGAAAACTAGAGAACAGAATATCTAGTGTTTGTAAAAGAAATATCCTGGGCAAAAACTTAGAATTAAAACCTGTTGCTATTTGAAATAATAGGTTGGTTGCGAATGATGTTATATAATGGACATTTTTTTTTTGTTGCAATTCAAGCACTGTTGTATGCACACTCTCAGATGTTCATTTACAGTTCGAGAGAAATTTATATTTGAAAATTTTCGATGGAATGACTGGTTCGGTTACCGCACCAGTCAGTTCAGTGGTACATTTTCAAATATAGTATTGTTTCGATAACTGCTAAACTTAAAGAGAAAATACATTTAGGTTGTCGGAAATATAAAACAAAGCGAAACGCCACGTCCGAGATAGATGCAAGCAAACCGGCAGCAACTTGAGTGATGAATGCTGGGATTTACATTCAGCAGAATCATGAAAACCCTGAAAACATTTTAATGTACACATTTCTATGTGGAATAATAGTGAACAACCAACCCGAGAACCAACATCTTAAAACCCTTTCCCAACTAGTACTCCAAATGTCTCCCCAAGCTTGTAGGTTTTTGTTTACAATTTTCTAATCAGTCCCCAGGACTCCCTAGGGGTGTTTGGAGGGGGTAGAGTGTGTGCATCCATGCCATAAGGGGTGGGCCACCCTTAATCGAGGTAGAGAGGAGGGCAGTCTGAATGAATAAATCTGGAAAATGAAATTAGATAATTTCCATGTGATTTAAAAAAAAAAACCCAGAAAAAATCAAAATAGAAGATCTGGTACATGTAATTACAGAGCAAGAGAAGACTATCCTTGAAAACTTACCACTGGAGTGACTGCCTCGTTTATCGAGCCAGTCATTCCAGTGGTAAATTTTCAAAAATAGTCCTCTCTTGGTCGGCAAACGGACGAGATTAGAAAGGCCTGTGTTATTATTAAATCGTGATAATTGTGATCAATCTGGTCGCTGTGAACTTGCCATTTGAAATTTTGACCCCAAATTGTTCACATTTCTAGATGACCCCTAGGGGTGATCACCCATGCAGTTTGGTCAAGATATCTCCAGTTATAAGAAAGAATTGCAACACCACAAATTTACGAGAACTAACACCACAAATTTACGAATACTGGTAATTACATATTTTTCTTCATTATTTCACTTAGAACCCCCTGTTTGACAGTGAGGGCTGCAAGACTACATAACATTGATTATTTCAGCTGTTTTATCTCACGCCACCTCTCTTTAAGATAGAGTATTACATACCTGTGTGACCGCATGTACTCATTCTAAACATGCAGACGATTCCCCCTCGGAATAATAACATATTAAATACTATAATAGACGCTTCTCACGCCACCTCTCTTTAAGATAGAGTATTACGTACCTGTGTGACCGCATGTACTCATTCTAAACATGCAGACGATTCCCCCTCGGAATAATAACATATTAAATACTATAATATACGCTATCTTGGTGACCTCGCACCGGTCCTGCATGTGTGACTTCATCCTGCGTTTGCATGAGTAGATCCCGTCTCTCGGAACTGCTTTTCTTTAAACGAACCTTCCTTCAAAATCCTGTTGCTGCTGGGACGAGGGGAAAAATGGATCCGTTTCAGGAACCAGGAAAATGTATAGAATACTTCTAATGCAAGCTGTACACCACCAGGAAACAGATCAGTTGGCAGGTAAACGAATCTTGTAGTGAGCTCACACAGCCAATGGCGGTACATCTTATTTTTAAATTATCTTTACAGAGCCATACACGCACAATCTTCTTTTTAAAATGTGCTTGTATACCTATATATAGACAAAGGCTGGTTTAATGGACTAAGGGTCAGATTAATGGGCTTTCGCCAGTTGGCCAAAGACTTCCATTTCCCATCTGCCCCTATTCCTTTAAAAGAGGCCAAACTGTGACCAAAGGGCCAGCTAAAATTTCTCTATCTGACGAGTTTCAACCTCAGACAGTGAGATCTTTAACGTCCACCTACATGTAAGGAGACGGGACCTAGGTTTAATGTCTCATCCGAAGGACAGGATTTATTCTTCAGTTCAGTTAGTTGGTATTTATTGGCCGCTTACACCTAGATGTATTTGGGCCATGACACACTCTTAGAGGTGCTTCCCCGAAGGGTTGCGTTGCTTCCCTGAAGGGTTGCTCTAAATAAGCGTTAAATCTGAAAAAAAATTAAAAAAATTATGATGTTGCTAGCGGTGTATGCGGTGCCTGTTGCTGCCTAATGAACTGTTGATGGCGGGTGTAAGTGTTGGATGCAGTGTAAGAGTGGGTGGAAGGGGGTGGGGGGTACTTTATTTCACTTGGGGGTAGGATGGGGACTCAGGGGCTTCCACAGTGGGTCAGAGATTAAGTTTGCATTCTCATCGAATTAGGAGGAAAATCAATTCCGCCACCACCACCATGCCACACACCCTCCCCCAAGGCCTCCTACAAAAGCCCCACTAAACACGGGTGTTGGAACCAAGAGTCCAGCTACCCCGCCAGTGCCCCACCACACATTATTAAGCCCATTTATTAGAAATATTGTCTGAAATGGCCACTCAGAGTCAAATTATCAGAATTTTCCCGGGGGAGGATCCTAGGACCGCCTAATTATCCAGTGTATTAACCCAGGGACCCACCCCATACACCCTCCCCCACCCCCATTGCAGCCTAAATACTCTCTCCAGGGTTGAAGTTTTTCAAAATTTTCTGATCTCACCTCCAGGGGGATTTGGATGGGAGAAGAATTGGATGGCATGGCGAGTGGGCATCCATGCGAAATGAGGTGTGGTGGGGTGGACACCCTTGATAGGGGGTGGAGGGCAGTCTGTAAAATTAAATCTATAAAATGAACTCAGGTGAGAATTATGAAATAAAAATATTAAGAGATGAAAATCATTGTCAATGTTATCAAATAAAATTAATTAAACTTAGATAATTTCCATGTGATTAAATAAACAAGAAACATGAAAACTAGAGAACAGAATATCTAGTGTTTGTAAAAGAAATATCCTGGGCAAAAACTTAGAATTAAAACCTGTTGCTATTTGAAATAATAGGTTGGTTGCGAATGATGTTATATAATGGACATTTTTTTTTGGTTGCAATTCAAGCACTGTTGTATGCACACTCTCAGATGTTCATTTACAGTTCGAGAGAAATTTATATTTGAAAATTTTCGATGGAATGACTGGTTCGGTTACCGCACCAGTCAGTTCAGTGGTACATTTTCAAATATAGTATTGTTTCGATAACTGCTAAACTTAAAGAGAAAATACATTTAGGTTGTCGGAAATATAAAACAAAGCGAAACGCCACGTCCGAGATAGATGCAAGCAAACCGGCAGCAACTTGAGTGATGAATGCTGGGATTTACATTCAGCAGAATCATGAAAACCCTGAAAACATTTTAATGTACACATTTCTATGTGGAATAATAGTGAACAACCAACCCGAGAACCAACATCTTAAAACCCTTTCCCAACTAGTACTCCAAATGTCTCCCCAAGCTTGTAGGTTTTTGTTTACAATTTTCTAATCAGTCCCCAGGACTCCCTAGGGGTGTTTGGAGGGGGTAGAGTGTGTGCATCCATGCCATAAGGGGTGGGCCACCCTTAATCGAGGTAGAGAGGAGGGCAGTCTGAATGAATAAATCTGGAAAATGAAATTAGATAATTTCCATGTGATTTAAAAAAAAAAACCCAGAAAAAATCAAAATAGAAGATCTGGTACATGTAATTACAGAGCAAGAGAAGACTATCCTTGAAAACTTACCACTGGAGTGACTGCCTCGTTTATCGAGCCAGTCATTCCAGTGGTAAATTTTCAAAAATAGTCCTCTCTTGGTCGGCAAACGGACGAGATTAGAAAGGCCTGTGTTATTATTAAATCGTGATAATTGTGATCAATCTGGTCGCTGTGAACTTGCCATTTGAAATTTTGACCCCAAATTGTTCACATTTCTAGATGACCCCTAGGGGTGATCACCCATGCAGTTTGGTCAAGATATCTCCAGTTATAAGAAAGAATTGCAACACCACAAATTTACGAGAACTAACACCACAAATTTACGAATACTGGTAATTACATATTTTTCTTCATTATTTCACTTAGAACCCCCTGTTTGACAGTGAGGGCTGCAAGACTACATAACATTGATTATTTCAGCTGTTTTATCTCACGCCACCTCTCTTTAAGATAGAGTATTACATACCTGTGTGACCGCATGTACTCATTCTAAACATGCAGACGATTCCCCCTCGGAATAATAACATATTAAATACTATAATAGACGCTTCTCACGCCACCTCTCTTTAAGATAGAGTATTACGTACCTGTGTGACCGCATGTACTCATTCTAAACATGCAGACGATTCCCCCTCGGAATAATAACATATTAAATACTATAATATACGCTATCTTGGTGACCTCGCACCGGTCCTGCATGTGTGACTTCATCCTGCGTTTGCATGAGTAGATCCCGTCTCTCGGAACTGCTTTTCTTTAAACGAACCTTCCTTCAAAATCCTGTTGCTGCTGGGACGAGGGGAAAAATGGATCCGTTTCAGGAACCAGGAAAATGTATAGAATACTTCTAATGCAAGCTGTACACCACCAGGAAACAGATCAGTTGGCAGGTAAACGAATCTTGTAGTGAGCTCACACAGCCAATGGCGGTACATCTTATTTTTAAATTATCTTTACAGAGCCATACACGCACAATCTTCTTTTTAAAATGTGCTTGTATACCTATATATAGACAAAGGCTGGTTTAATGGACTAAGGGTCAGATTAATGGGCTTTCGCCAGTTGGCCAAAGACTTCCATTTCCCATCTGCCCCTATTCCTTTAAAAGAGGCCAAACTGTGACCAAAGGGCCAGCTAAAATTTCTCTATCTGACGAGTTTCAACCTCAGACAGTGAGATCTTTAACGTCCACCTACATGTAAGGAGACGGGACCTAGGTTTAATGTCTCATCCGAAGGACAGGATTTATTCTTCAGTTCAGTTAGTTGGTATTTATTGGCCGCTTACACCTAGATGTATTTGGGCCATGACACACTCTTAGAGGTGCTTCCCCGAAGGGTTGCGTTGCTTCCCTGAAGGGTTGCTCTAAATAAGCGTTAAATCTGAAAAAAAATTAAAAAAATTATGATGTTGCTAGCGGTGTATGCGGTGCCTGTTGCTGCCTAATGAACTGTTGATGGCGGGTGTAAGTGTTGGATGCAGTGTAAGAGTGGGTGGAAGGGGGTGGGGGGTACTTTATTTCACTTGGGGGTAGGATGGGGACTCAGGGGCTTCCACAGTGGGTCAGAGATTAAGTTTGCATTCTCATCGAATTAGGAGGAAAATCAATTCCGCCACCACCACCATGCCACACACCCTCCCCCAAGGCCTCCTACAAAAGCCCCACTAAACACGGGTGTTGGAACCAAGAGTCCAGCTACCCCGCCAGTGCCCCACCACACATTATTAAGCCCATTTATTAGAAATATTGTCTGAAATGGCCACTCAGAGTCAAATTATCAGAATTTTCCCGGGGGAGGATCCTAGGACCGCCTAATTATCCAGTGTATTAACCCAGGGACCCACCCCATACACCCTCCCCCACCCCCATTGCAGCCTAAATACTCTCTCCAGGGTTGAAGTTTTTCAAAATTTTCTGATCTCACCTCCAGGGGGATTTGGATGGGAGAAGAATTGGATGGCATGGCGAGTGGGCATCCATGCGAAATGAGGTGTGGTGGGGTGGACACCCTTGATAGGGGGTGGAGGGCAGTCTGTAAAATTAAATCTATAAAATGAACTCAGGTGAGAATTATGAAATAAAAATATTAAGAGATGAAAATCATTGTCAATGTTATCAAATAAAATTAATTAAACTTAGATAATTTCCATGTGATTAAATAAACAAGAAACATGAAAACTAGAGAACAGAATATCTAGTGTTTGTAAAAGAAATATCCTGGGCAAAAACTTAGAATTAAAACCTGTTGCTATTTGAAATAATAGGTTGGTTGCGAATGATGTTATATAATGGACATTTTTTTTTTGTTGCAATTCAAGCACTGTTGTATGCACACTCTCAGATGTTCATTTACAGTTCGAGAGAAATTTATATTTGAAAATTTTCGATGGAATGACTGGTTCGGTTACCGCACCAGTCAGTTCAGTGGTACATTTTCAAATATAGTATTGTTTCGATAACTGCTAAACTTAAAGAGAAAATACATTTAGGTTGTCGGAAATATAAAACAAAGCGAAACGCCACGTCCGAGATAGATGCAAGCAAACCGGCAGCAACTTGAGTGATGAATGCTGGGATTTACATTCAGCAGAATCATGAAAACCCTGAAAACATTTTAATGTACACATTTCTATGTGGAATAATAGTGAACAACCAACCCGAGAACCAACATCTTAAAACCCTTTCCCAACTAGTACTCCAAATGTCTCCCCAAGCTTGTAGGTTTTTGTTTACAATTTTCTAATCAGTCCCCAGGACTCCCTAGGGGTGTTTGGAGGGGGTAGAGTGTGTGCATCCATGCCATAAGGGGTGGGCCACCCTTAATCGAGGTAGAGAGGAGGGCAGTCTGAATGAATAAATCTGGAAAATGAAATTAGATAATTTCCATGTGATTTAAAAAAAAAAACCCAGAAAAAATCAAAATAGAAGATCTGGTACATGTAATTACAGAGCAAGAGAAGACTATCCTTGAAAACTTACCACTGGAGTGACTGCCTCGTTTATCGAGCCAGTCATTCCAGTGGTAAATTTTCAAAAATAGTCCTCTCTTGGTCGGCAAACGGACGAGATTAGAAAGGCCTGTGTTATTATTAAATCGTGATAATTGTGATCAATCTGGTCGCTGTGAACTTGCCATTTGAAATTTTGACCCCAAATTGTTCACATTTCTAGATGACCCCTAGGGGTGATCACCCATGCAGTTTGGTCAAGATATCTCCAGTTATAAGAAAGAATTGCAACACCACAAATTTACGAGAACTAACACCACAAATTTACGAATACTGGTAATTACATATTTTTCTTCATTATTTCACTTAGAACCCCCTGTTTGACAGTGAGGGCTGCAAGACTACATAACATTGATTATTTCAGCTGTTTTATCTCACGCCACCTCTCTTTAAGATAGAGTATTACATACCTGTGTGACCGCATGTACTCATTCTAAACATGCAGACGATTCCCCCTCGGAATAATAACATATTAAATACTATAATAGACGCTTCTCACGCCACCTCTCTTTAAGATAGAGTATTACGTACCTGTGTGACCGCATGTACTCATTCTAAACATGCAGACGATTCCCCCTCGGAATAATAACATATTAAATACTATAATATACGCTATCTTGGTGACCTCGCACCGGTCCTGCATGTGTGACTTCATCCTGCGTTTGCATGAGTAGATCCCGTCTCTCGGAACTGCTTTTCTTTAAACGAACCTTCCTTCAAAATCCTGTTGCTGCTGGGACGAGGGGAAAAATGGATCCGTTTCAGGAACCAGGAAAATGTATAGAATACTTCTAATGCAAGCTGTACACCACCAGGAAACAGATCAGTTGGCAGGTAAACGAATCTTGTAGTGAGCTCACACAGCCAATGGCGGTACATCTTATTTTTAAATTATCTTTACAGAGCCATACACGCACAATCTTCTTTTTAAAATGTGCTTGTATACCTATATATAGACAAAGGCTGGTTTAATGGACTAAGGGTCAGATTAATGGGCTTTCGCCAGTTGGCCAAAGACTTCCATTTCCCATCTGCCCCTATTCCTTTAAAAGAGGCCAAACTGTGACCAAAGGGCCAGCTAAAATTTCTCTATCTGACGAGTTTCAACCTCAGACAGTGAGATCTTTAACGTCCACCTACATGTAAGGAGACGGGACCTAGGTTTAATGTCTCATCCGAAGGACAGGATTTATTCTTCAGTTCAGTTAGTTGGTATTTATTGGCCGCTTACACCTAGATGTATTTGGGCCATGACACACTCTTAGAGGTGCTTCCCCGAAGGGTTGCGTTGCTTCCCTGAAGGGTTGCTCTAAATAAGCGTTAAATCTGAAAAAAAATTAAAAAAATTATGATGTTGCTAGCGGTGTATGCGGTGCCTGTTGCTGCCTAATGAACTGTTGTTGGCGGGTGTAAGTGTTGGATGCAGTGTAAGAGTGGGTGGAAGGGGGTGGGGGGTACTTTATTTCACTTGGGGGTAGGATGGGGACTCAGGGGCTTCCACAGTGGGTCAGAGATTAAGTTTGCATTCTCATCGAATTAGGAGGAAAATCAATTCCGCCACCACCACCATGCCACACACCCTCCCCCAAGGCCTCCTACAAAAGCCCCACTAAACACGGGTGTTGGAACCAAGAGTCCAGCTACCCCGCCAGTGCCCCACCACACATTATTAAGCCCATTTATTAGAAATATTGTCTGAAATGGCCACTCAGAGTCAAATTATCAGAATTTTCCCGGGGGAGGATCCTAGGACCGCCTAATTATCCAGTGTATTAACCCAGGGACCCACCCCATACACCCTCCCCCACCCCCATTGCAGCCTAAATACTCTCTCCAGGGTTGAAGTTTTTCAAAATTTTCTGATCTCACCTCCAGGGGGATTTGGATGGGAGAAGAATTGGATGGCATGGCGAGTGGGCATCCATGCGAAATGAGGTGTGGTGGGGTGGACACCCTTGATAGGGGGTGGAGGGCAGTCTGTAAAATTAAATCTATAAAATGAACTCAGGTGAGAATTATGAAATAAAAATATTAAGAGATGAAAATCATTGTCAATGTTATCAAATAAAATTAATTAAACTTAGATAATTTCCATGTGATTAAATAAACAAGAAACATGAAAACTAGAGAACAGAATATCTAGTGTTTGTAAAAGAAATATCCTGGGCAAAAACTTAGAATTAAAACCTGTTGCTATTTGAAATAATAGGTTGGTTGCGAATGATGTTATATAATGGACATTTTTTTTTTGTTGCAATTCAAGCACTGTTGTATGCACACTCTCAGATGTTCATTTACAGTTCGAGAGAAATTTATATTTGAAAATTTTCGATGGAATGACTGGTTCGGTTACCGCACCAGTCAGTTCAGTGGTACATTTTCAAATATAGTATTGTTTCGATAACTGCTAAACTTAAAGAGAAAATACATTTAGGTTGTCGGAAATATAAAACAAAGCGAAACGCCACGTCCGAGATAGATGCAAGCAAACCGGCAGCAACTTGAGTGATGAATGCTGGGATTTACATTCAGCAGAATCATGAAAACCCTGAAAACATTTTAATGTACACATTTCTATGTGGAATAATAGTGAACAACCAACCCGAGAACCAACATCTTAAAACCCTTTCCCAACTAGTACTCCAAATGTCTCCCCAAGCTTGTAGGTTTTTGTTTACAATTTTCTAATCAGTCCCCAGGACTCCCTAGGGGTGTTTGGAGGGGGTAGAGTGTGTGCATCCATGCCATAAGGGGTGGGCCACCCTTAATCGAGGTAGAGAGGAGGGCAGTCTGAATGAATAAATCTGGAAAATGAAATTAGATAATTTCCATGTGATTTAAAAAAAAAAACCCAGAAAAAATCAAAATAGAAGATCTGGTACATGTAATTACAGAGCAAGAGAAGACTATCCTTGAAAACTTACCACTGGAGTGACTGCCTCGTTTATCGAGCCAGTCATTCCAGTGGTAAATTTTCAAAAATAGTCCTCTCTTGGTCGGCAAACGGACGAGATTAGAAAGGCCTGTGTTATTATTAAATCGTGATAATTGTGATCAATCTGGTCGCTGTGAACTTGCCATTTGAAATTTTGACCCCAAATTGTTCACATTTCTAGATGACCCCTAGGGGTGATCACCCATGCAGTTTGGTCAAGATATCTCCAGTTATAAGAAAGAATTGCAACACCACAAATTTACGAGAACTAACACCACAAATTTACGAATACTGGTAATTACATATTTTTCTTCATTATTTCACTTAGAACCCCCTGTTTGACAGTGAGGGCTGCAAGACTACATAACATTGATTATTTCAGCTGTTTTATCTCACGCCACCTCTCTTTAAGATAGAGTATTACATACCTGTGTGACCGCATGTACTCATTCTAAACATGCAGACGATTCCCCCTCGGAATAATAACATATTAAATACTATAATAGACGCTTCTCACGCCACCTCTCTTTAAGATAGAGTATTACGTACCTGTGTGACCGCATGTACTCATTCTAAACATGCAGACGATTCCCCCTCGGAATAATAACATATTAAATACTATAATATACGCTATCTTGGTGACCTCGCACCGGTCCTGCATGTGTGACTTCATCCTGCGTTTGCATGAGTAGATCCCGTCTCTCGGAACTGCTTTTCTTTAAACGAACCTTCCTTCAAAATCCTGTTGCTGCTGGGACGAGGGGAAAAATGGATCCGTTTCAGGAACCAGGAAAATGTATAGAATACTTCTAATGCAAGCTGTACACCACCAGGAAACAGATCAGTTGGCAGGTAAACGAATCTTGTAGTGAGCTCACACAGCCAATGGCGGTACATCTTATTTTTAAATTATCTTTACAGAGCCATACACGCACAATCTTCTTTTTAAAATGTGCTTGTATACCTATATATAGACAAAGGCTGGTTTAATGGACTAAGGGTCAGATTAATGGGCTTTCGCCAGTTGGCCAAAGACTTCCATTTCCCATCTGCCCCTATTCCTTTAAAAGAGGCCAAACTGTGACCAAAGGGCCAGCTAAAATTTCTCTATCTGACGAGTTTCAACCTCAGACAGTGAGATCTTTAACGTCCACCTACATGTAAGGAGACGGGACCTAGGTTTAATGTCTCATCCGAAGGACAGGATTTATTCTTCAGTTCAGTTAGTTGGTATTTATTGGCCGCTTACACCTAGATGTATTTGGGCCATGACACACTCTTAGAGGTGCTTCCCCGAAGGGTTGCGTTGCTTCCCTGAAGGGTTGCTCTAAATAAGCGTTAAATCTGAAAAAAAATTAAAAAAATTATGATGTTGCTAGCGGTGTATGCGGTGCCTGTTGCTGCCTAATGAACTAATTATCCAGTGTATTAACCCAGGGACCCACCCCATACACCCTCCCCCACCCCCATTGCAGCCTAAATACTCTCTCCAGGGTTGAAGTTTTTCAAAATTTTCTGATCTCACCTCCAGGGGGATTTGGATGGGAGAAGAATTGGATGGCATGGCGAGTGGGCATCCATGCGAAATGAGCTGTGGTGGGGTGGACACCCTTGATAGGGGGTGGAGGGCAGTCTGTAAAATTAAATCTATAAAATGAACTCGGGTGAGAATTATGAAATAAAAATATTAAGAGATGAAAATCATTGTCAATGTTATCAAATAAAATTAATTAAACTTAGATAATTTATCTGATTTCTCATTGTTGATTTTCGTGAAATCGATTCCGCCGCTGTGACGCCCCACTACTTGATAACAGATACTGAATGCGCAGCAAAATATAGTGACAAACACAAAATCTGGCAATGTCAGCCGTAAACTACACTTCTTCTAAGACTATCACAGAGCCACGGCCATCAATCATTACTTCGCTGCCGACTGATAAACTGTCAAACGATGACATTTTGCGATGACGTTTCATGAATGACAAATTGTAGTAAACAAATCGTAGTAAAACAGTACCGCGTAGTAATCCCTACGCGTCACTCTCACATCAATCGATGTTTTAATTGGTCGATTTAAATGGGTTGCTCACCCAACAGCCAATGAAAATATTTTGTTGAATATGGCACGTGTGCTCATATCGAAAAATATGGAACGGGATAGAAGGCTTGTTTATATGATAAATCATTGTACAAATGATCTGGGTGTAATAAAATCGTATCTACGATATGCACATTTGGACATGGTCACAGGTAATCGGCAGGGCCGTATTAAAGGGGGTGGGCGGGGTGGGGGGGGGGCAAGCGGGGCAAAAGCCCTGAGCCCCCACAAGCAAGGGGCCCCCACAATATAAAAATGGAAGTTATAGGACATTTAAAGCAACCTTTATTAGTTTAGAACTCTTAATCATGCATTATAATTCTATTCTAATATTTGTGGGGGCCCCAATTCTTGTTTGGTGCTCAGCAAATTTGCAAAATAAAATAATTTTACAACGAAAGAAAGCGCCATAATTCAGCCTAAATGTAAAAAAAAAATTTTGGGAAGACCCCCAGACCCCCCGCTCATTTGTTTGCCTCAGGGACCACACATATCTAAATACGGCCCTGGTAATCGGTATAAGTGGTAGTCACCGGGTACATATTGTGACATCAAATGACAGGCATAGATGTTGGACGGATGGTAAAAACATCTCATGCAGTTTATTAGCCACATACACTCACTATGAACACAGACACAAATCATTGACGCAGACACATATGGTGTGCATAGAAATAGTCTACATGCTGGACACAAAATATGGACCACTCAAACACCTGTATTTAAAGGGATGCTAATCTCATCTCAGATGTTGTATTGCACCAATAGATTATGGTTTATATATTCCTTATCATGTATATCCTGTCACATTCCCGTATCTGTATCACAGAAAAGATGTCGGATAAATGGAGAGCACATGTTCGCAACAAACTCATTCATTTACTCTGTTTTCTTGAGGGGTATTCATAATTTGTAATAGACTAGGCTAAAATTCCGAATATGTTCCGAGAAAATATTGTTGTAGGCATTTCATGTTAAAAGTTGGCAAACAATCTTTCTAACCTATTTTTGGGGTGCTGATTTCAGAAAACTTGTTTGCCAATCTGTAAATTGACGTTTTGACAGTGGTTTCTCAAAAAAGTAATAGTGGCTATACGTAAGTGAAAATTTTTTTAGCGTGTTTTTTTTATTGAAACACAATCCTTTCTGATTTCTAATTATTGTTAATTTCTCACGAAAAGACAGTTAAGCAGATAAAATATTATTATATTTAGTCTTTCGCTAAACTTGTAGGGAAGTTTGATTCAGTCTGTCTGAATTATTGTGCACAGGATAACTCGATAACGATCTATGCGGTTGTCTTTGAATTACGAAATGGATATTTGAGACAAATGTTCTAATCATTGTTAATCACGACATCTTTTATTGTGTAAGTAATCATACTAATTTATTCGTTCATGTTTCTACATTCAGCTTGACATGTACACGCCTCTGTGCAAGGTACCCGCATTTTCTTGCAGCTGCATCTCATTGTTAAGCATCCTTTAGATAAACCGGACGAGATAATTTCTGAGCACACATCAGGAATGGGAAGGGGGGGGGGAGAGATTACCTTTGACACTAACTTCCCACTAACGCTTGCCCATCCCATGTCAATTACTTGAGGAAGTACATGATTAGGGAAGTTACCTTGCTTCCACACCATTGTCTGATAATGGGAACAATATAAAGATATGAAAGTAAACAACATCGGTTATCGGTAGAGCTTCAAGAGAGCGAAAGTTACAGAGTAAGGTTAAACGGTCTTTATCACAATTGCTAACATCTGATAGCGTGTACAACCTGCAGATACACTTTTTACAGATTTAACAGTATCTTCATGACTGTCACCAATATCCAAATCACGCAATGGCTCATGGTGACATTGAAACACTTTCCATACAGTCTTACGACCTTTCCAAACGCTACAAAGTGTGATACACACTCAGAGCCTGCAGTTGTATGTAACGCAAGCAATGTTTGCACTTGATTGCTTAGTAGACACTGATGAATTCCATGGATAGGAATGTATTTAGGCTTTTTAGATGTCAATGCTTTCATCCACAACTTGGTGCAGTACAATTTGTCAAAACGAGCTTTTAATAAAAACAAGCTTATCTGTGTCGCGAGATGATACCACTACTGACTCTGCATCTGAATGAATGGCGTGTAGGACAAAACGCATGTCTGCTTCTTCATGATTAGCTTCTAATAATGGTGAATCCATTTCTGGATCTGGTGATCTTGCAGTGCGAGTATTGTTAAATCATCCAGCAGCAGTTACAACTGTTTTGATTTCTGAAGCAGGAAACACTAGCTTCTCTGAAGAAAATCGTTTGCTGAACCCTTTTTATTCTCCCCAAGTGACAAAAAGTTAGACCAGTTATTGGGAAGGGACACCAAACAGTTGTCAATGACTCACCGTACGGGTCGGGAGCCATGTGCCTGTTTGTTTCTGGGTCCAGCCTTGATAGAATGTTGTGGATATTTGTCAAATTTCAAGTCAACTCTGTGGAATTGCTTTCCGATATAAAATATGGACGCAGCGAATGCATGATTACTGTATGCTGCAGTTGTAGTAGTAGTAGTAGACACATCCTACAGCTGCAATCAGTCCTTCTTCGCTTTTGCCCACTTTGTCTTGTTCTCAGCCGAAATCCTTAGCTTCCTCAGGTCCATTCTTGACATGAGTGTACCTAATCCTGCTTTCTTGAGGTCACCTAGTAGCGCGCTTGGCAGATTTATGCAGTGACATCCTCTCCTCGATTTGTATTTGCTGGCTCCGAATCTGGCGAATTCCAAGGCTCTCTGTGCTGGTGTGTCCTCTGCCATCTTAGCACATGGCCAAACATGGACCATCTTTGCTGGCCGACTTTTACAGACAGCGGCGACGTATTACACATCTTGTAATTACATCATTGGAAATTATGCTCTCTGGCCATCGGTGTCCAGTGATGGTGCGTAGGCGTTTGCGATGGCAGGCGTCGAGTTTGTCACAAGCTACCTTAGAGTCTAGAGCCACGTGATCTCTTAGTGGTATCAAATGTACGGGACGTGTCGATTCCATCTTCCTTGATAGCACTAATGATGTCAACATTCTTTGTGCCCAGACTATGTCAGCGCATTGTGTTTATTTTAATCATGCCGAAAATGACCATACAGCAGAATAATAAGTATTTTAAATTGCTTACAAGATTACATGACTGTATTAGTAGAACGGTGATAACAAAATCTTACCAGCAAAAGCAGACAGAGCATCGACACAGCCACGATTGTTATCATGTTTCTAGTAACATCTTGACCCCCAAAGTGGCGTGAGGTGTTCTTTGCTCTGAATATTGAACTGGTTTAGAAAATGGCCCTCTGTATTGACCATTCCTAGAGATATTATCAATGGTCCCGCTCAGCGGCACCCGTTAATCACTCGAGGAGATTTTTGAAAGATTGTCTATGAATTGTTAAGATCGTGATATCAATGTCCTTCACGATATGTCATTTCCTGAAATGGATATAGGATCGTACAGCTAGTATTAAGCACGTATTAAACACTTGCTAAAGGCCGTTTTCGATGTACGCGTATATTGCAAGCGCGTGCGTATGAGTGAAGCGTATACGTATGCTTATATTATCGATAGAATCTTAATTATATATCATATTTCCATGAGTCCGTCATGCGTGATGCGCATTGCTGTGCGGGTACGTGTCCGCAAAAATTGCTTTGAGGGTGATCTTCTCACGCATATACGTTCAGCATACGGAGAAGAAATTCCCACATATGATGTCATATTGAGGGTATTTTCCAAATTTCCAGTTGCTTTTAAAGATTTCATACAAAGACGCACGCTATGTGCAAACCTTATACGCATCATATACGTGTACATAGAAAATTACAATACGTATGCGCATAGCGAACACGCATGACGCTTACGGACGTGCCACGCATACGCAACGCGTGTTCATGAAAAGCGGCCTTTAGTGTTATGTCATCACACTATCGTAGAACGTAATCTAGGACCAATAAAGACGAGAAAAAGACTAAAGCTGACAAGTTTTCACTTCTTCAGATGCAGAACAGTATCATCATCATCATCATCATCATCATCATCATCATTGGGACCTAATCTAGTCCTTAGTACATTTTACATTTTCCCATATCATATCTCTAGCATAGATTGCTCATACGCTTTGTCCTCCAATCTGAGTGTAAGCACTCACCTGATAACGCGGGTTACTGGGCCGGGTCTGGGCACATACTGGACCACGCCTGTCCCGTGTTGACACAGTACAGGCCCGGTAACCTGCATTAACAGAATAGTATTCTACAATAGTTTGATACAGTTTCAGACTGAGAGATGACCTAACACCCGAGCGTGTGACCTTTGAACACAAGGAAACATATACCCAAAGGAAACACATTTAGGTTCGAGATGCTTTAAGCAACATATTTTTCACACAGATTTCTTGAACTAGAGAGACTATTTCAATCATGGATAGTTTACAATGACAGGGTATCATTGGACCCAGATAACGCCGGTTACTGGGCAGATGTTGGCCAGATACCGCGTCGATCCTTTAAGTATCGGCCCGCCAGTAACTCGCGTTATCAAGGGAATACGCCTGCGTTTCCCATCAGCTTTCGGATTTCATCATTTCAATGCTTCTGACTTGGTGTGGTAACATCGGTTCAATGTCAGAAACATACGTGGTCTCGAAATTTCTCTAGGATAATTTGAAAGGAAACAAGATAAACAATTCTTCCAAATAGTTGTTGTCCTGTATTACCGGTTTCAATAACGAGACTGCGCCAACCGTTTTGAAAAGTGTAGACTAATCGCAATGCCATGATAGACAAACACACAGACAAACATGGGGATATGCCGACATGTCGTAAGTTCCTATACCAGACGAGGTATCAGTTCCTATGTCAAAGGGTGGGTGCGGCATGTGTTCGCCTCTGCATTCGCCCTATTGCTGGTATCCATAATATAATGATAACACGATATTCTATGTTGACTACACTGGCTCCTTTATGTAGCCCACTTACAGGGCAGCGCTACATGTGCATTTGCGCAGGGCCCACAAATTTCCATCCTCAACCCACCAACCCCATCCACCCCACCACGCACTCACGCACGCACGCACGCACACACGCACGCACGCACGCACGCACGCACGCACGCACGCACGCACGCACGCACGCACGCACGCACGCACACACACTCTACCATACCGACCCCACCACAAAGAGTGACACAACAATTCTTTGAGGTCCCTGCAAAACTAAAAGAAAACTACTTTGAACACGTTGTTAAAAAATCTTCTGTTGAATATTTTGATCATAATTAGATTGAAAGACGTGGCTGCCTTAGCATCTACCACTACCCTGATAGCGCATGTTACTGGGACAGTACCTGACCAATACGGGGGTGGGGTGGCAATATGACCTGGTATTGGCCAAGCACCGGCCCAGTACACACTACAACATCATCAGGTTATGCGTTGCAGGTAAGCGGTATTGAAGTGTATCTCAGATTCTCAGCCCAAACAATACATGTTGCTTATTTTAACGATGCCCAAAATAACAAAACAGCCGCATCATGGGTGATTTTCAAGTTCCATAAAAAGTAATATAAGTTCAATAGTCGAATGTTAATAAGAAGATCTTACCAGCAAAAGCAGACAGAACGTCAACACAGTCATGATCATGTTTCTAGTAAAGTATTTGACAGCCAAAGTGCCATGATGTGTTTTTATTTATAATCTATCTTTCTTTGCTCTGAATATTGAACTGGTTTAGATAATAACATGTATCCGTGAGTGTTATCTCTGTATTGACAGGCACAAACGACGCCACGTTCCTACTGATATTACCCGTTAGACACTAGAAGGCATTTCTGAAAGCTTCTCTATTAAAGGAGGATTCCAGTTTCTCAGTCAGTTATATGACGTCATAATAAACTACGTGAAATGTAGGCTGACATCACAATCAATTACGTTATGAATGACGTAGCTAAGTTAGTCACGAACGCTTAATTAATGACGGTCTAAGCGTTGCTGTACGAATTGCATGGTTTATTATTTAATAAACATGTTGTTGAATATTTTGAAATTAATTTAACTGGGCGCTGTTGCTGCCATTTGCAGCAACAGCGTCCAATCAAATAAGTTTCAAAATATTCAGCAGCTTAGCTGTATAGTATTTTCTGGAAATTGAGATTCAGGGAGTACAGGGATCGATGGATCCCAAGACGGTCAAAGCCTGGGTGGAGGTTCTTTAGAGATGGACGAGGCATAGCTAAAACAGGATTCATCCATTAACACCTCTCCAGTGTTGGCCCAGTACGGGCCCAGTGCCGGCCTAGTAACCTGCGTTAGCAAGGTAATATTCTACAATAGTTTGCTACAGCTTCAGAATGAGAGATGACCTGACACACGAGCGTGTGACCTTTGAACACAAGGAAACATCTGATGGAACACATATGTTGAATATATCTTGATGCTAATTTGTGTGACAACTGTTGGTAACAAGGCAGCTTCAGGTTCATGTCCAAACATTTCCAACATATTCCACAGCTACTCTATGTACTTGTTTTGAAATATATATTTCCGGAATCTGGCTTTCAAATGATATAAAAAGAGACGTATATATCATGGGCATTTAATAGACATTTCCAATTTTAGCTATGCCCCGCCCATCTCTAGCTAAGCTCCACCCATGCTTCGCCCGTGTTGGGATCGATCGATCCCTGAACTCCCTGACTATCAATTTCCAGAAAGCTATATGGTTAAGCTGTTTAATATTTTGAAACTAATTTGACTGGGCACTGTTGCTGCCCATGGCAGCAACATCGCCCAGTCAAATTAGATTAAAAATATTCAACAGAATGTTTATTAAATGGTAAAGATATACAATTCGTTCAACAACGATCAGTCTGTCATCAATTAAGCGTTCGTCACTAGCTTATCTACGCCATCCATGACATAATTGATTATGACGTTATCCTACACGTCGCGTGGTTGATTATGACGTCATATGATTGATGGATAAACTAGAAAGGTCCATTCCTGGTGTCCACTCTCCTAAGTTGGATGGCAATAGCTGCTACTCTGACTAAACGTGCCATCCGATTATTCCACTATTGCCTCGCTTGACTTTAGAACAGTAGTTATGGGTGGGGCTGGCCGTTATTGTTCTCCACAGCAGGGGGTCTTCGAGAACAATGGGTTTTTCAGGAGAACAAAAGAAAAGCTTGAGGAATGGAATGTTGAGAACAATGACGAACAGGGGCACACGCATTCTAGAGAACAATGGCGAACAGCGGCACACGTTTTTCTCGATAACAATGATGAACAGCCGCACACGTATTTGAGAATCTGCAACACTGGAATGTTCTATTATTTTGAATGAGTTAACCCTTAAAAGTATAAAAGTTGTGTATTTTACGTTTGAACGTAGTGGCGGCGCACCCCCTCCGTGGTTATCTACCGTTGTAAAAATAATAGAGTTTGATGAGTGATAATAGTAAAAGTATAGAGTTTAAGAGGTGGTCCGATAACGGAGGTCGTGGGAGGATGAGGAGGAGGAGGAGTTTGAGGATGAATGCATTGCCGGCCGGTCTCTGCCCGGCGCTGTTCCCTTGCACATATATAAGCGCACCTGTTCTGCTCGCTGTCGCTATTTGTGCTTTTCTAAAGTAACGTATAGAGATTTTAAGAGAATAATTCTTAAAAACATTTTATATTAACGAGTAGTATATTGTGTTAAAGACATAACAAAATGGCAGATAATTTAAGCACCGATATTAAAGAATGCGAAGATGCTGTTAATGTGATTTTGCAGCAGATGCGTGACGACGATGCTGCAAGATTAAACGTGGATCTATCCAATTCGCCTGATGAAGATGTGGATCACCTTTTAAGTCTGGGTTCTATGTTGTATGAACCCAACTTTTCAATTCCGCACGTATCTGATGAACATAACGACGTTGCATTACGCGAAGTCATTCCTGAACTGTCTGATACCGATGCTGATTTTTTCAATCATTTAGACGATTTATACGATTATGATGTAATCATACCTGAGCACCCTGCATCTATCGGTGATCAAACCATACATACTATAACTGAACAATCTATTCCTGATCTGAGTACCGTACCATCATCATTTGTTAATTATCCTCATAACGTATGTGACGTAATTGATTCTAATTATTCGACCAATGTACGTGATGGACACGATCTAAATTTAAATGATGTTGTGCCTTTCGCTAATGACCTATCTCAGGATTTAGTATGCCTTCTTAATGATTACGATGTAAATTTATTCGACGATGCATCCCTTCTTGACTTTCTTATGCCTTCATCTATTGACCTAACTCAGGATTTAGCATGCCTTCCTAATGATTACGACCTAAATTTATTTGATAAAGCGCCAGTTCCTGTACGTATTGAGCTTTCTACTAATGACATATCACCGGATTTATCATGCCTTCCTAACGATTCCGACCTAAATTTATTTGATGTTGTGCCAGTTCCAGACTGTATTGTGCCTTCTTCTAATGACATATCGATGGATTTATCATGTCTTCCTATTGATACCGACCTAAATTTACGTGATGATGTGTCGGTCTGTATCGAGCCTACGGATAATGACTTATCTATGGATATAGCATACCTTCCTAACGATTCCACTTATCGCATCGATGATCCTACTCATCAACCTCTTATTGACACGCAAGCATATCATTCAACAGATGAAATTAGTCTCATCACTGACGAAATCAGTCGATGTATATCAGAAAATATAGTGCTATCAGATGATCTACTTAATCATTATTTGCAATGCGTTCGCCTCGAGCACGCTCAAATCGGAGGGTCGGTAGTTGATTATACCGACTATATATCTGTGGCGACTGTTCACAAATATTGCAGTAAAATGTTTCATCTCGAAGGGACTGAATATAATGTATCTTTTAAAAGTTATCCTATAGCCGATACACCACTTTCTCATTCTGAGTTCATGTCAGGCGTCTTTCAATCTTTGCTCGATACGTATAGCGAATATAGTAATGTTCAGCCGAATGATCACGTGAGAATCGAGTTGATTCACCCTTCTTTGGAAATGCCGATAGCGATGGATTTTATGCTATGGAACGAAATTACGACCGAAATAATTTTAGAATCAGTGGAAAAAGTCATTCAGTCAAATACTGATTGTAGGTTATCAGAGGGATTTGAATTTCACGTTTTTCGTGTAGAGGACTACAACTCGGGTGGTCGAAATGATACTCTCACAGGCGCGAGCGATTCTAGACATTTAAATTTATTAAATTTACATTCATCGGATTTAGATGCGTACATGCGTATAAAAAATGTATTATACCCGTATGCGTCGAATATCCATTCTGTTTCGCGGCAGGAATATTTTTAGGAATAAAATTTATTGAGAAAATGAACAAATTAATCTCTGCAAAAGAATGGAAAATTTTTAGACATAATAAAACATATTTGACGCATATGGCTCGTGAATATCATACAGCTTGTAGTATTCCTGTACGCGAAATTAATAGTACTGATTGGAACAAATTTCAGGAAGATTTTCGTAATCAATTTTCTATTCAAGTCTACTCAGAGTCAACGCATGAACGCCTATTCGGTTGCGCTTCCCCGAGTTTACCGCGCATAAATCTTTTGCATTCAGAACGTGATAATCATATATCCTTAATCACGTCTATGGCCACATTTCTTATGGTACGTAATTACTTTACGCGTTGTAATGCATCATACTCTAATGATCACTCATGCACTGCGCGCTGTCGTAGTTGTCAGACACCTTATTCTGATAAAGGATCTTGCACTTCTACAGACGCTACGCATAAGATAATGTGTACCGATTGTCATCATAAGTTTTATAACCGTCAATGTATGTCGAACCACCTCTCTAATGGGACCTGCGAAATGGTGAAGGCTTACCCCCACTATTTCAGTCGCATATGTAAAGATGACGATGAACACATATGTGGTATGATAAAATGTCATGCGTGTAAAGAAAAGTATGTTATTACTGAAAATCATACGTGTTATCATAAAGTAATTGAAGAACCTATTATGTCATTATCCCACGCATGCTCTATGCGTATGAATGCCGACAATTGTAGTTACGAATGTTTTCAAAAATACATCATTTACGATACAGAAACATATTTATCGCCTATCAACAGTAGCAATACTAATATTCTAGCCAAGCATAAAGTCAATCTCATGGTTGCCAACATATGTTGTGATGCGTGCCTCGAGCAACCGCTCGAAGACGATTGCTCTACATGTCATCGAGGCACGAATTATGGATATGTTTGCTTTCACAGGTTAGACGCGGTGGATCAGTTCGTTAGCTGGCTGACACGTGTTAAGGCTGCGCGTGTGTCTGTAAAAAAATCACTAGAAAATATGTTTTCTCTGACTACTTGGTGATCGCTCACAATGCTCGTGCCTATGATTCCCTTTTACTCCTTCAATGCATTTGCAAAACCGCTAATCCGCATCTTAAACCTTCAAATATTATCATGCGCGGTCGTTCAGTTCTCTCATTTGACGTAGGTACTATTCGGTTTATCGATTCCATTAACTTTTTTCCCCTTTCATTACGTAAGGTGGGCAATGGTTTTAATCTTTCTGTATGAAAGGGGACATTTCCCCATCAGCTCAACACACCTCAATATTGGGGTACGGTAATACCATTTCCCGAGAGGGAGATATTCTGTCCACAAAATATGAATGCGAATGAATTAATCGAATTTGATCGATGGTACAACGAGCAGATATCTAGACATGATCGCTACGATGTCGATAAAAATCTCATCGAATATTGTAATGATGACGTAACCATATTACGTTTAGCCATGTCTAGATTTAAGACTTTATTTTCTGAATCGACGGAAGGCCAAAACCCATTTGTAACAGGGATAACGCTAGCCAGAGCGTGTAATGCGGCCTATCGCTCTTTATGGCTTCGACCTGAGAGCGTACAGACTATACCCGATTTCTCACTAAGAGCAAAATGTGCTTATAGTGTTTTGGGTGTAGAATGGTTGGAATGGGTCAGTCAATGCGAGGGTCACCAAATCGCGCATGCGCTAAATGGCGGTGAACAGAAAATATGCGGACATTATGTGGATGGAATTGATGTATCTGAAAATATACTTTACGAGTTCATAGGTTGTAAATTCCATGGACACGAGTCTGCTTGTTGCGGTGATAAGCATGATACGACATATACACCATATGGCGATCAGACATATGAAGAAGCATATTCCGAGCTTCGATGTCGCATTTCTTTATTTGAATCGTGTTGATATACGGTGAGAATTATGTGGGAATGCGACTTTAAGAAACAAGTTGCTGATTCCTCCGAGCTAAATGATTTTATCACCGAATTGGACTTAGCACACCCAATATCACCACGTGATGCGCTATTCGGTGGTCGTACATCCGCGATTCGTTTATTTATGGAAGCGGATGAGCATACCGCACTCGAATATTTAGACTGCGTTTCCATGTATCCTTCAGTGATGAAACAATGTAGTTTTCCAGAAGGATCATATACGGTTCTAAGAGGCGATGACTTGAGTGATAAGACGGTGCATGACTTCTTCGGTCTTATTAAATGCAAAGTCCTTCCACCTCGTGATTTATACTTTCCCGTGCTACCTGCTCGAATAAATTCGCGACTCATGTTTGTACTATGCGACGAATGCGCAAAAAATGAACAGTCTTCTGTATGCGAACATACGGAAGAACAGCGCAGTTTATGCGGAACATGGACCACTCCAGAATTACAGCTAGCTATACGCAACGGTTATGTCATTAAAAAATTGTATGACGTATGGCATTATCACGCGTCATCGCAATATGAGTCGCATGGCAACGATGGGTTATTTTCAGAATACATTAACCGTTTTCTGAAAATTA
The DNA here is from genome assembly GCA_034401795.1 of Chaetoderma sp. LZ-2023a. Classification (NCBI taxonomy): domain Eukaryota; kingdom Metazoa; phylum Mollusca; class Caudofoveata; order Chaetodermatida; family Chaetodermatidae; genus Chaetoderma; species Chaetoderma sp. LZ-2023a. Next base: position 153,680 of record CM067363.1, on the reverse strand, counting down.
AACAGGAAAGTAGCGGCTATCCTGATTGTGTCAGTAGTGAGAGTGAAAAGGCGAATTACGTGGCAGACTATTATAAACATGAAGGAATACAACTCGACCCTGCCAAAATATTGTATAACCCGGGTTTGCGCTTTGTCGCTAAATCTTGTTTGAATATTTTGTGGGGACGATTTTCTCTTCGCGATCATAAAAAGAATAGCATGATATCGACACGTAATGGTCTACTCTCCCTTCTGAATGATAAAGGTAAAACCGTAGGTTCCATTTCATTCCTGAACGATAGTCTTCTAATGGCCTCCTATTCGGTCAATGACGAGTACGTTCAGTCACCATTAAATACCAACTGTATTCTTGCATCTTTCGTGACAGCCTATGGCCGAATAAAACTGTACGAAGTCTTGTCCTTGCTCGGACGCCGCGTAGCCTATCACGATACGGATTCGGTGGTATTTAGTACCCGTGAAGGTGAGCCGTCCATTCAAGATCGAAGTGGGTATCTAGGTTCTTGGATGAGTGAAATCCCCTCCGATTACGAATTAACAAGTTTTTGTACACTCGGTCCAAAAAACTATAGTTACGAAGCGAAGCGTCGCGGCGATCCATCGATCGTTAAACAGGTGACGAAGGTTAAAGGTTTAACGCTCGGTACCCAACAATCAAAACAAGTTAATTTTGATACAATGAAAAAATCCATCGATCAAAATTATAAACGATGGCGGAATTACGGATAGTAATAGCGTACTATTAAGCTATCCATCAAAGATCACACGCACCGATCAATTTAGAATTCTTTCTGTAAATAGCAGTAAGATTTTCAGACCCATCTTTAAAAAACGTATTTTGAAACTGGGAGATTTATCATCAGTACCATACGGTTACACTAGCGTAATATAAATATCGACAGTGCACTTTTTTCAGTCAGTACGTAAACAATGTCAGTGTCATCCATGTCCGCCGAAGCCGCGCTAGCTGCTCGCACTATGATATCAAATATTGCTAGTCTGTGTAACGCTGATAAGGATAAGATGCGTACGTTGATTATGAGGAGCATGCGGTTCGCTTTAAGAGATGACAAAATTAATGCCGGAAGAATTATACTCATGTCTGAAATTAGCAAGGGTTTATTAACCGAATATGGGATAGACATAGTGCATTGGGTTCGCGTATTATTGCTGCGAAGCTTCATTAATCGATGTCTTTCTCATTCATAACTTATGCTTAGTTATCGCACGCATTACTAGCCTTATATTACCGCAAAAATATTACGACTGAAAGTTGTTGTCATACGCCATGAACTTACAGTCAGATAGTTTTCAAAATATTTTGCGCATCCAACGATAATACGCGTCGACTTTAGTGTATCGAGTCTCTGAGCCGTGTAATGGTTAAAAGTTGGTCGTGCGCATTATTGCTCATAAAGTGCGCGATGGTAGAGGACGGTGTATTGTACCGCGCGAATATGCATGTTATTGATCGAACAAATGCGCACCATAAATTCAAATTAAGCACGTCTATGTACGTCATTGTAATGCACGTGCTCCTCTGTACGTCATTGTATACATGGTATTTACGCCAGATGTCATTCAATCCGTGTGCGGCTGGTCGTTATTGTTACTAATGATATATAAATGCAGCAGTTTCATGCTATGATTATTCGTTCTCCACGATGTCGTCTGATCCTTGCTTTAGATATTTAAATCGCTCGGCGTTTTGGTGTGATCTTGGTAATTCACATAAAGCGCGAACAATACGTTTTGGCGTAAAGTGGTGTATCGATCTACGGCAGTTTCATCCTGACGGTTATCCCACTAAACGTGGTTTATATCTTAGCGTAGCAGCGTTTAATCAGCTGTTACAGATCATACCCGATCTTGAAGACACTGTAAAATGTGCGCGCAAAAAAGAAGGCATACTATTTACATGTTCTTTGGACAATTCTGTTCGTATTTCTATCTGTGACGAATTTCCGTGTATTGACATACACTATTTTTTCTGCTCTGACACAGAACCACGTGCCACACGTTGCGGATTATACCTGCAAGACAACGAGTGGGAATTATTGAAACAGAACTCGAGTAATTTGCTGACAGCATTACCTAACTTTTACGCACCACCCGACGTGAGCGGTGATGAGTTGTTTAGCATGATACCTCAGTGCTTTTACGGTGTGAAAAAGCAAGAACATGAATAACATTCCAACCACTAGCGATTCCGCAGAGATGTCTAATCACGATACACTTACTACGGATGCTATTTACCTCGATGAGGTTTTAAGCGATGATGAACTAAATCTCGTCGATGACGATACCGTCAAATTGTGTCACTATTGTAAAACTATGGGGCATCCACACCATTATTGCCCTACGGATCATGTGCAAATGATTAGTCAGAAATTATTCGCATCCATGCTGTGTGAAAAGATACATTCGTTGGTTGTGCGAGATTGTTACGGATGTCTAGTAAATCATCCGAGTCAATGTGAACATTCGTGTTTAGGGATTGATGTTGACCTTAATCTAATTGACAATTTTGAACTGTATAATGAGGCGGCATTATTAGAAATGGACGAAGACGAATAATGCGCTCGACTAGGCTGCCATTACTATATATGTGAACATTGTAATGATCTGTACCATATGTGTGTGACTGAATGGTATAGGTACATTGCGGATGTAATATATGAAAAACAGATGTTGGCGCCATAACTATAATTAATATTAATTTATTTAGTTTTATTTAAAATTAACCGAGTGTTTTAAGCATTAAAACACGAGGATAATTTTTAATAAAATCAAATACGTATTTTATTTATAAAAAATAACATAATTAATTGTTTTATTTTGTCAATCGTAGCTTTGTAAAATATGATGTATTAGGTGTGTTTTTTCGTATCTATGTAACGATATGTATTATTGATGTCTGTATTAATAAAAAAAGTTTTAAAATCGGATTTCACTTGTGCAGTACTAGCTCTCTATCTCTCTATATCTTTATCTGTCGCTAGCGACTTGCTATTCACTCCCCCGCCTCCTCCGCACGCGTTGGTATGCCCGCTTTTCACTTGACAGAGGCACTTGACGGAACGTGCCATCGCTATTCTTTAGAGAAGAATGGTCCAGGTGAATGAATGATAGAGTGAGCTGAATAGAGCATACTTAAATAAAACACTGTTAGACGGTTTTCGTTCAATTTCATGACAAAATATTCACTGAATATTGTGTTTATTTTTGTAACTATTTAAAGATGTTATGGATTCGTCGCACAAGTATCTGATGTCATAATCATAGACTTAAATGTTCATAGCATTTCTGCTCCATAGTGTGGCTCCATAGTGTGTATATGACGACACAATTCTTAAACGTACATAGCATTTCTACTACGTCACCAGTATCTGACGTCACAATCATAGTATTTCTCCTAATTTTATGATACAATTTTAAATGGACATAGCATTCCTCCTACGTCTCGAGTATCCGAGGTCGCAATCATAGTATTTCTCCTAGTTTTATGCCACAATTCTTAAATGTACACAGTGTTTCACCTACGAGTATCTGACGTCGCAATCATAGCATATATATATGCGCATGAGCGTATACCTCCTTAGTCGTACGTGGACGCACATGTGACAACGCTATGGCATCAACGCTTGACTGCAATACGTCGTTACGTCACCCATTTACTATGATTGTCTGCGGTCCAACGCGGTGCGGTAAAACTGAGATGATAAAAGCGTTAATAAGAGATCCCTATGCCATTACTCCCCCTCCACAGAGGATTGTGTACTGCTACGGTGCGTGGCAAGATGGGTATAACGATTTGGCGAAAGAAGTTGAATTTAAAGAGGGTGTGAATGTTGAACTAGACAGAAGTTGCAGAACATTGGTGGTGCTCGACGATTTGATGAATAAATGCGACGAGAATGTAGCCGACCTATTTACAAAACGTTCTCACCATGAGAATTGTAGCGTAATATTTGTCGCACAAAATCTGTTTCACAAGTCTCGCAATCAACGCGACTTATCGGTTAACTGTCACTACATGGTATTGTTTAAGAATCCCCGTGATGCGTCATCCATTCGATCTTTATCTAATCAGATGTACCCAGGCAATACAAATTATTTGATCGAATCATATAAGGATGCTACACGCGAACCTCACTCATATCTGCTCCTAGATTTGAAACAGACGACACCTGACAATATCAGACTCCGTTCATCTGTTCATCCGAAGGAGGGGTGCTACGTTTACATACCTAAGAAAAATGGCATCACGTAAAACGGAACGCCATTTGCCTATGCTGCAATATTTGGCTAAAGTAAAGCCTTCAATCAGAAATGATGTAATCAAACAGTGTTCGAACGAATTGGTGGATGTACTATGCGAATCATGCCTAAACGTATTACGTGGCAATGTTCATCTCACTAAAATACGATACAAGCAGCTGAGTAAATACAAAGCGAAAATGCGTACGCTGACTAGTCGCGGTGTGCCATATGCATGTAAAAGAAAATTGCTACAAACACGCGGATTTTTAGGTGCCTTATTACCAGTGGTGATCGGTATGCTAGCGCCATTAATTGGTAAACTGTTCGCGTGAAAAGATGGAACATTCACATAAAATGGCACTAGTTCCTCAAGAATTGATTAGTAATTTAAATGAACATAGTAAAATACCATTGCTACAGACAGATCCATCGATACGTAAAGCTATTAGTCTCGACAACGAGATATCCAATATATTAACCAGACACGATCTGACTGAAAATGAAAAAGCAAAATCATATTCGCAAGTATTGGATAAGTATAGGCATTACTATCAGCAATCGCAAGGACAACAACAACAACAATATCAACCATTACCTCTACAGCCCATAACTAACTACAATGCACTGCCAGCACAAATACTTGAACGTACGATGAGGGGAATACCAAAAACGTACAAGACAAAAGCCAGCGGAGTAATTGATATTTTATGTTCGGTTCCTGAACGTTTTCACGTTAATGATTTGGGCGAAGTGACAATAGAGGGTACGTTTTTCCCAAAAAGTAATGTACTCGACCTGATTACAAACGTAGTAGCGCATGGTCGTAAACCTCTTATGGATGGTATGCGTAATCAAGCTGAGGGAAAGTTTCTTAATCTGTTACGTTAGATAAACATACCCCGCAGATTTGTAGGGCAAGAGAAAATGATGAGACAGATATATAATGGTGCAGAAAAGGATGTTAGCGGCAGTGAGTACACGTCTACGCCCGTGAGCAAAAGAATCCGTAGAAAGAGTTCTCTAGCGGACATCAGGAAGAAAAAGTGACATTCAATTCCGGTGTTGGTAAATTTAGATAAGTCATGAATGATGCTAAATTGGCTGAAGTATATTTTGATCCGAAACATTACGCGTCTTTTGGTGGGAGAGAAAAGCTATATAATGCGTTCAAAGGTAAAATACCTCGCAACTACATCGACAAATGGTTAAAACACCAAGAAGTATATACCCTACACAGACCGCAGAGAACAAAGTTTGACACGCGAAAAATAAGAGTTTCAGCCGTTGATGACCTATGGCAGGCAGATCTATGCTCGATGGGCATGCTGGCAAAAGAGAACAAAAATGTGTTATATTTGCTATGCGTAGTTGATGCCCTTTCAAAATATGCATGGGTGGAATGCCTGTTTAGTAAAACGTCGTCGGCAGTCAAGAAAGGGTTAGAATCAATATTGGAGCATACTGTGCGTCACCCACACGCTATTCAAACAGACAAAGGGGGTGAGTTCGTAAACCGTGTAATGAAAAAATATTTGAAAGATAATGGAATACATTTCTACACTTCTCAAAATGAAACAAAAGCTTCAATGGTAGAGCGTTTTCAACGCATGCTGAAGGGACGAATATACAGACACAGGACGCATAAAAATACACGAAAGTATGTCGATGTATTACCCAGTTTAGTCGCGGCGTACAATAACACAACGCATTCCAGTACGTGCATGGCTCCTACCGAAGTCGACCGTAGTACGGAGTTAATCGCGTGGAGAAATATATATGGAAAGAAGACGAAGAAACTTTCCAAATCTAAAAACAGCCCTACTCAAGGCAACCAGGTTAGAATATCGCAAGCAAAAATGCCCTTTGAAAAAAGCATATCACGGGCAATGGAGTCGCGAATTGTTTAAGGTGCGTGAGGTGCTTACAGACAAATATCCATACTTATATAAATTAGAAGACTATGGAGGTGACCCGATTATTGGTACTTTTTATCGCGATGAGATACAGCAAGTGATAGAAGAAAATGATAAAGCGTATGCCGTGGAAAAAATACTTAAAAGTAGAAAAAATAAAAAGGGACAACGCGAGTATCTGGTAAAGTGGCTCGGTTACCCGGATAAGTTTAACACGTGGGTTAATGAACTAAGCACTATACATCATTGACAATGGATGAATATATGGAGAGAAGATCGGATCAGAGCATGTGGCGAATGCTGGGTTCGCGAGTACCGAAAGAAGAAATAGTATACCTAGCTCAAATTATAATAATTTATATCGTAATCATTACGTATATCGTGAATCTGAGTATACAAAATGGGCAATCAGGCATATGGATATCGCTTTTGAGCGGATGTCTAGGTTATATAATGCCTAGTCCGCGCATAAAGATGGCCATACATCATTCGACTCAGGATGAACGAGGATCAGTTTTACATGATGCTTCCGAGCAATAGTAGTACCCAGTTCTTTCCAGACAATAAGATATCAGAGTTTCGAACACGTCTGCAAACTCCATTAACATTAGATGGCGAATGGGAAGTGGGCCTTTCGAGTGTGTTATATCCGAGGAGTTGGCTTACTATTGCGAAGGAAAGTTTTGTACAAATATACGCATTTACTAAGAAGAAGATAAAGAAGAAGAAGAAAAAAGATAGCGTTGCGTCAGAAGAAATTAGCAAAGATGTCACCAGTACGTCAGAAATAGAAAAGACATCTGCTTTTCCACTAGTTTTAAAAGATGGTTTCGGCAATCCACGTACTACCGATCCGGGAAAACGGTTACGAAATGCTTGGGGAAAAGAGGTGCGAAAGGATAAAACAAATAATAATGGAAAAAAACGTTTACGTAGAAGCGAAAATTATTATTATGTGCAAACAGAAGCTCCATTTATCAATGTACTGAAAGGGTACTATGCCGTAAAAAATATGGTAGACTATCTAAATAGCCATATAGAGAGCAAGACAAGATTTAGACACAAAAAGATATTTTTCAATTTTTACTTGCATCGCGCGAATCTAGTTTCTCTCACGGTTAAAGATAATTACGCTATACATTTAGGTAGAGATGTAGCAAATTTAATCGGATTCGAAGGAGGAAAAATACATATGGGCCCTATAGACTTTAAAGAATCATTTCATTCAAATCGTGAGGGTGGTCCTACGACCACGTATATATGCTGCGACGTAGTCCCACACAGCGTGGTTGGTGATACTTCCGCACCGCTACTCAGAGTGCTACCCGTTTCTAGTACAGATGGAGGAAAAGATATATGTCAGTGGACGTTTCCTGATATTCAATACCGTACTGTGTCAAAGAACTACATCGATACTATTGGAATACTTATAACGGATAGAACTGGCGATAATATACCATTCAAGTACGGAGCATCGCCGAGTGTACTCTGTTTGCATTTCAGACGACCACGACAACGATAATGAGAGGGACGTTAAGAGGGTCGATTAGAGGAAGAACGAACGCACCAGCGCTGGCTCGTTACTATGCGAGTCAAGCGGGTCATGGACGTATTCCAGTTTTTGTAGGCGCACGATACCAATCAGGCCATGGACTCGGTAATATCTTAGGTGGACTATTACGTTCAGCAATACCTTTCACAAAAAATGTGGCTAAATCTATAGGTAAACAAGCTCTTAGTGCTGGAATCGGACTAGCCGAGGACGTAATGGCTGGAAAAAATGTTTAAACAGCATTAAAATCGAGAGCAGGTGGTGTTTCCAGGTCTTTGATACCGGAAGCTGTAACAGCGGTGCGAGGTGGTTTAAGACCACCTCAACCTAAACATAAAAAGAGGAATAATACACATAATGCTCAGTCAATGCGTGCGATACCGAAGAGGAAGGGTCGCAATAGACGTCAGAGAAAACAAGCTGATATCTTTAATTAACAAACAACATGGAACTTAATCAGATCTGCGAGTGCTCGAAGAGCGAATTAGACATTTTTCAGATGCGTCCCATAGTGACGACATTGGAGTCTGCAAAATGGGAACTGTTTCAGCCTGTATCTAGTTTATCAGATAGTGGACTGATCGAGTTTTACGTCAGTGTGTCTGCCGATAGATATTTAGATCTTACGCAATCTTATCTTTCGATTAAAGTTAAGCTAGTAAAGCTAGATCGAAATGGTGATGAAAAGACACTCGAGGCGAATGACCTGATAGCTCCTGCGAATAATCTTTTGCATACGATGTTCTCACAAGTAGATGTTTTTTTGAATGGAAAGCATGTCAGCGACTCGAACGAAAATTATGGTTTCCGCATGTACATCGAGACGTTACTAAATTATGGCAGTGATGCCGCATCCTCGCATCTACAACTTGCTGGATGGAAAATAGATGATGCCGGCGAATTTGATAATATCGCCGATACTAACTTAGGTTTTCAAGCACGTAGAAGAATGATGGAGCAGAGTAAAACGGTGCAATTAATAGGCCGCATACACAGCAATATGTTTCTGCAGGACCGATTCCTGCTCGGTTCCGTCGATTAAAGAGTACGCCCACAGAGGAGTAAAGATGCATTCGGCATTATGGCCGCGGAAGGAGTGAGGCCTAAATTGAAAATAATGTCGGCTAACTTATTTGTACGCAAAGTTATCCCATCATCAGATCTGCTAGTGGCGCATGCCGTTACTCTGAGACAGACAAGCGCGAAATATCCTATTCGCAGGGTAGTGTGTAAGACTTTTACAGCACCTAGCGGTGTTCTGAGCATCGATAGAGATAATATATTTATTGGGCAGCTACCTACTAGAGTATTATTCGTTTTTGTACCTAATGATGCCTATAATGGTGTGGTGCATAAAAATCCATTCAAGTTTGATAACAACAACACTACCTATGCAACATGTTATATACATGGAGAGGAGGTTACAACATCGCCAGTACGTCCTTCGTTTAGCGACGACATTTACTCGGACGCTTATTTCTCACTATTCAGCAGTACTGGGGCATTATTCAAAGACCGTGGCTACCTGATAAATAAGACTCAGTTCAGACATGGAACCACATTGTTCGCATGGGATTTTATGCCAGATTTAGCTGATTCAGAGCATTGCTATCCTACATGCACTGGTTTGCTGAGAGTGGTATTCCAGTTTGCTCAAGCACTTGCCGCTACAACCAATGTAATTTTCTATGCTGAATTTGATAATACGATAGAAATTTGATCAGACTTTAACGTATTAACAGATTATTAACAAATATGTTGAATACATTTGAAATTGAGGATCTATTATTCGGCGACAATAAAACGCGTGAACACTTTCTCGGTGTTTTTCCAATTGACAATGTACCCGCACATATTAAATATCTCCCGGCCTCATTAGTAATAAACACGCATCCCAGTAATAAATCCGGACAACATTGGGTGGCGGTTTATTACAGTGGAAATGGAAATGCTGAATACTTTGATCCATATGGAAGACGCCCTTCTGATGGAAGAATGATATCAAATGTACAAAATGCACCCGTGTTTATTATTACAACAATGTACGTGTTCAACCATCCGTGATGACAACTTGTGGATATTATTGCGTATATTTCTTATACCATCGTTCGAGAGGTGTACAAATGAAACACATATTATGGACCCTAAGAAACAGGGACAAAAATGACTCGATAGTGAAACGTCTGACGTGCAGGATTATGAAGAAAAAATGATCATAATGTATAATTATTTATGTACTACGTTTACTATTTAATTATCGTGAATAAATGTCGCTAATATTTATCATAAGAAAAATGCATGTGTCAATAAAAAAAAACATTTTGTAAAAATATGTTATTATTTCTTCGTGTTCCCTTCTCATCCCTCACCCATCCCCCGCTATTATGATAAAAATATGTAATGGTACACTAGGTCCACGAGGCGTACCACAATGATCCAAAGATCCATAATTAATCGTATTCACATCGCAACAATGACAAAATACGGACATATTTGAATACAGATGAAACCATATGACGTGCACTGTAATTGAACGCATCGTATCAATTCCAGTTTTCTATAACTGGAATGTCATTCAAACACGGTGCGATAGTAATGTTTTGTAAACCGATGATGTTAAGCGGTGGAGAAAAACACGTGACCGAAATAAGGGCGTGTTCAGATTGGAAAGATAGTTTTACTGACAGCTCATATTTTAGCTATAAAAGCGAAATGCGCGCGACTAGTAAGGCATACAGCTTTTTGAATTTGTCAAAACACGTAAAATGGAATCTCAATTATGCGATCGATGGAGAACGATTGGTTCTATGCCTATCAATTGCGGTTGCATCCGATGGAACCAATATAAAGAGGTTGCAGTATGGCAACCATTTGCAATGTCATTGTGTGATATCCATAACCGCTAGAGAGAATATCTAGCGGATCCGAACGAACGAAATTATAACAAATGGTTGCATACGAAGTTCCTACTTCGTAATGATTGTTGTATGTGTATATCGTGCAAACAAAACAGAAGTTATAGTTTGCATTAATTGAGATACAAATATTTACGTTAGCAAAATAAAAAAATAAGAAAAATAGGCCTCTTTTTTAAGGGGCCACCAATAAACCAAAATTATGTTACATACACCCACACACAAACGGGTACATAAAAAAAGATGCACACACGCATGCACGCATGACATACACGCATAGGGGACAGGGAAAAAGGGATCACAGGTGACAAGGGGCATGCGCGTAGAACCACACGCACGTCGTTACATGCGTATCGTAACACGCGTGAGGGTATACGCAGTACGTGCGTGTGTTGGTGCATCAGGTGCGTGCGTGTGGGTACGTATGCGAAAAAAAGAAGAAGGTAGGACACCCTTGTGGATGATGGATCAGTAACAGATTTCCAATGATACAGATGCATTCAACCACATATTCCACCATGGGTGAAGCCTTTCGTCGTAACCAACGACATTATTAGTTCGCGAGGAAACAGGCATTGACAAAATCTAAAATCGCATGACCTTAAAGCGAATGAAGCGGCCATGTTTAATGTTAATATGAGTAATGCGCTCAAAACACGATATTCTAATAATTACCCAAGGGAATTAATACATATGTCCACTCGGCTAAGAACTAGGAAACGATACGATATTGTATCCAGAGCACAAAGCTGTACGCATTTGCAACTACAAAGGGAAATCCCCTAGCGATTAGGTGATAATTCAATAGTAATTTTGAATATTTCTAAAGACCCGCATAGTACGAGACTTGAGGTACGTTCTTTCATTATTAACACATGGTATGTTTGTCATTCAAGCTTGATCTCACTGCTATTCGAGACGTATGGTTAAATCATATGCAACAAATAATCTTTTTAGCATAAGAATGCTCTACATACAATTCTATAAACGGCACCCTCAGAGAAATAATGACCACATTTTAACCATCGTATCTAAAACGATTGACGTTATTGCAAAGTATTTAAAAAACAATTTGCATGTAATGACGGTTAAAAGTCAATCAAAATATTCAACAAAAAATAGTTTTACTAATAACGTTAGCGTCATCAAATTATTTTCAAAATATTCAACAGTTTTCCTGTATGTTATCGATGAAAATGAGATATATATTCATCGGTGAAAGGGTTAACTTTTTTAACCCAGGATACAATCCATCACCACCAGGTCTTGGTTACCATTCCAACCGAACATACCATTAATACATTATTTTTAATATTTTGTTACTAATCTGTCTGGTAGCTGATGCTTACTAACAGCTTACGGCCAGTCACTAAATATTCTACAGTTTACTAATAACGTTAGCGACGAAACAGTCCTTACTCCGTCCGTAATTCCTCTTACAGCCTCAACCTCTTACGACCTCCATTATCGGACCACCTCTTAAACTCTATTATTTTACATTATCATACATTACTCCCTTATTATTTTTACAATGGTAGATAACCGCGGTGGGGGGCGCGCCGCCACTATGTTCAAACGTAAAATACACAACTTTCATACTTTTAAGGGTTAACTCATTCAAAATAATAGAACATTCCAGTGTTGCAGATTCTCAAATACGTGTATGGCTGTTCGTCATTGTTATCGAGAAAAACGAGTGCCGCTGTTCGCCATTGTTCTCTAGAATGCGCGTGCCCCTGTTCGTCATTGTTCTCAACATTCCATTCCTCAAGCTTTTCTTTTGTTCTCCTGAAAAACCCATTGTTCTCGAAGACCCCCTGCTGTGGAGAACAATAACGGCCGGCCCCACCCATAACTACTTAGAACGTGTCCAGTGGAGTATTGTCATTTTAAAGTTCAAATTGTTATTGGCCTCATTTGACTTTAAAACTCACATTGGCGTATCCTGACAAACTGAGAACACCTGTTTTGCAACATTTTATGATCAGATAAAATATCTTTTGGCGTATCCTTGAAAATTTGTTATGGTCACCTCTAAATCCAAGATGGTCGGTGTTTTGACCAACATACACAATTCACCTTTCCAACATTGACGTCATTACCGCTGGATTCCCCTAAATCAAAGCTCAGAGCACAACTGCTGGCTGGTAAATTCAACAACAAGCAGCTGAACCGCATTGCGTTACTATTGCACTAAATCCTTTGCAATTTAAACCGTTGCTATGATGAACTAAAATCACGGTATTATTTAAGTCATATATCATTAGAAAGCGCCTTCAATTGCATAAACAGTAATGTATCCTTTGCTATATTTTTGTAAAATTTTCACTGAGCTATTTGGGTGAAAATCTGAGAGCAGTCAATTTTGAAAATGTAGAATTTTAAAATAAATTTTATCCGCATGCAATTTTAATTTTTGTTTTGCTGCACAGTACATAATAGGAACATAATTTATAGAAATGTCACAAGTAAAGCGTCTTACTAAATGATTTATTGACCTTTCAGGGCCAATCGGCGTCCAAAATTGTCACTTAAGTTACCAACAGCCTGAAAATAATAAAATGCAAAAAATATTCATCATATAATACTATGCCTCTCCATAACCATACACAATAGGGACAATGGCGTTCCCTTATCTTGAAGAGATAACCCAATCATTGTATACACCAAATGTACGAGATACGTCGATAGATGAAAATTTACATACTTACAAAAACATCTTTAGTAACGTAAGTGACATTTGGTAACATAAGTGACTGATGGTAACATAAGTGACTGATGCTAACATAAGTGACTGATGGTAACATAAGTGACTGATGGTAACATAAGTGACTGATGGTAACATAGGTCACTGATGGTAACATAAGTCACTGATAGTAGCATAAATGACGAATATTTGATACAGAAATGTATTTCGACCGATCTCTCTATAGTAGAGATTGGTCAAATAACCAAGACAGATAGGCAAGCGTTAACTCTAAACCTTCAAAATATATGGCAAGATAATGATTAATGATATATGAGGTACGCAGATCGTTTGCTCATAGTGTAAAAATATGACACTCAATTCAGTCCTCCGGGTGGATCAAAGTAAGGCTCTCATATACTAAGCAGTTATAGACTTGATCTTGTTTTACCTTCTTATTTCTAGTAGTGCTACGTAGGTTTTGTTTAGAATAACATTTGCTGGTTGCCGCATCTTCTAGTGTCATTCTTTTCGTCATCAAGGTTGCCACGTTAGACTGGCAATTACTTGGTGCTGGTGAAGATGCAACATCTACCGCGGCAATGCTATGCTCAATAGCTAGGCATGATATATCTGTCGCCATTGCTATGGAAATGTGTGAGATTTTAGGTTGAAACACTGACAACCAATTCCTAAGCAAAATCAAGATAAATCTCTTTAACTAACGGCATTTCTCAGTCTAGAGTTAACGTGTGCCACATCAGCGATCTTGTTGTTCAACAAGCAAACTCCCTAGCAGATGAAATCACTGCCACTGATGACTGTTACAAAATGTTTCAGGTAGCCCGAGCACTGAGAGTTACTGACTACACATCACCATAACTCTGAAGGACGCTTTCACGGGACTAATCAGGGCAAAGCCGAGGCAATTCACCTTTCCAGAGTATCCATCCTTCATCTGACCGCGTATGACGTTATAATCAGCTCAGCGCATGTATGATGACGTCACAAGCATTACGTCACAAATTGTTCCATATAGACCGTCACCAAATCTCAAATACTCGGACACGTTGTATGAATTGTATGTCTTTGTAATTCTTTGCTATTTAAGAAACATGCTGTTGAATATTTTGAAACTAATTTGACTGGGTGTTGTTGCTGCCTTAGGCAGCAACAGCGCCCAATCAAATTAGTTTCAAAATATTCAGCAGCTTACCTGTGTGGGTTGTTTTTTTAATTGATAGTCAGGGTGTTCAGAGATCGATCGATCCCAACATGAGCGAGTTGTGGGTGGAGCTTAGCTAGAGATGGGCGGGGCATAGCTAAAACCGGAAAGGTCCATTCGAGGAAAGTTCAAGAAACAGGTCATTGATTACGATGATATGACGATCCCTTGCACCCGTTTTCAGGGGAACCAATGCCATTACTAACACCAATTAAAGGCACGCAAAGCGCAGGAAATTGACGTACATGCAATGACCTATTCAAACACGCAAGTAACATTATCTCAAAATCCGATCACGCAACTAATCAATTCAGCTTTTATGCACCACCTTCCCATCGATACTGTAGGCCAAGGCACCCTTATCGGGCTACCCAAGCCCAAAAAGTCACCTGCCGCCCCCACCTCAGCCAATCTGCAACCCGTTGTGCCCCTCAACACCATACAGAAAATTAAATCCAATGTTACTCCATGCCGCATCCGAGACTAGATCGATAACTTCCCCGGATCCAGTCAAAGCGGCCTTCAACGTGGACGCAGATGAGCAGACATTGTATTGGCGCAAGGCAGGCTTGTGTCGTTAGTCATGTCCAAACACTGGGATTTCCACGACATGGGCATTGCATATTACGAGCCTTCGAGCCTTCGACGTGATTAAATGCTCAAAGATCCTAATTGTACTACGAGTTTGAGACAACAATCTTCTCCCCAAATGGAGAGCGTCTATCCCCGGTGCTTTTCACCTGCTGTCCCTACTGGGTATGCCGCTAGGGATGGAATATGCGGCCGACGTGGACTTCATAGACAAGGAAAAGAAACCCCGCGACGAATTCGCCCAATAATTGCAAGTAAACTATAAATTGAGAATCTCTTTATGAATGAATCCAAAACAGGGTTCACCCACATATACCTATCTACAAAGCATGAAACCAAAGAAAATGACGATCCACTTCCTGGCGTCGAACCATGGAACAAAAGTAAAATCCTCGACTCACTTCTGTGTAGTACTGCTGGCTCAACTGCAACATGGGGAGCATAGCTTTCTAGTCCTTCTGGAAGCTATATGGATTCGTAGATCAAACATGCCCTTGATAAAAAGACACAAAGCAACCTGCATATACTTGATGATGTATAGCTGTAACAGCTGGGCAGTTCCAAAGGCAGTTCTAGCCAAACGTGACGCCTGCCACCGCAAACACCATTACTGGACACCGATGGCAAGACAGCATAATTTCCAATGATGCACTATACGAGATATGTAATACATGGCTGCTGTCCATAAAAGTCGCCCCGCAAAGATAGTCCATGTTTGGTCATGTGCTAAGGATGCCAGAAGATACACCAGCACAGCGAGCCTTGGAATTCGCCATACAGGGGCCAGCAAATTTAAAGCCAGATGACGTCATTGCATAAATTAGTTAAGCGTGCTACGAGGTGACCTCAAGAAAGCAGGACTCGGTACACTCAAGTCAAGAATGGAACTGAGGAAGATAATAATTTTAGCTCAGCGCAAGGCACAGTGGTAAAAAGCGAAGACGGCCTGATTGCAGCTGTCGGATGTTTCTACTACTCCAGCCGCAGAATACAGTAATCATACATCGAGATAACATGGTGAATTTGCATCGTTCCACGAATGGGTAGTAGTTTTTCAGACACATACTTACCAATAATGTTAATTTCTAATCATTAACTAAGAAAAGTTCAATTGATGTGGTTTTTTAATGTTCGTGAAACATTGTTGCCCATCTAGACTGTTCTAGGACCTCGGGTAATGTCACCCGAAGCCCCCGCCCCCGTCGCCCGCCCCCCCCCCCTCTCCCTTCCATCTGGCTTGACCAAGCACTGTCTTTTTATGTTGCGTGTGTATTAGAAAGTGTTGAAATAGTATCTGTAGTAGAAGCATCGTGGTAATATTACATAAGTTACCATTTTCTCACTTAAGTTACTCCGCAGAAAGTAGCTTACCTGACAGTAACTTATGTGATGAAATCTTCTTCATTGCATATTTTGAAACAAACTATAGCAAATACACAGATAATTCTGTGAATAACATGGTCATACATATGAACTATTTTACAAGCATTAATAATTTTATCGCGAAAAATAAAACTACCACGAAAATAATCAGTAACTTAAGTGATATACAATAAATTTACGGTACGCGATGCATAGGATTATACCTAAAAAAAGATATAGATGTCAGATTCTTCTAAACGAATTTTCTTGCACAAAATTACGAGTAGACTGTGTGCTAGCCTGTAGCTATGTCTCCAAAGGGGCATCACTCATATGTCCAGGATGCCGGGCAGACAACTCTGTGGTAACTTAAGTGGCTTCAAAGCTTGGGACAAGATAATGTGATGATCGTACTAGTATTACAAAATGATTTATTTGCAAAAGACAAATATATACATACTAAAGAAACATGCCATATTAAAATACCAAAATATTGTTTCATAGAAGTTTGACCGAATTGTGAAATATTGTAAATACGAGTTTAACTGTCCTACTGGGACCGTAACTTAAGTGATATTTCGTTTACATGAACATCAAAATAAAACTAATAAAGTGATGAAATTTAGTAAAAACTAGCTTACCATGTTTAAATTGATGTATTTTATCAAATTAGGAGCGGATATTACGTCTTAAATAATGTGTGAGATACAATGGACATAAAACTAGCCGCTCCCAGATTTTCACCCAATTTACGTTTATAAAATACAGTATTATACCTTGATTCATTAAATCAAGTGGACAATAGGGCCTATTTTAAAATCACCATTTTTTGGACTAAATTTTATAAAACTATAAAAACTAATACAGAAACGAATAGAAAATTGGCTTAGCTTTCCAATGATGTATGACTTCAATAATATTATGAACATAGTTCTTCATAATTAGAAACTGCTTGAAATGCGTTGTATCTGAGTCTAATGGTAAAGTAATGTTATTTGCGCGTCGGCTAGTAGTGACCAGCCAGAAGTGGTGTGCGCGATGCTTTATGGGAAGGCATTTTCCCAAAATACGATAATGTGGGAAAGGTCTATTAGGCATAGCATTTGACTAAAACCTTCAACCAGGACATTTTGTTTACCAGATCTAGCTTAAATACCTTAAATATTACAAGATGTGCAGACTCAATATTATATCACTGGTTCCAATCGCAAAATGTATCATTAAGCTCGGCCTCTAGTTTTCAAAAATCAGGTTAGCGTGACCTAGTTCTTATAATGGCGGTACATACTGCCAATATACACTCAGGTACCAACTAATACGTCGACATGTCTAAATATTGCAAAAGGTGCTACCGAAATATTATCGTTCCACATCTGTTATGTTAGAAAAGAAACTAAATTAGAATCATTCGATTTGAATGTGTTCATGCCTCTGAAAGTATGCTTTTATAGTTTATGTGTCAAAATTCTAAAACCCGCAAGTGAATAATGGTGTCGTTTCTTTATCTTCAATAGATAGTGTTAACATTAACAGAAGTTGGTTAGATCTCGCCATACGTGACTATGCGAGAGGAATACCACGAGTACTGTCTGACTGCTACAAGCCACCAGGCCACTCAGAACCTGCTCTTAGACACCAGCAACTTTCTGCCAAATCAGGTCCAGAGTTATTGCCCATTTAGTGTATTATCATTCCATAATAATTTATATACACTATTTCTGACCTGGTCAATCATAGTTATTATTTGCTGTATTTCTACAAACTAGAGTTTGTCGGCGATCTCGTTTATATGAGAAAATCATATTCCTAACAAAATGTTATTTTTTTGTTGCAAATTTCCAGTGACCAACAATAACGGCGGAAGTCAAGGACGCATGCGCAGGATTTCTCGGCTAACTTGGTTAGAAATGTATTACATAGCAAAGAGTCCATCGGATGTCAGTTCATACAATCCTTATTTCCTTATTCTATTTATATTTTGTTTGCATTTTAACACATATGCTCGGAACGGAAATTTTATTAGCTATCAATTGATGTAGATTATAATAATCTACATAAGTTAGAAGGTACATCCTTTCTATATAATATGTGGATGGACTATATGGGAATCCACGAATATTTTAGGAAAATGTGAGCATCTGTCTACTTTGAACAGGAATTTATGATCTCTAACAATAACCCTAACATTATTAACAATATGTGTTCGAATATATGGATATACAAGATTACGAATCTGTAAAGATTATATTTTTGTGATCATTCGTTGTTATTGTATTTTGCATTTGAATGTTAGAAATCATATTAAAAATCAAAAATATTTGCTGTAAACAGCAATGTGGTAGGCACGTGGGAAAGTACGTCACACTGCGCTGATTTCTCGACCACGCCGACAATGAGCATTGCGGCACTCCGACTAGGGCCAAGTGCATAACACATGCGTAGAACTGTGAGGCGTACATGGCCAACGCCGGCGTAACTACTTCCGTCGTAGAGCGTAATTCAACTCCGAGTGGTCGCATCGTGGTCGTATCGTCATCTCATGGCGTTGGGCGACTGTGACACGACAGCTACGCGATCTATGACGACGATAGCGCGATAGAAATCGTGACACGAACTATAAACTTGCAAGCGTTAGCTCTTTTCGACAATGGAGGAAGCACACGCAGTTGGTCTAATGACAGCAGCCACATGTCTTCTTATACAAAGACGCAGAAAACTAAGACGAAGATCTTGTTATGTCCGCGGCATTTTCCAACACAGACATGAATTTGGAGAATACCATCAGTTAGTTCACGAAATGAAATTGTTTGATTCAGAGTTTTTTACACGATATCTAAGGATGAAGCCATCTGTTTATGAAGATATGCTCAAAATGGTAGGACCACGGCTGCAGCATAGACCTAACCACATGCGTCCCATTGGACCGAGTGAACGACTCACTCTGACAATAAGGTATGTTGCTAAAAACATATTCCAACATGCTGTTGGGCGGATGGGCGGATATTGTTCCTTTTCTAATATCACAATGAATTATGTAGACCTGCACACCTGCTTGCCTGCCTGCCTGCCCGTCTGCCTGTCTGTCTGTATGTCTGCCACAGCCCACCCGCCTACCTGACCAATCAATCAATCAATCAATCAATCAGTCAGTCAGCCAGCCAGCCAGCCAGCCAGCCAGCCAGCCAGCCAGCCAGCCAGCCAGCCAGCCAACCAGCCAGCCAGTCAGTCAGTCAGTCGGTCATTCAATCACCACGTTTCTTATGAAATCTTACATAGTTACCAACAATCATACACTTCTCCATATGCAATCACCTTATGCCTGCTAATTATAACGGAAAACGTGTTTATAAATGGCAGCGTAAATCCCCCCAATGCACACTCATAACAGATACATTGATTAATGGCAGATTAATAACTCACTTATCATGGTAAATCCTTTAATTAGAACTTCTGTTATTTTATATCTCAGGTTTTTGGCATCCAGTGACTCGCAACAGTCGATAAGCTTTTCGTACCGCATTTCCAAGGCTGCTGTTGGTGCAATAATCATGGAAACTTGCATTGTTTTGTGGGAAGTACTTCAGCCACTGTACCTTGTTCCACCAGACACGAATAAGTGGGAAAACATTGCGACCCTCTATGGGGACATGTGGAACTTTCCCAACTGCGTGGGTGCTATCGACGGGAAGCACGTCACTGTTCAAGCACCTGCAAATTCGGGATCAACATATTTCAATTATAAGGGTGCCCACAGTAAATATATTGATGGCGGTATGTGATGCCAAATACTGCTTCACGCTGGTCGACATTGGCAGTCCAGGTAGAAATAGCGATGGAGGAATATTTAGTAATTCTGTGTTCGGCCAAATGATGATGACAGGCAATCTACAATTACCTGATAACAGCAGTATTCGAGGTATAAACACGCGTATGCCCTTCGTATTTGTTGCGGACGAAGCCTTCCCGTTAAAAACAAATATAATGCGTCCTTTCCCTGGATCAAATCTGTCAGAGCAAAAAAGAGTATTCAACTATCGACTCTCCAGAGCTCGACGAACAATCGTAAATGTCTTCGGAATACTAGCCACACGATGGAGGGTGTTTAGACATTCTATAATAGCGAAGCCAGAAAAGGCAATTGCAATAGTTAAAGCATGTGTCTGTTTGCACAATTATCTTATGACCAATGACAACCATCAACATAATGACGACAGAAGATATTGCCCACACACGTCCGTTGATACGGAGGACGAATTTGGAGTAATCACACCTGGACAGTGGAGAGATGATTTAAATGGAGAACACTCCCTTCGTAACATTGGTCAAGTGGGATCAAACAGATTCGGTCTTAGTGCCGCTGCGGTACGAAATACATTTATGGAATACTTCTCTTCTGATGCTGGGGAAGTGGCGTGGCAGTGGGCACATATTCGTAGAGGGAGTCATCCTGAACTTTGAACATTTGCAATTAATCTAAATACAGAATGTATGATAAGCTGAAATTTACCAAAATTGTAACCGTATCACAGTTTATCATATTAACAAGCCTTCTAGCCCGTTCCATATTTTGTTGTTATGGCACACGTTCCATAACACCAACGACTCTTGGCAAATATTTCAAAATTACACTTTATATGATAAATAAAATCTCAAACTAGATGGCTTTTTATATCACTATTATGAACCTCGTTGAAAATTATCAATTTTGCACTCGCTAAAGCTCTGCAAATTGATAGTTTTCAACTCGGTCCATAATAGTGATATGAAAAGTCACCTCGTTCCAGATTCTCTATTTATTAGTCACAGAACAGGGGTTGCAATAAGAAAACAGAATAATAAATAATAATATGGAAAATAGCAAACGAAGTGGTATTTTCTATTAATTTCATTTTTGAATAATTGCGTTAACAGGATTTAAACTGGTATACATGCAAAATGGAATCTTAACTACGACCGTCCAATTTCAAGGAAATTTAAAGTAAACAGATTTGTTGTGAATATTTCCTAAGTCTACTGAGGCAACATGGTTACATTGCTCATTTGTTGTCGCGTGTTGTAAGTTTCCGAATGTAGTGAATATTCGCTAGGATGCTGGAGCTGCTCAATTCTTTCCTGTGAATATGTAGAAAGCTGTTGTGAATTTGTGCTACGTGTGCAGCTCGACTCTTCTGGAAACTCGATATCGAACATAATTTGTTCAATTTTGAGACGACCCAGTGCTTGTTGATATGGAGTCATTAGATCCAATCGCATTCCTAATGATTTGCCCCATACGGTATTTTTAGTTTAATTTTGTTTGGAAGAACTGAGCGAATCATGAGACCGGTTAACTAAATGTATTAATTCCATGTCTAATGGATCTAGTGATTTACGTTTCTTTTTATACTGTGGCTGTTTTGCCTCTATTCTCTCCTCTGATACACTGATGTGGCCATCCTCATTGTCAGAACAAGCATGTTTGCTACTGGATTCTGTTGCTGCCACAGTATTATCTTCTACATCATCTCCAGTCTCTTTATCGTCGATGTCAATATTACAAGAAGTACTGAAATGTAATATATCGACTTACATAATTTAATGATCTAAAACAACAGGCCCAAGGGCCTGTGACGCTCACCTGGACAATTACCATTAGAGTCATTAGTAGTTGTACAAATACTATTCTTTAGTGGTATTTGCCTATTTCGACAATAAGATTTTTGTATAGATCTAAGGAAGATGTTCGCCCAAAAAGTGGACAATCAAAAATCTGAAGAGAAGTTATGGAATGTTGCACCCAAATATTGTTGAAATCCACAAAGCGGTTAAGGAGTAGATGCGTTATGACACTTTCTGGCAAATTTTGCATAAAATGTCAGATTTAAAAAAAATATTGAGGAATCAAAATATAAATGGTATTTCCGGAGCCTACCACCATAGGGCCATTCCAGTCAAATTTGGTTACAATCCAGCTGAGCTAACAAGGAGAATCGGAGATCGCAAACCACCCCTTCCACGTCATAGTTCTGATTCGGATCCAGATCCGGGTATTTTAATTCTGATTATTGTCAAATAGTGGAAATCCTTTTTTTGCTGTCCTGGTCTCACTACATTTGTGTTAATATTAAAGACAAGTCGCCTACTTACTTTCCAAGACCATTGCTGATATAATTATCCACATCGGGATCGGGATATTTTAATCCGGATCATATCCTAATTTTGATATACATAGTCTACAATAGGGACATAACTTATATTAAATACAACTCCCTTAATTAGGCCTACTTACGTTGCTGCCTTCTGAAATGGATCCAGGAAGGCCATCATGTCGAAGAATATCCATTTCGACTTTTGTGTACACGCTGAAGCACTTTTTGGTAGAGCATACTCTTTCTTTTTGCGGAGATATACGGCCTTCAGGCTTTTGAACCGCTTTTTTATTTCTTCGACTGAAAAGTAAAATTTATTAATTCAATTGTATTTAATCGATAAATTTATGAAAACCGATCAGAATTTTCTAATCTGAACCATTGTGAAACTTTGGCAATCCTATTTTATTATAAGAACATATCATGAGTGATCGCTTCAAAATAGTGTGTGATTTTAATTAATATCAGGCACTACCCCGCTCCAACCCCACCAGCTCGCAGGCACGTAGGCACGCCGACAGAGACGCACGCGCGCACGCACACACTCACGCATATGCGTACGGGGGGGGGGGATGGGGGGAATTTCCATTTTTTATGCAGATCAGGGCAATTTTTTTGCAAATCAGGGCACATTTCATAACTTCCAGGGGAAATTTCAGGGCAAAATCAGGGCAGCCCCCCCCCCCCTGGAAAACGACCTCCCGTACGCCTATGCACGCACGCACGCACCACCCAAACACCACACACCCATCTAATTCACCAACACTACCATCCCCCTCCACCTCCGCACAGCCACAACCACCGCCTCCACCACATCTACACCCAACACAAAACGAGCACCAGCTGTGTTTATTCCAAGTAGCTCAACTTTCATGCAATAACAAATATAAATCGTAATAAGGTCCCATATCAAACATACCGGGACGTTCGATAGATTCGCCAACAGATTTCCAGCTATTCTCCTTCTTCTGTCTATCCTTAAAATCCACTCTGTCATGTCTATAAAGACATGGGTATTTTTGAACATTTGAGATGAGTTTCTCTACAAACTCTCGATCCTCGGTCATTATGTTAGTTCTGACATGTGTGTCACTGCGGGAAAGTCGTGCGATCAGCGCCAGAATAGACCGGCTTTCTATTCACGGAGATTCGGGAAACGACGGACGCACGACTTTCTCGCAACTGTCATCGCTCAGACGCTTTGAACTATAAATTAACAGCGATGCGACGACGACATAAAAACTGTCGCACGACCATCGCACGACGTAAATGCGACGGACTATAAACCGGCCTTTAAGACTGGAGTACAGAGGGCGTATTTGCGACTGTAGTACGACTGTCCTACTTTCGATCCGAATGAAATTCCCGGCATTTGGTACGTGTAAAAGGCTGGTTTATTCTTCGGATGCCTGTTTTGCTGAAGTAGCCTCTATTCCAGCGTTTAAAAAGCAAACATGTCACGCAAGAAGAATTTTGATCAGACTGAAGTTCTGAAATTGCTATCAAAGTATAAATAAAGCAGTGGAATTTTAAATTCTAAATTGAAAACTTCTGTAACCTCAAAGCAGAAAAAGAAAAGTGGGAAGAAATATGTAGGGCAATACATGCTATAGGCCAACAACAGAAGAAAGTAGATGAAATAAAGCACAAATGGAAAGACTTGCTGTCAAGGGCGAAGAAGGACTATTCGAACCGTAAACGGCCGAAAACGGGAGGTGGTCCGAAACCGCCTGAAGGCGCATTTTCTGATCTCGTCCTTGACATCATTGGTGACAGCTCTCCCACTTTAGAAGGAATAGCGTCGGGATGGGAGTCATCTATAGACACTCCGGGTACATCTAGAGACACGGTTCAGCCTACGTCTTCACCCTCAGAAGAAGATAATTCTGCTGCTCCTTCTGTTGCGCCAGCTGCTATTGTTGCTACTGCAGACAATGATGATACCGATGCTGACAATGATCACAATGATGCAGAGGTTGTAGAACTGACGAAGCGGGTTAATGAATCATCCACCTTGCAGAGTAAGTAGCAATAAAAGCATTGATAAACACCTTAAAAATTAAGCCCCACCCCGTAAATATGGGTTAATATTTTCTTAGCTGTGCTGATCTATGTCAAATTTCATTACAATCAAACATTTGCTTAAGAAAATATTAGCCCTTACTTTTACGTGTTTATCTGTTATCAATCCCATCATTCAGAGACTGGCAATACAATACACATATATGTTTCGATCACTACAACTATTGTGTTTATCCGTAAGCTCCTTTTGAGTTTGAAATACCTCATTCTGGACTTTGTGCATAGAACACAGACTCTGTTGTATTTAATAGCATTTGTTTCATTTTAATGTTTCATTTTTAGATAGTCCCAAAAATTATGTGTAACTTACTGACATCGGTGGTAATAAAAACAGAAACTATGTACGAATAACATATGCAATCACTGTATCTGTCAATAGACTTACAATGTAACGACCATATAGTACTGCGTCAGAGAAAGGTGCTGTAAGATAAATGACCTTTACTGTTGAGAGCTATGAAGTGTTTAATAGGGGAAATGTAAGTAGACCTATTAGAGATTAATACGTACATTTTATTTCATCTATTAAAGACTTATAATTCTTTCAAAATAAATAGTGTAACAAATCAAATTTGGCGTGAGAATAAAGCAGTGATAATGCGTGCTCATAGAGACATATTTTAGAAAGATTTACAGACAGACGGGAGGCCGGATGCCTAAATGGATGGACGGATGGATGAACGGACGGACGAACATCTTTGTAAATATGTTACAAGTTTTCATAACATAGTGTTAACAAATCTTTAATCACAGGTTCAAGTGCACCGAGTCGAAGTCTGTCCGCTCCGCCATCAAGGGAAGCAAAGAAAGTGAAAAGATCATCAAATGAACCATCGCGTGAGCAACTGCACTGTCAGCTCCTGCAAGTTGAAATCAAAAAGGCAAAATTAGAAACTGAAAAAATTGAAATTGAAAAAACTAAATTAACAAAAGAAATTACAAAATTAGACTTAGAAATTCAGTTGTTACAACAACAACAACAACAACAACAACAACAACAACAACAACAACAACAACAACAACAACAACAACTTTACCAACTACAACAGCAACAACAACAAACAACAACAACAACAACAACAAAAACAACAACAACATCAGTTCAGCTATAGTCAGCTATAGTCAGTCCTTGTCGCATTAAATAAAAGCGAATGCCATACAGATATTATCAATAGTTTTATAGTTTTTTATCCCCACCTTTTGAAAAAACGTCGGGGATATTAAAATCGCCTCCGTCCGTCTGTCCGTCATCTCCTCCTAAACCGTTAGTTGGAATTCAACCAAATTTGGTATATGGGTTACCCATATCATTGTGGTCTGTGACGCGGCATATATGTCTGGCTCCACCACCTGGGGGTCAGGGGAGTGGTGTCAAAAGGTCAAATATCCTTTAAAAAGCAGTATCAAGCTTTCTCCCCCAAACCGTTGGTAGGAATACAACGAAATTTAATCTATATTGGTTACCCATATGATTGCGGTCTGCAAAACAACAAATATATTTGGCTCCACCCCAAGGTGGGTTGGGATGGGGGGGGGGGCGGTCGGGGGGATCGGGGGTGGGGCTGGTCAAAAAGTCAATGAGCACGATGTAAGCCGGGGCTAAAAATGGTGTCAATATGATGATTAGTTCCCCATTGCTCTGACTGTTCGTCCATTAGTCCACATGTCTTTCCAAATGTCCATCAATCCACATGTCTGTTATGTTTTGAAGTGGTTACAAAGACGTGTTTGTTGTCATACTACAAGCTACTTTATTGGTCGGTTTAACTGGACAAGACTATATGCTTGCCTACCGTCTGTCCATCCGCCCGTCCCTTTCTCTCCCCTAGAATTTTTCACTTTGCCTCAACATCTCGAACCTAAACCTGCCAGAGGCCTTTAATATGACAGATCCGGTTCGAGTATTGTGTTTGTGTATCAGATATTAACAGAATTAGTCTTTCTATCTAATAGAATAATACATTAAAGATACACACTCACACGAGAGAGAAAGAATAAAATAAATTATATTGTATACTTTTAGATGCTTATATTGTGTACCTCGGTGGATTAAAATAAAATAAATCTTAACATATGAAGATATAATTCCGGGTACGATAACTTCGTTCCGTATACTTGCTATATTTGTAAATATCTAAAAAGCTACGTAACTTATCTAAAAAGCTACTTAGCTTTTTCGCAATAAAAATTATTTTGAGCAGCATACATAATTATATCTTCATAAATTAGAATTTATTTCGGTTCAATACATCGACGTACGCATTATAAACCTCTAAAAGTATACAATAAATCCTTTTATTTTTTTTATTTTTTTTACCGTGAGCCTGTATCTTTAAACATTAGATGAAAAGCAGACATAATTAAAATTATGTTAAAAAGAAAACACGTGGTTCATGTCGGCACATATGATACAACAAGTATCTTTTGGCTACAATGCGAAAATGTTCCGTTGTGGCCTTGTGATATTGGATCTATGCCTTATTACCAATGGGTAAGCTTTGCTTGAGCTTGATGTTACGAGGTTGAATATGTATATTAGATGTTTTTGGAGATACAGAATGGAGAATATTTTACATAGCTGTATCAAGCTGAGCGCTGCGCTCAGCTTGATACAGCTATGTAAAATATTCCCCACTCTGTATCTCCAAAAACATCTGGCTGTAAAAGCAAGACTGTAAATGCAGTCTGTATGTCTGTCTGTTTGTCTGTCTGTCTGTTTGTCTATGCTTAAATATTATTCAGCATCATTTGTGCACAGCTAAGATCTGTGGCCATAATTTTAGGCCAACGCAACAAACAATGTTTAAGCAATTTAATAATTATCGATCAGACGACAACTTACTTGATCTATTCCTTGTCTGTTGTCATATTATTATCATGGTCTAACTGAATACATTTTGAATTAGCTGCCGGCGAGCAACACGTCCTGGGACATCGGCATGATGGTTGACATCATTTGCCTGTACATTTTGCCACACTATGTCATCCTCTGGCTCTACTCCAACCGCACGGATGCAAAAGGTATGCATCACAATGGAAGCCATGATCACGTCACATGCACGTTCTGGTCTCATTCTGATTCTGTTTAGACTGGCAAACATGCGTTTGAGTACGCCATTGCATCTTTCGATGACAGATCTCGTGGCCATATGAGCTCTGTTGTATCGTTCCTCTGCTTCGCCAACAGGATTGATCACTGGCACCATCAGCCATCCGAGTAACGGATAACCACTGTCACCCAACACATATCCTATATTTGGATGCTCTTGGAAGTGTCTGTAAATTTCACTTTCGGTTAGTATCCGAGAGTCATGTGTTGATCCTCGCCAACGAACTACACAGTTAATTATTTTCAACTCATTGTCGTATATCAGTTGAACATTGATGGAATGTATCCCCTTTCGATTGACGTATTCCCAATCATTATTTGACGGAGCTGTTATTGGGATGTGCGTTCCGTCAACACACCCAACGACATTCGGAAATCCCGCAATTCCATGGAACCCTATTTTCACGTTTTCCACTACTTCCTGTTCAGTGGGGAAATCCTACATACTGCCGCAGCCGGAACTTCAAAACCAACACAACTCTGCGAATTATCCTACACGCAGTTGTACGGTCTATGTTAACCATATCGCCAACAAGATTTTGGAAACACCCACTGGCTAAGAACCTTAATGCAACTAGCATTTGTAATTCCACAGGAACAGCACATTGTCTGAGTGTTGGGCGTTGTAAACCCTTTCTAAGTTCGTTAATTAGTGCCAGCAACCCGATCATATAACTCCACATCATCGTAAGCGTACAAAGGATTCCTTCTATCACGAAAGATTCTTTCTCGTCTAAAAGCTCTACGATATTGTAAATCGTCAAACCAGTGAACAATTCCGCCCATGTTTGCTCTGTGACTGAACTTTCCTAATGAAATATACACAACGTCACTGCTACATCTACTACCTAGAAGGCGTGAGTTTGTGACCTTTTTCCAGACGCAGTTTACTCTGCGTCAGTTTTATGCAGTCGGCTTAATTTTACGCCTGTAGTTTCCGACCGGCGTACAATTGACGTAGGCTTACGCCCGTTTTATGCACTTGGCTGGCGCCCTTCTAACAAATTGAGGGACAACCTGGGATTTCAGCTAAAAACTAGCCCAATAATGAGGTATGCGCATGCACGATCTAGTTTTCTTCCATTTTTAGCTATGAACCGCCCTTCTCTACCTAAGCTCCGCCCCACCTCGATTGTATTGGGATCAATCGATCTCTGGACTCCCTGCCTATCGATTTCCAGAAAGCTATACAGCTTAAACTGCTATGGCAGCAACACCATGTTTATTAAGTAGTAGAGACATACAATTCTTACAACGTGTCGGACTTTTAAGAGTTAAAGACGGTCCGTGTAGAATCATTTGTGACGTAATGATTATGACGTCATCATACACGCTGGTTAGCTGATTATGATGTCATATGACGTCATTACTCTGGAAAGGTCCGTTGGGAAGAAATAGAAAAATCTTAAATATGTCTAAAACAGTTTGCCGACCTGAGCGCTACATCACTCGACGCTCAAAGACAGCAAAGGCAGCCATTATTGTGGTGGCAGAGGCTGGTGCCTGTTCCCTTCTGCCCCGTGTCACGAGCCTTGTCTTTGAAGGTCTTGTCGACATAGATAGACACCATATGCTTTCATCATCTTGAGACAGTATTGTCTACAAAAACCTGGACTTTTCAATTTGTAGGTCAATGGAGCTCTCAACCCATAGATTATCCACCAATGATAAGGCTAGATTCTCGACAGCGTCGCGAGTACTGAACACAGCAAAACATAATACGAGAAGCAAGACAGCATCAGAGATATGAGGTGCGTAGTAATAAAGAATTTGTTTTACTGTTATCGGGATGAATCATAAGCGACCACTACATAATAAATACTCTAGCTGCTCTGAGAGAGACAAGGTTAAATTCCACCGTCAGATTTGTATAATAGTCTGCCAGCCAAACTGCGAATTTTTGCCTATCCTTGCACTGTAGTACCCACAATACGTTTTTACAGATTTTGTATTCATGGACCCTTCCTATCTAAAATCTGAGTGACGCTAAGCTGCACCATTGAGCATTTTTTAGTAGGCCAGTTTCCATACAACCATTGCGATAACAAAGAATACAGAGTCTAATATCACAGGTCGTAGATGAGCTATTTTCGCGATCTTGTTGTCTAAATATATGGTTTAGAGCATAACCTATCGAATAAGGTCATAAGTCTGGGATTTCAAGGTTAAGGTCATTGGAAAGATTCATGGTCGAGCTAGAAATGGAATTATTTTCCAACAAATTGAAAAAAAAAATCGCCATTATTGTAGAGGCTGGTTCTTGTTCCCTTCTGCCCGGTGGCACGAGTCTTGTCCTTGAAGGTGCACGCCACACTCTTGTCGAAAATAAATAGACACCATATGCTTTCATCTTGTCTACAAAGACCTGGACTTTCAATGTGTAGGTCAATGGAGTTCTCAACTCATAGATGATCCATCAATGACAGGGCCAGAGTCTTGAGCCACATACCTTATTGAAATCTCTACTTGCATCTGCCGCTTCGATGTTGGCGTTCGCTTAGCCACCCTGATGTTACATGTACTGTCAAACATTACCATTGGAACCGGTACTTCAGACTTCACGATGCCATCTAAATACATCCCCTCCCACTTCCAGAAGCTTGCAACCCAATGATCCAAGAATAAATAGGATGTGTGCAATATAATTTCGCTGCAACGACACTGATGTGTTTCGTCATTAAGTGCATTGTCTCGACTTCTTTTCTGTGGAAGCATTGAATCCATTTGGTCAAGGGAGCCCATATGCGTTCATAATGCGCTCACCAATTTGCAGAGCTTTGTCTGGTGCGAGTCTAGGATTCACTATGTTGCAGATTCCCACTGCATATGACGTCATAATCAGCTAAGTGGCGTGTAGGATGAAGTCATAATCATTACGTCATAAATGATTCTATAGTTTTAAAGTATTTAACTCTTAAAAGTCCGACACGTTGTAAGAATTGTATGTCTCTACTATTTAATAAACATGCTGTTGAATATTTTGAAACTAATTTGACTGGGTGCCTGTGTCTGCGTTTCCTCTGATCTTTGCATCTGATAACATGTCCAACTTCATTTCCTCTTTGTGAAATGTTTCCATGGAAGTCTCGTGCTGTGTCATATCCCGGATGTCAGTTGTATGCGGCTACAAATGTGTATGTACACAAAGCCCATAGTGTCGTCGCACTGGCTTTGGATATGATGGCAAGAAGACTATGCGATCCTTCGCCTAACCGCAAAAAGTTGATTTCAATCATCATATCTGGCCTACACCGGATACCAGGGAGATGACAATTCAGGCGTTCGCCTTCAGGAAATTGCCAGCGGATTTCACCAAACAAGTGATTCAGATGATTGAAATTAGGATATCAGATGATTGAAAGTAGGATAAACCATAATGAGAGTAATTATGAAGTGATTGGCTTAATCGCCAACAACTTTCAGTCAAATTGTTTTCAAGATATTGAACAGGTACAGAGATACAGCCTTTGGAATATGTCGTCTGTAAAAAACATAGCAGCCAGAGAGTTAAAGACGTACAATTCGTGCGCTTGATGAATTTTTCGAATTTCGTGACTGGGATATGTGATTATGATTGTGATGTCAGGTGATCTAGGCCCACTATTATTCAGTCCACAATGTCGGTAATATCGTGCTACCTCTGAAAAGATGAATCCAGTTTTAGATATTCCCCGCTCCATCCGCGCTTTGTTCGTGTTGGGATCGATCAATCCCTGAACTTCAGGACTATCAATTTCCGGAAATACAAGAACTATACAGGTAAGTTGTTGAATATTTTAAAACTAATTTGACTGGGTGCTGTAACAGTGCCCAGTCAAATTAATTTCAAAATATTCAGCAGCCTGTTTATTAAACAGTAAAAACATACAATTAGTACAGCAACGCTTAGTCCGTCATCAAAATGAGCGTTCATGGCGAACTTGTTTGCGTTATTCATAAGGTCATTCATTATGACGTCATCATACACGTCACGCAGTTGATTATGACGTCATGATTGGTGGACACACTGAAAAGGTTCATTAGTTTGACTGGAAGCAGTTGTTGTCTAGGGCACATTTAGTTTTGAGATGCTTTAAGCAACATATTTTTCATACAGATTTCTTGAACTAGAAAGACTAATTCAATCATGGATAGTTTGCAATGGCAGGGTATCATTGGACCCGAATAACGCAACTTACTGGGCAGATGCAGGCCCGATACCGCGTCAAGAC
Organism: Chaetoderma sp. LZ-2023a; assembly: GCA_034401795.1. Lineage (NCBI taxonomy): Eukaryota > Metazoa > Mollusca > Caudofoveata > Chaetodermatida > Chaetodermatidae > Chaetoderma > Chaetoderma sp. LZ-2023a. The sequence goes on along the minus strand of CM067363.1, from coordinate 121,641 downwards.
TTTAAGTATCGGCCTGGTATCAGGCCAGCGTCGGCTCAGTAACTCGCGTTATCAAGGGAATACGCGTGCGTTTCCCATCAGCTTTCGTGTTTCATCATAGTAATGCTTCTGACTTGGTGTGGTAACATCGGTTCAATGTCAGAAGCATACGTGGTGTCGAAATTTCATAAAATTAATTTGAAAGGAAATAAGTTAAACTATTTTTTTCAAATAGTTGTTATCCTATGTGACCGGTTTCGAATAGCGAGACTGCGCCAACTGTTTTGAAAACGTATGTATTTTTATTTTATTGACGCACTGGCAACGTGCGGCTTCAATTTCCATGTGCTAACTTAGCCGGCAGTCATGCACCCATTAGTTTAATTTGTTGATCACCATCTCCCGGTCAGGTGATCGAACCGTCACTCTGCAACTCCGCATAGCATCAGCAACCAGGCATCTTTCCACTGGACCACCGCACCAAGACTAAAAGTCAAGGATTGGCCGACCAGCTTTCACATGTCTGATATACTGATACACTGACGATTCATATGGGACTATCTGTGGATGCACCCGCCACAATTCAATCCTAGGCTTTTACGCCTATTGTACTCTGACTCCAGCACGGCTCTGGCAGTATATGTATTTTTATTTTATTGACGCACTGGCAACGTGCGGCTTCAATTTCCATGTGCTAACTTAGCCGACAGTCATTTACCCATTAGTTTAATTTGTTGATCACCGTCTCTCGGTCGGGGGATCGAACCGCCATTCAGCAACTCCGCATAGCATCAGCAACCAGGCATCTTTCCACTGGACCACCACACCAAGAAAAGTTAAGGATTGGCCGACCAGCTTTCACATGTCTGATATACTGACACACTGACGATTCATATGGGACTATCTGTGGATGCACCCGCCACAATTCAATCCTAGGCTTTTACGCCTATTGTACTCTGACTCCAGCACGGCTCTGGCAGTATATGCATTTTTATTGTATTGACGCACTGGCAACGTGCTGCTTCAATTTCCATGTGCTAACTTAGCCGACAGTCATGCACCCATTAGTTTAATTTGTTGATCACCATCTCCCGGTCGGGGGATCGAACCGTCATCCTGCAATTCCGCATAGCATCAGCGACCAGGCATCTTTCCACTGGACCACCGCACCAAGAAAAGTCAAGGATTGGCAGACCAGCTTTCACATGTCCGATATACTGACACACTGACGATTCATATGGGACTATCTGTGGATGCACCCGCCACAATTCAATCCTAGGCTTTTACGCCTATTCTACTCTGACTCCAGCACGGCTCTGGCAGTATATGTATTTTAATTTTATTGACGCACTGGCAACGTGCGGCTTCAATTTCCATGTGCTAACTTAGCCGACAGTCATGCACCCATTAGTTTAATTTGTTGATCACCATCTCCCGGTCGGGGGATCGAACCGTCATCCTGCAATTCCGCATAGCATCAGCGACCAGGCATCTTTCCACTGGACCACCGCACCAAGAAAAGTCAAGGATTGGCAGACCAGCTTTCACATGTCTGATATACTGACACACTGACGATTCATATGGGACTATCTGTGGATGCATCTGTCACAATCAATCCTAGGCTTTTACGCCTATTGTACTCTGACTCCAGCACGGCTCTGGCAGTATATGTATTTTTATTTTTATGTATGTATGTATTTTTATTTTATTGACGCACTGGCAACGTGCGGCTTCAATTTCCATGTGCTAACTTAGCCGACAGTGCTGCACCCGTTAGTTTAATTTGTTGATCACCATCTCCCGGTCGCGGGATCGAACCGCCATCCTGCAACTCCGCATAGCATCAGCAACCAGGCATCTTTCCACTGGACCACCGCACCAAGACTAAAAAGTCAAGGATTGGCCGACCAGCTTTCACATGTCCGATATACTGACACACTGACGATTCATATGGGACTATCTGTGGATGCATCTGTCACAATCAATCCTAGGCTTTTACGCTTATTGTACTCTGACTCCAGCACGGCTCTGGCAGTATATGTATTTTTATTTTATTGACGCACTGGCAACGTGCGGCTTCAATTTCCATGTGCTAACTTAGCCGACAGTGCTGCACCCGTTAGTTTAATTTGTTGATCACCATCTCCCGGTCGCGGGATCGAACCGCCATCCTGCAACTCCGCATAGCATCAGCAACCAGGCATCTTTCCACTGGACCACCGCACCAAGACTAAAAAGTCAAGGATTGGCCGACCAGCTTTCACATGTCCGATATACTGACACACTGACGATTCATATGGGACTATCTGTGGATGCATCTGTCACAATCAATCCTAGGCTTTTACGCTTATTGTACTCTGACTCCAGCACGGCTCTGGCAGTATATGTATTTTTATTTTATTGACGCACTGGCAACGTGCGGCTTCAATTTCCATGTGCTAACTTAGCCGACAGTGCTGCACCCGTTAGTTTAATTTGTTGATCACCATCTCCCGGTCGGGGGATCGAACCGTCATCCTGCAACTCCGCATAGCATCAGCAACCAGCCATCTTTCCACTGGACCACCGCACCAAGACTAAAAGTCAAGGATTGGCCGACCAGCTTTCACATGTCTGATATACTGACACACTGACGATTCATATGGGACTATCTGTGGATGCATCTGTCACAATCAATCCTAGGCTTTTACGCCTATTGTACTCTGACTCCAGCACGGCTCTGGCAGTATATGTATTTTTATTTTTATGTATTATGTATTTTTATTTTATTGACGCACTGGCAACGTGCGGCTTCAATTTCCATGTGCTAACTTAGCCGACAGTGCTGCACCCGTTAGTTTAATTTGTTGATCACCATCTCCCGGTCGCGGGATCGAACCGCCATCCTGCAACTCCGCATAGCATCAGCAACCAGGCATCTTTCCACTGGACCACCGCACCAAGACTAAAAAGTCAAGGATTGGCCGACCAGCTTTCACATGTCCGATATACTGACACACTGACGATTCATATGGGACTATCTGTGGATGCATCTGTCACAATCAATCCTAGGCTTTTACGCTTATTGTACTCTGACTCCAGCACGGCTCTGGCAGTATATGTATTTTTATTTTATTGACGCACTGGCAACGTGCGGCTTCAATTTCCATGTGCTAACTTAGCCGACAGTGCTGCACCCGTTAGTTTAATTTGTTGATCACCATCTCCCGGTCGCGGGATCGAACCGCCATCCTGCAACTCCGCATAGCATCAGCAACCAGGCATCTTTCCACTGGACCACCGCACCAAGACTAAAAAGTCAAGGATTGGCCGACCAGCTTTCACATGTCCGATATACTGACACACTGACGATTCATATGGGACTATCTGTGGATGCATCTGTCACAATCAATCCTAGGCTTTTACGCTTATTGTACTCTGACTCCAGCACGGCTCTGGCAGTATATGTATTTTTATTTTATTGACGCACTGGCAACGTGCGGCTTCAATTTCCATGTGCTAACTTAGCCGACAGTGCTGCACCCGTTAGTTTAATTTGTTGATCACCATCTCCCGGTCGCGGGATCGAACCGCCATCCTGCAACTCCGCATAGCATCAGCAACCAGGCATCTTTCCACTGGACCACCGCACCAAGACTAAAAAGTCAAGGATTGGCCGACCAGCTTTCACATGTCCGATATACTGACAAACTGACGATTCATATGGGACTATCTGTGGATGCATCTGTCACAATCAATCCTAGGCTTTTACGCTTATTGTACTCTGACTCCAGCACGGCTCTGGCAGTATATGTATTTTTATTTTATTGACGCACTGGCAACGTGCGGCTTCAATTTCCATGTGCTAACTTAGCCGACAGTGCTGCACCCGTTAGTTTAATTTGTTGATCACCATCTCCCGGTCGCGGGATCGAACCGCCATCCTGCAACTCCGCATAGCATCAGCAACCAGGCATCTTTCCACTGGACCACCGCACCAAGACTAAAAAGTCAAGGATTGGCCGACCAGCTTTCACATGTCCGATATACTGACACACTGACGATTCATATGGGACTATCTGTGGATGCATCTGTCACAATCAATCCTAGGCTTTTACGCTTATTGTACTCTGACTCCAGCACGGCTCTGGCAGTATATGTATTTTTATTTTATTGACGCACTGGCAACGTGCGGCTTCAATTTCCATGTGCTAACTTAAGATTTATATGATTGGAATTTAGTCAATACAATATGCGTTTTTGTAGAAGTATGCTTAAAGAAGTATGATTAAAGAAAAGTGTAGCTTAATCGCAATGCCGTGATAGACAAACACAAACATCGGGATACACCGATATGTCGTAGGTTCCTATGCCAGACGAAGTATCAGTATGTCGTAGGTTCCTATGTCAAAGGGTGGGCGCGGCATGCCTCTGAGTTCGCCCTATTGCTGGTATCCATAATATAATGATAACACCATATTCTGTGTTGACCACACTGGTTCCTTTATGTAGCCCACTCACAGGGCAGTGCAACAAATTTCCAACAGCCACCCCCACCCTACCCCACCCGCACACACCCCACCCCTACCAACCCCACCCCAAAGAGTGGCACTACAATTCTTAAAGGCCCATGCACATAGCTAAAGGAAAACAACTTTGAACACGTCGTAAAAATGGTATGTTGAATATTTCGAACATAATTGGATTGAAAGACATTGCTGTTAGGCAGCAAAATCTTCCAATCCAATTATTTAAAAATAGTATTTATTTTGTTTTATTTTGTGTTTGAAATGTGGTTAGGTTATTTCTGCGCTGTACTGTATAAGATTGGCGTGGTCAGTCTCAGAGTGCTCCGACCTCAGGACCCCCCCCCCCCCCCAACCCCACCAACACCCACACCCCCAAGCAAGATTACGGTGAAACTGGACCATAACTTTATCGCTATCCTAACGGCAGTTACGTGTGTTTGTCCCCCGGGGAGGGATTTTAGAATCTTTGCGCAGGGGCCCCCTTTGAGTCCTTATTTCGGCCCTGCCAACTCATGCACGAACAGGAGCCAAATATTGTCTTGGTACAGTGTATGTATGACGCAGTCTCTATACACGCAGATATTTTATGGGTGTACGGTTGATGTCCGCACAAAAAACACTACAATATACAATCTGTAATACATATTATCCATAGTATCATTGTTTTGCATTTCCTTTCAACAAGCCTGTTTCACTCTCACATTTTTGTTTCTGATGACATCTTCTTCATGTTACCGCGTCGACAGCTCACGTGAATATCAAATATCCCGCATCCATAGATCCTGTCAGCATCATCACACTTGTGGTCATTTTAACTCTTTCGTGACGAAACCGGCCAAAACCTGCCTCTGTCGTGGTTTTGTCCATTTGCAGGCCAAGAGAAGACCATTTTTGAAATTTCGCTACTGAAATGAATGGCTCGGTAACCGAGCCAGTTATTACAGTGGTAAATTTTCAAAAATAGTCTCTTGGCCTATAAATGGACATTCAATAAGTAAATATTTTAATTTTTCGAAGAAATTTTGTCATTAAAGGGTTAACGTGTGGATCCACATTACCATAAAACATGCCTATAACAGACATCGTCTTCTAAAAGTGGTCCACGAAAGACAGGCGGTCAGTAAAGACAGGCGGTCAGTAAAGACAGGTGGTCACTAAAGACAGGTGTTCGCTAAAGACAGGCAATCACTAACGGCAGGTGTCACTAAAGACAGATGGTCACCAAAGACAGGCAATCACTAACGGCAGGTGTCACTAAAGACAGGTGGTCGCCAAAGACAGGCAATCACTAACGGCAGGTGTCACTAAAGACAGGTGGTCAAGAGAGGTAATTACTAATGACAGATGATCACTAAAGGCAGGTGGTCGCTAAAGACAGGTGGTCACTAATGAGAGGCGATCACTAAAGACAGGCGGTCACCAAAGACAGTTGGTCACCAAAACAGGTGGTCACTAAAGACAGGTGATCACTGAAGACGGGTGTCCGCATAGTACAAATCATTGGTTATAATGTATAACTTTCTTGTCAAATTGTGTTGGTTCCTTAGAGGTCACATGATCACCCATCTTAATTAACAGTCATCGTCTGGTCTCAAAAAGCACACGTCCGCTATACAGAGCTTTCGTTTCTCGCGAGATGTCCTTTGATACGAGATCGAGAAAAGAATCCAGACGTGTTACTGTAGAAACGTTTCATGTTATTTATCAGCCTACCGTTCATACAGACGATTATGCATATCTTTCTTTGACCCTCTGAACCCGCAAGGATAGCAACACCTTCCTGTCAAATTATTTTCATAGTATTCCACAGCTGTATAGCGACACTAAAATTGAGAGTCTGAGAATTCAGGGGTCAAAGGGTTACCATACCATATGACTCATTACATTTTCATACGCCATACACCCGTGAACAAAGCAATAAACATTCACCGTAAATATAGTGGTTATAATCATATTGGTGTAATTATTGCCGATAATGTCATTCACTTGTCCCATTATTACTGTTGTAGCCTACAAAGATCAAATGCCACTAAGGGGACACCGTATATAAATAGCTAGGTGCCTGGTTACAGAACTTCCATTTTTGAAACAGAATTATAGCAAATAATAGCTCGATTCGTACACAGGTTCTCATAAAAATTTAACAGCAGACAAATCCACGTTAGTTTAAAATTCCGGTGAGGATAAAACGATGGTTTAGTGCAGAAAATTCACCAAATTTGTTCTAGAAAATCTAAATATGTCCTTATTGAATGTCCATTTGCAGGTCAAGAGAGGACTATTTTTGAAAATTAACCACTAGAATGGCTGGCTCGGTAACCGAGCCAGTCATTCCAGTTGTAAATTTTCAAAAATAGCCTTCTCTTGCCCTGTAAATGGGCATTCCATGAGACCACTGCAGAGGCCGGTTTTCGCCGGCTTCGTCATGAAAGAGTTAAATTTAGTGCATAGTTCTGATGCCTCTTTAATCGAAGAACCTTTCTACATATGGTTATTAAAGGGATGCTAATCTTATCCCAAATGTTGTACTGCACCGATAGATTATGTTTTAAAGATTCCCTATCATTCATATTCTGTCATATTCCCTTATCTGTATCACAATTGTCTGCTTTATAATATCGCGTAAATGTTAAACAATGAGCGCCGCCATTTTATCTTCTCAATCGGTAATGTGTGATGTCATGTAAGTGCCAATGCATTACATTCTTTGTTATGTAATACTGATCCTATGGCAGCAACAGCATCCAGTCGAATTAGTCTCAAAATATTCAACAGCTTGCCTGTATGATTACTTTTATACTACATTGCCAAACTATAGTTGGCACCTCTATGACTGAGCGTATATACCGAGGTAGACAGGCTAGTTTTTTCTGATTGGTTGAAAAGCACACCATGGCAGCCATCATAGGCTGTAGAAATGTACCAACATTTAGCTATTAAAGCCTGAATATCTTTGCTTGTCGGTACAATAGAAAGCTCAAATGTCAGGGATGGATTATAGATGACAAATCATATCACTTGAATGGTTAGTATAAGATAAGTTGAGTTTTCCTTTAAGATACTTTCCAAATAATAAATCTCAAAACCAGAATCTCGAAGGATTAACAGTCATTTAAGTGAATTGTGCGAAGCGTGAATTGTATTTGAAATGAAGACGTGTAAATGATTCTTGTTAAATTGGAACCTTTCTAGGACCGGTATTTCCCGCCACACTTAACTGGATTAACCCGTCAAACGAATTACAGCTACACATTATTAAACGATGATATCTATATTAGAGTTACCAGAAGTTCTGCATCTGTTGTATAGTTTTCTTAACATATTTTAATCTTTACTATGTACTTGAATGTTTGAACAGGTACTGAGATTACTGCAGACGTTACGACATGGACGATTCTGAAGGCGCATTCCTTTCGCGAAGTCTCATCTTAAATATAACAAGTTCACCAGGAAATATCACTCAGGAACATGACAGCCGCCTGTTGGATCACATCCGGGTATTCAGTGCTATACCACTTTATTGGTTGAAAGCTATACCTGATGTTGTGTATGGTATAGGAGTGATGGCGAATATTCTCCTAGCAGCATATCTGATAAAGTACAGGCGTTATCGCTCACCAATCTTTACTCTAATCCTCAGCATGTGCTTAGCTGACACGTTGATGTGCGTTTCAGCTATTGTTTGGACCACAGTTCGTCATCCGTACTTGATTGGTCCGGCGTGGGTGTGTTCATTCGCTATGGAACTATTATATGCCTCCATTCTCTGTAGTGAATATCACCTGGTGGTCATTTCAATCGTCAGGTAAGAATATTAGTTGTTGTTGTCGTAGAAACCTGTTTCTAAGTTTCACTCTATTGGCTATGCTACATGTATATTTAAGGGATTATCGTGGCAACAAATGTTTCGAGTCAGATTATTATTCCTGAGATGTTACCTTAAATTTGAAACAGTGTGTTAATCTAATCTTGTTCATGGGGATCAACCTCTGCAAGTAAGTGACCAAACTCAAAGGTCATTTACTAAGCAGTAGGTTTATGATAATTTAGGGCAGTGCTAAGGGGTGGCAGGCAATTCCTTACTTGGGCGCTGGTCTGAGATGAACCTCCCTGCAGAATGACTGGCATGTGTGTCTATTTTTCCGTTGAGAATTATGAAATTTTCTCATTCTGAGAAAGCATTTTCTGTATTCTGGAAGATATACAAGATTTATGATTTTACTTTCAAAAATTTATCAATAAGCTAGAGTATGTTACGGATGTGGCAGAGCGGGACAGTCCAGCTAGATGGGTGGGCGTAGATCCACAGTACTTACCATGTGGACTCGTGTCCATGTTTTCACATGCGCGTGCTAAGCTAAGGTTTGTTGGTGTAGACTAGTCTATAATCTCACACTTAGCTGGTGCGACATACACTACAACTCATAAATAGGCTAAAATGTCTCAAAAACAAAAACAGAAGCATGCAATTTTGAGAACGGTGTTTCCAGTTTACACTGTGGGAGATAGCCGTAGTAAGAGTTGTGCCGAGTTGCACAATCACAATAATACCACAATGGGTGGTTCAAAGCTAGAGCCAACTAGAAGCTGGATAAACGACAAACACGACTTGTCAGTTTAAGGTATATAGAGAGAATAGATTTATTTTCTGTTTCCTACAAACACGTGAGCGGGGACTGTACAATCATGATGACCTGCATGTATCAATTACAGCTACAAAGAGTAAACAAGCGGACTCAGTTCTAGTTCATAGGTTCATAGGCACTAAACTTCCAACCCATGCATTCCAACATTTTTCCAACCATTTCCCTACACTCCCCCAGCCGAAAGGTAGGCTCCGAAAGGGTTAAATCGAGTGTCAACGATTCTAGAGGTATTGAAAGAAACCATAGTGAAAAGCTTAATCTTTAGAATCCAATTTAAGCAATATACCCCAAACTTCATTACTGCATCTCAAGTTCATTCCAATGATTCTGTGATATTGTAGTATATGCAAATATGGTAGTCGACGCTCTACACGTATCCACTCCGAGGACTTCTCAACGTATTCCGAGCCCCGTGGATATACTGAAATTACACAAACACTGAAATCAACTCATTATAATTACGCAAACGGCATCAAGGCACGATCTATAGATGTCCACTTTGAGGGGGTTCTCGACTTATTCCGAATCCAGTGGACGATTACACTCACAATATTATGCAGACCTATATGCATCCACTTCGAGGAACTTCTCGACTTATTCCGAGCCCAAAGGACGATTATACTGACAATGAGTGGCTGAATATAATTGACTATATGATAAATGCGCTAGAATGCATTTGAATAGATGCGACTGACATATGAGTATGTGTGACCAATAGTAATTAAAAGCTAAGTATTACCTATTACAGAAATAGCATGTGTAGTATACCATGAGATAATAATTAAGAAATAATAATAAACGTTAATGTCTAGTCAAACATAGCTGATTGCCAGAGTAACCTTGCTCTTTCAGCTGCCAAACGGACTGGACGATTAATCGTATTCTGAGAGTCTGGTAGTGTGTTTTCACCGTTGTCTGACAGGTCAATATTATCTAACATATCCTCATAATGCACCTCCAAAGGATAAAGTTTCGCAATTGGTCGGTTAGTGATGACATTTTGAGTTTTAATATCCGCCGATCTGGCATGTCCGTCATTTCCGAATTTTAGTTTGATAACTTTGGCCAAGCGCCAGTTAACGCGTTTGTCGGTGTCCGATTGAACTAAGACAATATCTCCTACACGTATTCGATTATCAGTACAACCGTCTCTGCTGTTAGAGGCATGTTGTTCACGGAGGGAAGCTAAGTATTCTATTCGCCAGCGTTTCCAGAAATGTTCAAACAGATTGTCTAAGTAGACCTCACGCTTCTGGATCTCTGTCCCATTATGTGATGAGAAGTTAGGGTGAAAGAGTTCGTCATCGTCATATATTCGATGTGGCAATAAAGTTATCATTCTACCATTGAGTAGGTGGGAGGGTGTCAAAGGTGTGTTGGCTTGATCGTCAGAAGTAGCACATGTCAAGGGCCGATCATTAATAACTGCTTCTATTTCGGTTAAAATAGTGTTCAGTTCATCAAGGGTTACACAAGCACGACCTAGTACTTTCCTTAATGAAGATTTGGTTAGTCAGATTAAACACTCATAAAAGCCGCCAAACCAGGCAGCTCGCTTAGGAATAAATGACCACGTAACATGTTTATTGGCTAGATAGGCCAGAGTTTTTTCGTCAGAAAGTAGCCGCTTGATGGTGTCGTCAGCAGAGATAAACGTAGCAGCATTATCCGAAATCAGCTGCGCAGGGAGCGACCGTCTACTGCTACATCGATGGAAAGCACGCAGAATGGATTCAGTTGTCATGTCAGTCAGCAGTTCCAAGTGAATCGCTCTAGTTATCGTGCACGTAAACAAACAGACGTACGCCTTGTTGAACTTAGTACGAGAGTCCTTGTAATGTAATACTCCTGTAAAATCTACGCCAGTCACGGAGAAGGGTGAGGTCTCTTTAATCCTACACACTGGTAGTGGGGGTGGGGTGGGGCGGGGGAGAGGTTACTGGCTTCTGGTAGGGTTTCCCATTGCCTAATAGGCAATGTTTACGTCTTCTGAGAAGCGATTTCACGATAGGTCGAATCTTCGATGTCCAGTAAGTCTGTCTAATGTAATTTATCGTTCCTTCAACTCCTGAGTGTAATGATATGCTGTGTGCATGCATGATCGTAAGATGTGTGTATGCATGTTGTGTGGGTAATAGAACAGGAAATTTGTGATTATAGCTTAAATCTGCATTTTGTAACCTACCGGCACAGCGTATTAACCCTTCAATATCAACAAATAGTTTTAATTGATTCACGAGAGGACAATTTCCATTCCTCTGCATTGCCACAAATTCAGACGCAAACACATCTGACTGAATATATTTAATCCACAGTAATTTGACGTCGCTTAGTTCCTTGGCTGTGACATACTTATGTGTCGCACACACCCGTTTCCGCAGTTTGGATACGAATCTGCAAACATATGCTGTTATCCTCTAATCTGCCGAGAGAGCTATAACGGTTAATATCCATCACACGCTTTACATCGTAACCTGTCGGTGATGACGCCTTTGTTGTCATCTCGACTGCTAGGTTGTGTATCGGCTGTGTTGGAGCAGGTAAATCCACGACAGCATCAATACATAGGACATGGTCGACAGAGGGATCTGCATCACACAGCAGAAGATTGGTGTTCAACAGTTCACAGACAGGAAAATCTCCCGATGAGAGCCATTGAGGGCCCTTAAACCACAGGGCAGAATCTACTAAATGCTTAGCCGTAATGTCACGCGCCAAGAGGTCAGCTGGATTATCTTTACCAGCACAATATCTCACGTCATCAAATTGCATTGCTCGAATTTCGATGACTCGATTTTGTACAAACACAGGTAGTCGTTTCTCCGAACGTAGCCAATGTATCACAATTTGTGAGTCGCTCCACAGAGTCCGTTTAACAATATGCAAGTTTGTAAGTTCTTTAGTTATGAATTTCGCCAATCGTGCTGCAATTAAGGCTGCTAATAATTCGAGTCTAGGGAGGCTAATATCCTTGATAGGTTTAATTCTAGTTTTCGCCATGACCATCCCAGTTTGGACTCCACATTTCAGGTAGGCAACCGCGCTGTATGCCTTATAGCTGGCGTCCGCATAAAGGTGCAATTCGCAATTGATGCCGCAATTGCCAGTGAAGTAGAAACGATTAATTTGGGTGTACCTTGCATAGTTTAACTCGTCACGTACCTTATACCAATCATTGGCCAAATCATCAGGCAATAATTCATCCCAGTCATGATTGCCTTGCCACAGTTTTTGAATTAGTAATTTCGCTTGTACATGTACAGGTGCTAATATCCCCAGGGGATCAAACAGTGAAGCTGCCTCACGAATCACCTCGCGCTTGGTAGGCAACCAGTTGCTACTGCCGCTTGGGCCAGTTGAGAATGTCAACATGTCATTGATCATTGACCATTGCATTCCAAGGATGCCTACGTTCTCGTTTGGATCGTTATTTTTGTCATTACTAGCAATCTCGCGCAATTTAGTATCATTCGTGGCCCACATACTTAGCTTAAAACCACCATGTTGCATTAGTTCATTTGCAACGTTATAGTAATTTATGGCCATTTCAGAAGTCAGAACGCCGGACAAAGAATAAACCCTAATGCCACTAATGACATTGTCAATGTACGTGTTCCTACTCATGTCATTAGACACATCACACGGACTTGACTCAAGATGAGTTTTCAAAACACTGTTCAAGATAAAGGGACTGCAAGTCACGCCAAAGAGGATAGATTGGAACTGATAGGTATCCAATTCACTTTCTGGATTACCAGGATCTGCAATCCAGAGAAATTTCGTGAAATCGCTGTCTTCTGGATTCAACTGCACATTGAGAAACGCCTTCTCAATATCGGCAGTAAATGCTATGTTATTTATACGAAAGCGCAATAAAATTCCAACCAAATCATTAGTTAAAACCGGACCGGTTTCCAAACACTGATTCAAACTTGGGCTGTTTGTTTGCTTACAACTACAATCGTACACAATCCGAATGGATGTGGTAGCAGACTCTTTAGTGACGCAATGATGGGGTATGTAGTGCCCCTGTGTGACGTCATCATCAACCACCTTTTCAATGAAACCTCGGGACAATTGATCTGCAATAATAGAATTGTATGTTTGTAACAATTCCGGTGATAAATTTCTGATCATAGATCGTGTTCTCGCTTGACAAACATTGTAATTTGTGGGTAAGGGTGGGTGATCGGGGCGCCATGGTAATTTAGCGCAGTATTTGCCGTCTACCATGCTGATGCTTTCATCACGATAATTTTCAAATTTCTTTTGGTTCGAAATTGTATCATCATCAGTAATACCGACAGTTTCCAAATCCCAGAATTTAGACAGATTTGAGATATCGTTATGAGTATCAAGCATACTATTCGCTAATTCCAACAGACAAACAGTTTTGTACACAGACAGAAGATAACCTAGTTTCGAGCTAACAGCCACTGGCCCCACTGGCCCTGGACCGCGGATAATTTCATCAGTAATCACAGACCAATAAAAATCAGCCCCTAGCAACAGATCTACCTCAAAGTAATCTGAGCTTACCGGCTCTGCTAAAGTTAATTTCTGCAAGTACGCATAGTTCCTAACAGCTGATTTGACATGGTTTTTCATCACAGTAGAAATTTTGGGAACTACTAAAGTTCGGATTTCTAGGTTACCATCTAGTGTTGCTAAGTTCACAGTGGCGACCTTGACCTTTTGCAAGCCACGAGATTCAGCCCCAAATGCACTCAGTTCAGCGGTTTCCGTATCACAAGTATCCAGGTTAATGGCCAATTTATTTATTTATTATTTGGAATTCTGGGTCAGAAACCTTCATTGTGAGCCCCGGGTTGCCCTGTAGGTGGGGCTTAGAATACACCTTCCGTATCCTCTGCGTGTCGTAAGAGGCGACTAAAGGAGGTAAGGGTGAGGTAACCCTGACAGAAACCTCGAGTACTAAAGACGGAGGTTCCAGGCCGCACGGCGCACTCTAATAAACCATGGAGCCACGCACTTAACGCTTATGATCATGTCGATAGTCACTTAGGACTGGCGGTATGATCAGCGAACGAAAAGAAGAAGAAGAAGCCCTGGTCAAAAAGAACGTTAACCCTATCGCTGCGCGTTGCAGATTCTAATCTAGCAACGGCTGTTTTGAGCAAGACTTGACAGGAAGTCTTGGTCATAGCAACGTGCGTCGCATTTATGGACTCAGATTTTGTATTTAACTCCTTGTTTGGAACTACACTAGGCTTACGTGACGATGTAAACGATGCAAACTTACCCATGTTACAAATAGCAGTGTGGTGTCTTCCTTGGCAGTTTCGACAACAATTACGAGAATTGCACTGTGAAGCTCTATGATTTCCACGGAGACAATTATAACACAACCGGTTACGCATTATGATATCCCTGCGTTTTTGGCGATCGGGAACCACAGTACAGTTCGCGTGGAAATGGTGTCCCTTACAGAAAGCACAAATATTCCTTTGCGTCGGTGGCACGTGAAGGGTTTGGAATGAAGCTGTTGTAGCACTGAGTTCATCAGACAACGAGTGCGGGTTGGTACCAGCAACCGCAGCTTGAATTTCATGGTACAAAGATGATCTGAGTTGACCCAAAGTCCACGCCTTATCGCCATGTTCACGTGAAATGTTCGTTCTCACGTGACCCGGTATTTTCTCGAACACTAATGGCACTAAAAGATCTCCGTAGCTTTCTTTAGATTTTCCTAACGACTTTAACCCTCTAATATAACATTCCAAGTCATCGTATTCAGAGAATTTGATGGTTTTGGAAGTTCCCACAAAGCTTTCATGTAGCTAGAAATTAACTTATGTGGCTGTCCGTAACGATCCTTTATCAATTTCATGGCCTCGATGTAATTAGCACTTGTCAATTGTAGCCCCTCAATTGTCTTTGCCGCATCACCTGTCAACTGTGCAATCAGGTATTGAAACTTTTGAACGTTATTCAGTTTAGAGTCACTATCCACAGCAGCAGTAAATGTATCAATAAATCCGTTCCAATGAAGTACGTTTCCGTCAAACTTTGGTAATTGCAGTTTTGGCAGATTAACCGTTCTATTCCCAGTAGTAGAATTAGTATTACCTGACGACGAGTCCGTATATACACCAGTGGAGCCCAGCACATTAACGTTGACACTGCTTAACTGCTGTTTTAAATCCGTTAGATAGTCATCCGTTTCGATAATCGCATCCGCTAATTCGTCCGTACCTGTCGCTTCCATTATGACGTCATCCATATCCCGTAGTTGCGCAAGTTTCGTAACAGCCGAGTGGTATATTCCCTGGAAAGTTTGTTGTTGTAATAATGATGGTGGATCCGTAAAGGTAACCTTCAAGTCCTGTAGTTTCTTTAGTAACTTAGTCATTTTCCCACGATGGGCTCCCCGCGATGTCGTCAGTCTTCTCATTGTATCCGCCGTCGGTAGACTTTGATTCTCCATCATCATCGTGTCGTTATCCACTTGTCTTCTACTGGCTCATCCGTCTCGTCGGACCAGAAAGAATGTGGGAGATAGCCGTAGTAAGAGTTGTGCCGAGTTGCACAATCACAATAACACCACAATGGGTGGTTGAAAGCTAGAGCCAACTAGAAGCTGGATAAACCACAAACACGACTTGTCAGTTTAAGGTATATAGAGAGAATAGATTTATTTTCTGTTTCCTACAAACACGTGAGCGGGTCTGTACAATCATGATGACCTGCATGTATCAATTACAGCTAGAGAGTAAACAAGCGGACTCAGTTCTAGTTCATAGGTTCATAGGCACTAAACTTCTAACCCATGCATTCCAACATTTTTCCAACCATTTCCCTACATACACATCCATCGTACTTAAACGCTTAACGCATTAGTGGTCTTGAGAAATGTCTTTTGCAGACCAAATGGAGACTATTTTTGAAAATGTGCCACTGGAATGACTGGCTCGGTTATCGAGACAGTCATGCAGTGGTAAGTTTTCAAAAATAGTCTTTTCTTGGTCTGCAAATAGACATTTTCTATAAGAAAATTGAAAATCTCTTAAATAAAGCGAGAGTTAAAGGGATAACAGTCCGACACTTTATACCCATTGCATGTCTTTACAATTTATTAAACATTCTGTCGAATATTTTGAAACTAATTTTACTGGGCGCTGTTGTTGCCATAGGCAGCAACAGCACCCAGTCAAATTAGTTTCAAACTATTGAGCAGCTTACCTGTATAGTTTTCTGGAAACTGTTAGTCAGTGGTCTCGGTGTGGACGGAGTTTAGCTAGAGATAGGCGGGGCCTAGCTAAAACTGGAAAGGTCCATTGTTCTATTGCGTGATTTGGACTTAATTAGATTGGACGCCATTCTTTATTAAGCAATGGCGTCCAATTAAATTAAGTCCAATATAGTCAGCAGTACGTTTTATGTTGTTTTGGAAACATGTTAAGATATTTCTGAGATGTTCTGAATAACACAACTTGATTGCTTTGTTCCTACACACCACCGTCCATGGATATTTAATTTGTTAAACATAGGTAACCATGTCAACATCTAAGGCGACTCGACAATGGACCTTTCTATTTTAGCTATGCCCCACCCATCTCTCCAAACACACCTCGCTCGTGTTGGGATCGATCGATCTCTGAAGTTCCTGACTATCACTTTCCAGAAAACTATATAGGTAAGCTGTTGAATATTTTGAACAGCAACAGCGTCCAGTTAAATTAGTTTCAAAATATTCAACAGCTACAGCGTCCAGTTAAATTAGTTTCAAAATATTCAACAGCATGTTTATTAAATAGTAGAGACATACAATTCTTACAACGTGTCGGACTATTAAGAGCTAAATACAGGCCTAATAGAATCGTTTATGACATAATGATTATGACGTCATCCTACACACCGCTTAGCTGGTTATGACGTCATATGGTGTCAAATCATCGATGGATACTCTGAAAAGGTGAATTCTTTTTCGGCTAATACTTATTTCTTTATTTTCAGGTTTTACCAACTTGTATTTCCGCTGTCCGCAGTGCAAAAGTGACGTCAGGATTAATAAGAAAGATCTGTATTGTTGTCTGGGTAGTTAGTTTTATTCATCCTCTTCTATTCGCTATCTTCAATACTCCAAGATCTTCCCAATATGAAGGACGTGTGTATACTGTGTGTTTGCGGATTGGGAACAATCCAAACAGGGAATTTATACCTCGCAATCGTAAACGTCTTCCTTCCGTTTGCATAACTGTTGTGTTCCACATCGACTGCATAGTGCTGAAATCTGGCGCCATGTCAGCTAACTCGCTGACAGAAGAAGAACAGAAACGTGAAACGACTGACACAAGAGCTCTCATGATTGTGCTAACTGTATATTTAGTAACAGCTATTCCATTGGTCGTAGTTCTTATTCTCCTAGGATTAGGAAATGTCATCAACTCGTTTCGGACATTATTAACAAAATTCTGTTCCTCAATTCCGTATTCAACCCATTCATATATGCATTTGCTGCGCAGTCAGTCAGACGAGATATTTTGCGCATGCTCAGGCGTTAAACAGATCTCTCGGTGTAAAATTTAAATAAACTTTGAAGGGATGCTAATCTCATCTCAAATGTTGTATTGCTCCGATAGATTAAGCTATATAGATTCCACATCATTCATATCTCGAAGTTCAGCTGCTAATTCTTTCACATTCTTGTCTTTCAATGGCATATCGCCTGCACCTTTTATGCACACCCATTTTTCACATCTGTCACACAGGGCTGGGATTGTCGTCGGGGTATACAATACTACATCCCTTACATGACCATTCTTCATCTTCACTGCCAGAGATATTGTCTTCATTCCCCTTATGCTTTTCTTGGTGAATGGCGTTATTCTTATTTTGTGTAGCCTTTGCGTTTGGTAAGCTCGTGCATGGCTTTATTGATTTGCCCATAGTACAGATGGAGCAATATGATATCTAGTCATATATTCGTGCTGCCAGCTGCGATGTGCCCCCACACCCTACACCACTATACATTCTTTTGATCAAGTACGAGCTGCGGTGTGCCACCTACACCTGAAATTAAGATTAATACTATCAATCGATATCACAGACAGTTATTGTGGAACCGTAGGCTTAGGTCCAGTAACACTTACGATGTTAATGATGAGGACGATGATGATGACGACGAGGACGATGACGATGACGACGACGGCGACGACGACGTTGCTGTGCAAACAAAGCGCTGATGTAAAGCAATTTTGGTCAAATGCCAGCGGCGGTGTGCCACTTACACCTAAAAGTGTTGTAAATTAGGTCCGATTATGATGATGATGATGATGATGATGATGATGATGATGATGGTGATGAAAAGCAGCGATGGCAGTGATGATATTGATATGGAGACAAAGGGCAATCTGTATTGAGTAGCAGCAATCAAGTACAGCAATTTGATGAAGTGCGAGCAGCGGTGTGCCGCATACACCTGGATACTGCTTTAAATTAATACACCGATTAGTTACAGACGATTGCCATGTAAACAAAGAGCAATTGTAGAGTCAACTTGGTACAACGAAAAAATAATAATACTTGGAACGAATACAGTCATTTTGCTTCCACGACTTAGAATATTAAACTAGATAACTTTTACTCATTAATTTTGGATTTAATAATTCCTTTGATAAAGGCATGACGGTTGGATGGCTTCAATATTCTTTGGGGAAACCTTACCTTATCTTATACTAACCATTCAGCTTTTTATCATACCGACAACGAAAGGTATTCAGGTTTTAGTAACTAAATGTTGATACATTTCTACAGCCTATGTTGACTGTCATGATTTACTTTTCATCCAATCAGAAAAAACGAGCGTTTTTGCCTCGGTATACGCTCTCAGTCATACAGGTGGCATCTATAGTTTGGCCACGCGGTGTAAAAGCAATCATACAGGTAAACTGTCGAATATTTTGAAACTAACTTGACAGGTAGTTGGCCATAGGCAGCAACAACTTCCAGTTAAATTAGTTTCAAAATATTCTATAAGATAATTATTATATAATAAAGAATGGCACTTACATGACATCACACACTATCGCTTGAGGAGACAAAATGGTGGCACTCACTGTTCAATATTTACGCGATATTTTAAAGCAGGTAATTGTGATACAGATAAGGGAATGTGACAGGATATGAAGGACATAAGCTATCAATACAACATCTGAGAAGAGATTGGCAGCACTTTAATCACTTTCTCTTCTCAAAAACGTCACCCACGCGCAATAACCGGAAGTCACAAACTGTCATATTTGTTTAGATTTTTTTTAATTTTAGCAAGTGTACAGCCAAGCTTATGTTCACATCGAAATTTGATCATCAAGGCTACAATGGGAATAATTTTTCTAGACTCTATTCAGCATTATAGCGGCAAAATATTAAAACTTTATTTTTCGTCAATCATCAGATGAACAAATTTACATTTTGCAAACAATGTGTTCTAAGCTATGCCCATGAAGGCCGCCAGCAGAAAAGGCCACTGCTATATCCAAGAAGGCCGCCATATCCATAAGTGTGTCATAAAGGCCGCCGCAATTAGTCCGAGTTCTCTGACTCCGCCCTATGCCATTTCTGATATGCCGGGCGAGAGTCAGAGTTCCTGCAATAGTAAAAACCTGCAGTTGGTTGCGACTCACGGTTGAGTCGCAACTTTTGGACCTACTGTGGAAAATACAGCCTCATCGCGTTCATATAACTTACAGGCTTCGATAGAGAATTCTTTTCTTTAGCCGTGCGTGGTAATTAGTCTTGGAGCTTGCAATGTTCCAGAGAGAGAGGATAGAACCTTTTCCTGTGAAAAGTTCATAACACTGCGAGACGATTATAATAGCTCCGAGCGTGCACGGTTCTCATTAAATTGTTTAAATCCACTTTTCATACATGTCCACTTCGGCTACCGGGGCGGGGTACAGGCATAGGAAACTGGTAAAAAGACGGATTTGATATCATTAGAAGCGCACTTCAAGTACTATTATAGCTGTACAAAGTTCCAAGAAAGACTTTATAGCCGTTTACATTTCGTATTTTAGCAGTGCAGAGTCCAAATGCGTATGATTCGCTTACGCGGTAAGCATTGAGCATCTATAGGCTGAAGACGAACTTAAACACGCTAGAAGCCTTACAATTGTAGGAGGGTGTTGTTTCTCCAAATAACTAAATTATTTTCTAATGCTGTGGCAATAAGAGTATTTTAAAGAACAAAGTATATAATAAGGGAAGTCGGGACAAAACAGGATGTGTGGCACAAAAGGAGGTGCATAACGTCACCTGTTTAACTCATTTCAGGAATGTATTATCTCGCATTATTTTAGAAATAATATATGGTTTATAGTCGGCTACAGTAAGTGTATTCTGTATCACTTACTAGAGTTTCAGCGTAGTGATATATATTTCTATGCTGGGCAATACATGTGTAAAGAATTGTCTCAAAGGCAACGGATCTTTCCAGTTTTAGCTATGCCCTGCCCATCTCTAGCTAAGCTCCACCAATGCCCTCCCCTTGTTGGGATTGATCGATCCCTGAACTCTCTGACTATCAATTTCCAGAAAACTATACAGGTAAGCTGTTGAATATTTTAAAACTAATTTGTCTGGGTGCTGTTGCTGCCTATGGCAGCAACAGCGCCGAGTCAAGTTAGTTTCAAAATATTCAACAGCATGTTTATTAAACAGTAAAGACATACAATTCGTACAACAAGGCATAGTCCATCACCAATTACGAGTTTGTGACGTAGTTATCTACGTGATTCAGGACGTCATTGATTATGACGTCATACTACACGTCACGTACTTGATTATGGCTTCATATGATGGATGGATAAACTGGAAAGGTCAATCATTAAAGTAAGATGGTTGTTAATTGTTAAATGTAGGGTTTATTAAGATACAATGTCCCAAATAAATTATGCATGTGCATTATAAAATGGTGGGAAAAGTAAAAATGTGACTTTAAAAGTGGTCACACCTGCGAAAGGTGTCACCAAGTAGCAGTTGTTTAAAACACATGATTGACAGACTGCATGTTTTAAGAAATCACAACTCTGTGGCCATGGCACAATTTCATAGGCAAATGACTTATATTAAACCACCATATGGCTTTAACTACCAGGTTTGTGTTCTCTAAAGAAGTTGTTTAACAATGAGTTATTCGCTCAAATTTTACTTTTGACTAATCCAAAGTGATTCTGATTATTGAAGCAACTTGATTTAGTATTTCCCATAGCGTACTCTTATACACGAAAGCAACATACAGCCTTCTAGACAAGGCATTGGCTATAATGAAATCAGTTTCCACTGATAGAAACTTGAGACAGACCGATCCCAGTCTCGAAAAGTATCCCATAGGCATAGGAACAGGGGGGGGGCACAATGGGGGTGATAACAACGTCCCCCACCCGACCCTCCCTTCCCCCACTCCTAGGTTTTGCCTCTCCCATTGTGTATTGTAGCCTCCGGGGGTGCGCGCCGGTCCAGCCGTCTATTCCGTTCCATCGCACTGTATATCCATGAGGTGTGGGATGGCTGGTTAGAGTCGGTTATTCTTGGGGTTACGGATCTTGTTTCGCGACCCCAGAAAAAAAATACAAAGACCGACTTCTAGAGCCCGTAGAATGATAACGTTCCAGTGGGGCCGTGCGACCATTGCCGACGAGATTGAACCACACCATCTCATCCCGACTGTTTGTGTCACTGGTATGGCAGTCCATTACTCAATTTAGGAATCTAGACATAATTAAAATAGTAATTAATACAACAAACAATGCTACTCGTTTGCTAGTATGAGAGAGAAAATATAGTACGGAAAACTAAGTTGGTGTCTTATTTAACACGGGTTCGTCAGAAGTACTTCACCGATCCTTATATATCCGTGAGGTATCCCTGCAAGGGAAAGTCCTAATGGGTCACTTATTAAGTTTAATATAAACCATTATAGCCCTAACAAAATATTATTTTTTGCGAGCGGAAAGTGCCTCGTGCGGGCCTCCATCACAGGAAAATGTCTTCAACGCTGAAGCGGAGGAAGAGAGTTGGCAAAAAGGGCCACTCTTGTTCAAACATATGCTAAGTGTGTAGTGCGAGTCAACCTAGTGAAATTATAAGTTATTGTGATGCACGCTGTATTACGTGAAGATAGGGTGGATGATTTCCATAGAATTCAACACCGTCACCTTATGTAGGTTAAAGATACTGTATTGGCAGTTGCCGCTTTATTCATTTAGACATTTAGTTGTTAGGTCGGCCGCAAGTGGCAGGGATTTCTACCTATCTTTAATACATGAGCCTGACTGGTGAAGATACTCGGTGTCCATATGGTCACCTTACAGAACATCCCCCTCAGAGTGACAGCATGCGAACATGTTAGTGTGTTAGCTTCAGAATCATATAACGATCCGGTTACCAATCACACTGCAACCACATACAACATCACTAGGACAAGTCATAGTTACATAAGCATTTCAAAAGCGTAAATATGTGTATGGTGGGGAGTCAGAGACGGATACCCAACTGTAGTGACTTTCCAATGAGGGCGTGGTGGGTTCCAAGACCGCACCCAGTCACTTTTAAGAGTTAGATGGAGATCCGCGTCCGGTCCGTCACCTGCGCAATGGGGTTAACATTTGCCTGTCTTTAGGGTTATGTTAAGATGCCCAGAGATGCACTGCTGGCCAGTTAAAATAATATAATGTTTTCGCAGTGCTTCCTACTTTGGCATGGATATCTAAGCTAACTGGTATCCGAAGATACAGAGGGGGTGGTTGCGAAATCGACACTTTGGTTTTCACCACTCGGAAACCCCAATAGTTTCCCGAGTCAGAGCATACCAACGTAGTGATGGGAGGTCCAGACAATTAATAAGCCTTGTGGCTGGAGGAGCGTAGAAAGAGACAATCACTCATATATTAATAAGAAGGCCCTCAGGTAATTGGCCAATTTTAGGCAACCTTGCCAGTGTGCGGTGTTAGATATCCGCTACATCCGGAAAAGAGGCTTACACAAATGTTTCCTAAGGAGCGGTTGTCCCTAACTACATTTAAACCTATCCTATCGAGCTAAAATAACCAGGTTTAGTCGATCACATGTCAGGTTCGCATAATGGGAACATGTACAGTAACCTCAGTGAAAAAGTGTTGCTGGGGGGGGGGGGAGGGGAAGGTGGTGTGGTTTTATTGTTGTTGTATAGTGTAACCTAGCATACTGCGTCCTAGTATTTTAATTAAAATAAACAAAACAAGTAACTAGGATGGCTGCTGCCATATACATAACTAACTATCACAGATTTGACAATAATGATTAAAGTCACCCGACCTTGTGGTGCTTGTTAGTCATCAGCACAAAACAAGGATAATATATACAGTAAAAAGATAAACTATAAAATGCAGTCTCAGACGACCGTTCGGTACCTATTCGTCATCAGTACCTATAAAGAAACAAGTGATTACAATAATATGAAAATACAGTTAAATGAGTACCTGTTAGTCATTGGCACGGAAAAAGTTCATGGATCACTGTAGATGCTGCATCACAGATGAGAAACCTGAAGTGGCACGATTCTGAAGTTTGTTGGGAAGTATCCGCAGACAAACTGTTGATGCGGCTCACTCTCAGGGATGGTGAAGAAGAACGATTGCGGATGCAGATGTCTATTAGATAGTCATATTAGCTTATACATAAATTAAGCAGAGTTTGGAAAGTTCCGTCTCAATCGGAAGTTGAAAACTACCCCACATTAATGAAGGGCTATATAAAGTTATACAATGCATGAGTAGTTAAGGGTGCGGCTGTACATTATTGTTCTTCCCAGCAGGGGTTCTTCGAGAACAATGGGTTTTTCATGAGATCAAAGGAAATTCAAGTGGAATGGAATGTTGAGAACAATAGCGCACAGGGGCACACACATTCTAGAGAACAATGACGTACAGAACGCCACGTTTTTCTTGATAACAATGACGTACAGCCGCACACGTTTTCTTGATTTGCAACACTCTTGAATGTTCTATTATTTTGAATTAGTTAACCCTTAAAAGTTTTAAAGTTGTGTATTTTATGTTTTAACGTAGTGGCGGTGCGCCGCCCTCCGTGGTTATCTACCATGGTAAAAATAATAAGAGAGTAATGTAAAATAATAGAGTTTAAGAGGTGGTCTGATAATGGAGGTCGTAGGAGGAGGAGGAGGTTGAGGATGTATGAGGAATTACGGTATTGATGTTTGAAAATAATTTGACTGTTTCGTCGATAACGTTATTAGTGAACTGTAGAATATTTAGAGACTGCCTGTAAGATGCTACCGTCTTAGCAACAGCTACCAGACAGATTAGTAACAAAATAGAGTTTAAGAGGTGGTCTGATAGTAAACTGTAGAATATTTAGAGACTGCCTGTAAGCTGTTATTGTCTTAGCAACAGCTACCGGATAGATTAGTAACAAAATAGATTTTAAGAGGTGGTCTGATAATGGAGGTCGTAGGAGGAGGAGGAGGTTGAGGATGTATGAGGAATTAAGGTATTGCTGTATATTTTGAAAATAATTTGACCGTTTCGTCGATAAAGTTATTAGTGAACTGTAGAATATTTAGAGACTGCCTGTAAGATGCTACCGTCTTAGCAACAGCTACCAGACAGATTAGTAACAAAATAGAGTTTAAGAGGTGGTCTGATAGTAAACTGTGGAATATTTAGAGACTGCCTGTAAGCTGTTACTGTCTTACCACCAGCTACCAGACAGATTAGCAACAAAATATTAAAAATAATCTTGTATTAATGGTATGTTCTGTTGGAATGGTAACCAAGACTTGGTGGTGATGGATTGTATCATGGGTTAAAAAGAAGTTAACCCTAATACCGATGAAGATATAGCTCATTTTCATCGATACCATACAGGAAAAGTGTTGAATATTTTGAAATTAATTTGACGTTGCTAACTTTATTAGTAAAACTATTTTGTTGTTGAATATTTTGATTGACTTTTAACCGTCATTACGCACAAATTGTTTTAAAAATACTTTGTAATAACGTCAGTCGTTTTAGATACGATGGTTAAAATGTGGTCATTATGTCTCTGAGGGTTCCGTGTGTTTATAGAATTGTATGTCGAGCGTACTTATGCTAAAAAGATTACTTGTTGTGTATGATTTATCCATACATCTTGAATAGCCGTGGGATCGGCCCTTAATCGAGATACAAACATGGCACGTGTTAATAATGAAAGAATGTTAAAGCACCAAGATCAATCTTGAATCGAGATACAAACATACCATGTGTTAAGGAATACTATAAGAACTTACCACCCGTCTCATTCTAAGCATAAGATATTACAATATCCTCGCCGAGAGTTTTAAAAAAATCGATAATAAATTGTGCACTCGCTCACCGGCTATTGTTGTTTACCGATGCTTAAAGATACAACAATTAAGAGCAACATTACAAGTGTAGTAGCATAATCATAGATGGCCGTTTACTACAAATATAAATATATCCTTGTGGCTACAGCGCAGTGATACATTATAACCATGTTTTTACTATATAATTCAGTCCTGCCCTAAGTGACCACCTCGTGTTACGTCATTACATGGACTCTATTAACCCTTTTAACCCTCGAATTTCTTCAAGAAAATGTCCATTTTATTCATGTTCATATTTGTAGTACAAGAGAAGACTATTTTTGAAAATTTATCATCGGAATGACTGGCACTGCAGGCTATCCATTTGTCTAGTCATTGCGCTGGCAAACACCCCCCACCAACCACCATCATCATCACCAACACCCACCACCACCACGACTACGACCTACACCCAACACCATGCATTAACCCCACCACCACCACCACCCACGCACCCGCCAACCCATAGTGAATTTCTTCATATTCATACTTGCATCCTTAGAGAAGACTATTTTTGAAAATTTATCACCGGAATGACTGACTCTGACAGCTATCGATTTATCTAGACATTGTGGTCGGAATGTGTGAGAGCTCTGTGTTTGAAAAAATGGCATATAGGTTGGAGAGGGTATGTCAATGAGGATTTAATAAAGGTCTCGCTCATATGCACACGTGCTAATACGCGATACTGCTCATTATACATTGTGCCCTTGTGAGTAGGTGCGTGCGTGCAACACTACGACCTACACACAACACCAGGCATTAACCCCACCACCAACACCCACCCACCTGACAACCCATAGCGAATTTCTTCATATTCATACTTGCAGCCCTAGAGAAGACTATCTTTGAAAATTTATCATCGCAATGACTGCCTCTGACAGCTATCCATTTGTCTAGACATTGTGGTCGTAATGTGTGAGAGCGCGGTGTCTGAAAAATGGTGTATAGGTTGGAGAGGGTATGTCATGAGGGTTTAATATAGGTCATGATCGTATGCACACAGCTAATATGCGATACTGCTAGTTATATGTTGTACCCTTGTGTGTAGGTGCGTGCGTGCCGCGGTGTGCGCATGCGTGCGCCAGAAGACTTTTTGAAAATTTTTCAGCGGAATGACTGGCTCTGCTGGCTAAAATGTATACGTACATGTGCGAACGCATGCGGTCCGCATGTTGTGAATTTGCGGGCGTATGTTGCGGATTGCGGGTGCATGATGCGGATATGCGGGTGCGTGTTGCGGATGGCACCAAGTGTATGTACATGCCTGAACACGCATACATGCCAAAATGCATGCATACATGTGCAGCCGCATGCATGCCACATTTGCGGATTTGCGGGCATATGTTGTGGATTGCGGGCGCATGATCCAGATTGCGGGTGTATGTTGCGGATTGCGGGCCCATGATATGGATTTGCGGGCGTATGTTGCGGATTTGCAGGCGCATGATGCGGATTTGCGGGTGTGTGTTGCGGATGGCACCAAGTGTATGTACATGCCTGAACATGCATACATGCCAAAATGCATGTGTACATGTGCGGCCGCATGCGGGCCGCATTTGCGGATTTGCGGGCATATGTTGCGGATTGCGGGTGCATGATGCGGATTGCAGGCATATGTTGCGGATTGCGGGCGTATGTTGCAGATTGCGGGCGCATGATGCGGATTTGCAGGTGCGTGTTGCGGATGGCACCAACTATATGCACATGCCTGAACATGCATACACACAAAAATGCATGCATACATGTGCGGCCGCATGCGGGCCACATTTGTGGATTACGGGCGCATGATGCGGATTTGCGGGCATATGTTGCGGATTGCGGGTGCATGATGCGGATTTGCGGGTGTGTGTTGCGGATTGCGGGTGCAGGATGCGGATTTGCGGGTGCGTGTTGCGGATGGCAACAAGTGTATGTACATGCCTGAACATGCATACACGCCAAAATGCATGCATACATGTGCGGCCACATGCGGGCCGCATTTGCGGATTTGCGGGTGTATGTTGCGGATTGCAGGCACATGATGCGTATCGCAAAGTGGTTGGACGTGTAACTGCAGAGTAGTTAGGCAGTCAGATTTCTTTGAAGAACCTTGTAACTTGAATACTTGCTAGATTTATCCTATAATCAATATGCCGAGACATAAATGTTTTGAATGTGGTTCAACTTTTAATAGGTCAAATGACCTGAAGCGGCATAAGATCTGATTCCATAGCGATGAAGATAGCAAAAATCTAGACAGTGAAGATGAAGAAATGGCCGAGATGAAGAGTGAAGATGATGAGCCAGCGGAGTCGGAGAGTGAAGACAGTGATGGCTCAGCAGAGTCTGAGAGTGAAGATGAAGGTGAAGATGAAAAAGAAGA
Source organism: Chaetoderma sp. LZ-2023a (assembly GCA_034401795.1). Taxonomy (NCBI): domain Eukaryota; kingdom Metazoa; phylum Mollusca; class Caudofoveata; order Chaetodermatida; family Chaetodermatidae; genus Chaetoderma; species Chaetoderma sp. LZ-2023a. The sequence continues at coordinate 93,756 of CM067363.1, read as the reverse complement.
CATAGGCAATGAGGAACTATTTACCATATTCCAAAATATTAAGCAGGTCTTAGACACTGAACAATCAGGTTTAGAAGATGAGGATGGTGAAGTGGACACATACCCAAATGGTGTAGGCAATGTGCCTATTTCCGTATATGCTGATGCTTTAGTTACAAAGTGTATAGACATAATGTTCCAGTGGAGAAGATTACAGAACTCTACGCTCATTAAAATAATTCGTCAGGAAATTAAAGATTTTATTGACGAGGAGTACGCATACGATGAAGCAGTTTTCTCAGCTTTTCGAAAAAGAAAGTTTCTGATCAAGAAGTACATAAGGAACCATCTAGATGCTGAGGATAATGATGATGATTCTGACGGTGATAGATCTGATCCATAAGGAATCAGTCATCGATAAATGGATCTCCAGAACGTTGACTATTTGTTTATACTACAGCAACTATACGTTTTATCATATGTAATATTTACTTCAATGTAAAAATATGGATACAAATAAAACATTGGTTCTTTATGCGTGTGTTGATTTGATGATTGTAGCTGCCCAGCCAGGTCCCCCACATCCCTCGATATACAAATCGGAGTGCTGATGCTGTTGGTGGTGGTGGTGGTGGTGGTGGTGGTGGCGGTGGGGTTGGCAGTTGGTGGAAATAGGTGTTGTGGTGGATGATGGTGGTGGGGTTAATATTTGGTGGTGGGTGTTGGTGATGGTGGTGATGGTGATGGTGGTGGTGATGGTGATGATGGTTGGTATTGGTAGTAGGTGGTTGCGGCCGCAATGTCTAGACAATGGTTAGCCAACTATATTATTTTTGTTGTCAGGGGTCTCATTGACTAGGTACTCATAATGCATTCATACTGTGTGTACCCGGACATGGTAATTAAGAAAGTTGTTGCTAACACCGCAGTCAAATTATTTTCAAAATATTCGTACAACGCGCATTGACGGCCTTGTAAACAAGTATGCTAGTATACCTCATCCCTCGTGCCGGGCAGCACCGCACTAGCATACCTCATCCCTCCTCCTCCTCACTCGTTCGACCTCAATTATGCGACCACCTCTACACTCATTCCAGGGATGTTATTTTCTGATTCTTCAAACCTAAATCGTGGCGCATTGGTAGTTTAAGCGAATGGTTTTGATACTAATTTGACATAGGAAGCTACAATTCGCACTCTTTAAAAAGTGCTGTTCAATGCGACAATTTGACATAGGAAGCCACAATTCTGCTTAGTTTCAAAATACTTTTTTACTACAACCACGAGGGACAGCATCGACCACCTAATACATTAAACGATACAAGGGTGCTCGTCATTATTCGTCAACGATGATGACGGTGTACATTGTTCCCACTATTTTTATAACAATTTTTAAAATTTAATAATTAAATGACTGACACTTTAAAGACCACTCCTTAAATACGAGATGCATGATTATTATCTATATAATATTATGCATACAACATCGCGTGGCTTAGCTATATATTACCCACATAGAGATGTACTTTGCTCTCTTTTAAAAAAATTAAATGACTGGTAGGAAGCCGCTTAGTTTCATGTTTGAGTGTTTTAGATGAAGGTTAACGCGTTTGCATACAAATTGAAAGATTAAAAGCGAATCATAGATGCTTTATGCACAATAACGAGGTGGTCAGAGAAAACATATTTCCCTGGATCCCTTTTTAATGCGCACATATTTTTATGCGCATAAACCATTTAACAAACTGATCCATCGCGTCTAGCCCGTGAACATATCCAAGACTTTCGCCTGCGTGTATGTGTCATTATATGGAGGCCAGTACATGACAGTTTTTGATAGGATGCTAGTCATCTCACGTGATATTCCTTACATTTTTTTTTGTAGTAGAGCGATGTAGTATAAATGTAAATGTTAATGTACATTCGGCTAAAATGTGTTGCGGATTTGCGGGCACGTGTTGCGGATGGCAACAAGTGTATGCACATGCCTGAACACGCATACACGCCAAAATGCATGCGTACATGTGCAGCCGCATGCGGACGCATGTTGCGGATTTGCGGGCTCATGTTGCGGATTTGCGGCCGCAGTACATATATTCCTATAAACGGTACAAATTCAATCCATTTTCTCATTCCAGTTTAAACATCTTTAAGTGGTTGGACGTGTATCTGCAGAGTAGTTAGGTAGCCTTAGGCAGTCAGATTTCATCTCACATGATATTCCTTATATTTTACTTGTAGTAGAGCGATGTGGTATAAATGTAAATGTTAATGTACATTTGGCTAAAATGGCCAGCAGTACAAACTTTGACGGATCAGACACTGGGTATGTGCGATGTCGGTGGTGTTCCATCGACATCCGCGACACCATATGCCGACGGTCGAAACATGAGAGGGTATGTAGGCGTATGATCAAGAAAACAGAACCTAAAGAGATGGTGTACACCTGCAAGGAGTGCTATTGTCTATTACCAATCAAACAGTATCCACATGGGTGTCTTGTAATCGGTGATACTCCGACTGATATACAAAAAGCAAACATGACGCAGTTTGTTACCAAACTGACAACCACGCCTGTGCGGATCTGCGAAGACTGAGACCTATCACAAAACACGGCCCTTTTTAGGGCCCACAAATCATTCGAAAGAGAACTCTTTATCTGTTCAAAAAAATAAAATAATGTAATAAAGTTTTTACACACAACAAACCTCTTCACACATGCATACGCAAGCACACATTCTGATCCGTCAAAAGTGGTTGATGGATGCTATTGTTCTAAATGGGCATCTGTACGCTATTGGTCGTGGTCGATTAATGCATTGCCATTGACTAGGAATGCATTTTGTCCATATTTTTGAAAATTTAATAATTAAATGACTGCCATTTTAGAGACATAAATACGATAGATAACACTATCTATATAATAGCATAGGAAAAATTACTGTGTACGTGTCTGATTTTTAGAAAATTAAATGACTGGGGAACACATTTTGCTCATTTTTTGAAATTTTAATAATTAAATGACTTCAACTTTAAAGAATCGCCTTAAATACGTAAGATAAAATTATATATATATATATATATATATATATATATATATATATATATATATATATATATATATATATATATATATATATATATATATATAACGTAGATCACTATAACCTGTGTAACGCAACGCTCTGATTTTTTTTGAAAATTAAATGACTGGGAGTTTGTTCATATTTAAAAAAATCTAATAATTAAATGATTGACGCTTTAAAGATATAAATATGGTAGATAAAACTATCTATATAATATTATACAACACCGATCGTCAACGATGACCATTTCCATAACAATTTAGAAAATTTAATAATTAAATGACTGCCATCTTTAAAATGACTTAAACCAAGGTGGAGGTTAATGGTGACTAAACCACCAGCGGCTTACAATCAATTATTTTCAAAATATACAGCAATACCGTAATTCCTCATACATCCTCAACCTCCTCCTCCTACGACCTCCATTATCAGACCACCTCTTAAAATCTATTTTGTTACTAATCTATCTGGTAGCTGTTGCTAGGACAGTAACAGCTTACAGGCAGTCTCTAAATATTCCACAGTTTACTATCAGACCACCTCTTAAACTCTATTTTGTTACTAATCTGTCTGGTAGCTGTTGCTAAGACAGTAACATCTTACAGGCAGTCTCTAAATATTCTACAGTTTACTAATAACGTTATCGACGAAACAGTCAAATTATTTTCAAACATCAATACCGTAATTCCTCATACATCCTCAACCTCCTATGACCTCCATTATCAGACCACCTCTTAAACTCTATTATTTTACATTACTCTCTTATTATTTTTACCATGGTAGATAACCACGGAGGGGGGGGGGGGGCGCACCGCCGCTACGTTAAAACATAAAATACACAACCTTTAAACTTTTAAGGGTTAACTAATTCAAAATAATAGAACATTCAAGAGTGTTGCAAATAAAAAAACCGTGTGTGGATGTACGTCATTGTTATCGAGAAAAACGTGGCCTTCTGTATGTCATTGTTCTCTAGAATGCATGTGCCCCTGTGCGCCATTGTTCTCAACATTCCATTCCACCTGAATTTCCTTTGATCTCATGAAAAACCCATTGTTCTCGAAGAACCCCTGCTGGGAAGAACAATAACGTACAGCCGCACCCTTAACTACTTGCATGTGCATCTTCTGTGTACACAATACATGCTGCACTGCATAGCTCGTGCAGTGCACCAGGCAATCTCCCACTAGACTGTGGTCAAAAAGTTAAATATCACACACGCCCCATTTCGCGGTGTTTTGTTCGCCACTTTTTCAGTGTGGTCTGGCAGATCTGATGAGTTGTCTCTTCTTCTATTCAATTAGTTGCCCCCGGATGGCCGTCCGAGGCCATACAAAAACTTAGATGCGGATGCGGCGATTGCGGACCAGAGACTAAGAACTGAAATCCGAGAGGCACTGCTGCAGTTATATGGTAGCCACAGTCAGTAAGCAGTTGTTCACGCCTCGTACTGCCCTGGCCACACAACCTACCACTTATTCTCTCTCGTCGAAGTGTTGTCTCGATTCTTGGTTCTGCGCTCCTTTTATACTACTCGTGACATCATAGGCAGGACGCTCAGCCAATCAGCGGCCAATCTGTAGCCAATCAGCGTGCAGACTGAAAGGGCGAGGACGTTATCACGTGATGGACATCCTACCCATTCATTTAGTACATACACGCGTTTATGACGTTTTCAATATTTTGAAAATAATTTTAAGGAGCTAAATAAGGATAACTCGGCTATTTCTAATCCGATTTTAAAAAGGTAAACGGTTTTAGATTCATCGTTTCGTTCCGGTCCTGATAGCTACCAAGAACGATGAGGATGATATAGTTTAAAGCAACTACATGTACCTACTCGGTACATTTTAGGATGCATTCTCTCCCAACACTGGCGCATGTTGTCAGGGAAGCTCTGACATGCACATGCACGCTACGCGATCTCACGGACGTAGTCATTTTTAGAAACCTCTCTTATATGGCTTTACATACGTGTACTATCCTACTAAGGGGGGTGGGGGTGGGCGTGTTCGGAACGTACCCGGAGCGGTCATCCCATACCCAGCTGAGCTGGGATGGTCCGTACCCATCCGGCCGATCCGCACTACACCATCCCCATAGCGTCCCCTAGGTTTTTAGCACCAGCCATACTTCAATCCCCACCCCACTCCCGCAGATACCTTTCTACATCCCTGTATCATCCACAGCTTGAAGAATCAGAGTAAGATTTCAAGTGTGTAAGGGTTTGGAAACAAGAGAACGAAGATTGGCCATACCATGAATAAAATCATTCAGAAACTAAGCTTCCTTAGAAATAGCTAAAACATGGAGGAAGGAAAGCGCAATAAGTCTGAACCCTCTACCATTGAAAGGCATGGGATTAAGAACACCGAAAAACTGACCCACAACAACTATAGCCCTTGGGAAAGAGATTTTAAAATCAAGCACGATACAGAACTGGGTACACCATCTTAAAATACCCTTAGAAACTCGATAAAAGAATCTCATCTGGAATGGAGCAAAACATCATAAGGTCTGACAGAAAGGCTGCATAATTTTCCAAATATATGTCAGTATTTCTTGAGATTACTATATAATATATAATCAATGATAATAATTATGTACCATTGGAGAAATTTCGTCAGAATACCAAAATGTGTGCTTATTTGCAGGACAAGCGAATAACTATTTCTGAAAATTTACCGTTGGAATGACTGGCTCGGTTATCGATAAAACCAACATCATACGCATGCTCTAGTGTCATGTCTGGCTTCATGGCTGCATGGTTAGTGAGATCTTGTCTAATGTTCTCAAACAGATGATAGAGCTGCACGGAGGTAACAACAGGTGAAGAGCATATACCATCGCCTTGTGGTGAGCTTATTCATGTGTCAAATTTTGTAGAAAGTATTGAATTATCGCAATGGTTAATCTTAGGCTTGCCAGTAGGAGTCTCACTCCTAGTTCGTGAGTGATCATCATTAAAATTCGGTTGTTGGAGGAATTAAAGAATATGTGCTCTCTTGATGCCATCAAATTCATATAACCTGTCGATTCCCATCCCAAATCACTTTGCTTTGATACAACTATTGATGTCAGAATACGTCGTGGCCAGATAATGCCAGTACAAATCTTCTTTTAAAGCTATTGTGCCAGTTTCATGTAAGTCATTCAATTTATCTCCACTACTGCCACATTTGAAAAATCTTTTAATGCCGACCAAAAGCACCATTGCCACTTGGTCTGCAGAGAAGTCTATGTGGTTTCTTCAGTTTCGGCAGTGTGATGAGTGTGTCTTCTCCCACATCAGCTATAGGGCGGTGTTGTTCAAAGGCAGCGTTGATGATGTGTGTTAGTCTGAGGTATACTGAAATGGTATCATCTGCATGCTTGAGAAGTTTGTCGTTGCTGCCATCTGTCCCACACTGGGAGCAATTCTTTTATGCCATCGTTGCATTTCTACGCTCTTCTGCTATTCAGTTAAGCTGGGACCTTGGTTGGCCAGCAAACGGAAGCACTGGCTAATCTCCTGTATAGCTGAACTGAGCTTTGATCCATTATTTTATTGTCGCAGCTTTTCACGGGTCATCGCATATTAAGTTTCCACCAGAATTGTCGACAACACAAATATACAAAGAGAGGATGCTGTGGAATGCCACTTGTTAATGCTTTAGTTGCTCTGAACAGTCATCGTTGGAAGTGATCTCATTTAACAGCTCACCTACTCCTTTGGTGGCCAGTTCTTTCAAAGCTTCACTGACTTGGAGCATGATTTTATAGCAGATCCTCTTTAGTTCCGTGCTATTGCCATCCTGGCTGGTTCATTTTATCTGTGTAGTCCCAAATTTCTCTCTAGCTCGAACAGATTTGCCTCAAGGCAGGATCTCGTTAGGGTGGTGTTTTTGGCAGGGCATACTGATAAGGGGCAATGTGATGAGGACTCGTAGCAAGGTGGGCTAAAGCCAAAGAAAAATTTTCCGCAGGGCAAAGGCCCCCTTTGGGTGTGAGGACTCACTCACAGTCGTTCATGGGCCTGTGATAATAAAGATACTTTAATTTAGCCCCTACCTATGGGCGCGTGTTACCCTCGGTGTCAGTGAGCATGAGCGTACTTGGGCCCCATTAGATAGGGCAATCATACGGGTGTGGCCTGTTGAACAGAGAACTCGTTTTCTTAACACATATGCTTTCATTTAGCAGTATTACCAAACCTCTCAACAATTCATAACATTTGAAGTTCGTTGTCAACAAATTCTGCCGAATATGAAAGGTTTCTTTTAGCAAAATAGAAATTATTTTTTTAAATGGCTATCTAATCGTATGAGTCATGAACATTTGAGTGACAGAGGTTTGCATGCTGTAGAGCAAGAACCCATGTGGATGTTGGATAAAGATGACATCACTAAAAAATTGAAGATATAAAAGGATTGAAGCACCCGTTGTACCCTTAATCAATCAACACAGCTAAATTTAATGCAACAATACTCATCAATACATTGCACACTTATTTTATAACCTGTGTCCCATACTAAAATGTCTTAGTAAAAGACGACAAAAGTTAGTTCATTGTGCATTGTTCCCGGCTTGTGCAGTGTTCCATCTACTTTGCGCCGTAATATGCTTCAGTAGAACTGTTTTATTGCAGGTAATAGGTATGATCACGCTTTGATCATGCTCGTTATGTGCAGTTAAAATCTACTAAAGCGATGATAATCCATGTTCCAACAAGAACTCTGCAAATGGTGCATACTACCCCACTATGATGGCAAACCAATGAGAGGTGCATACCACCCCGCCATGATGACAAACCAATGGGAGGTGCATACTACCCCACCATGATGACAAACCAATGAAGGTGCATACTATCCCGCCATGATGACAAAGCAATGAAGGTGCATACTACCCCGCCATGATGACAAACCAATGAAGGTGCATACTATCCCGCCATGATGACAAACCAATGAAGGTGCATACTACCCCGCCATGATGACAAACCAATGAAGGTGCATACTATCCCGCCATGATGACAACCCAATGAAGGTGCATACTACCCAGCCATGATGACAAGCCAATGAAGGTGCATACTACCCCACCATGATGACAAACCAATGAAGGTGCATACTACCCCGCCATGATGACAAACCAATGAAGGTGCATATTACCGTGCCACGATGACAAACCAATGAAGGTGCATACTACCCCGCCATGATGACAAACCAATGAATGTGCATACTACCCCGCCATGATGACAAACCAATGAAGGCGCATACTACCCCGCCATGATGACAAATCAATGAAGGCGCATACTAGGCCGCCATGATGTCAAACCAATGAAGGCGCATACTAGGCGGCCATGATGACAAACCAATGAAGGTGCATACTACCCCGCCATGATGACACACCAATGAAGGTGCATACTAGGCCGCCATGATGACACACCAATGAAGGTGCATACTAGCCTGCCATGATGACAAACCAATGAAGGTGCATACTACCCCACCATGATGACAAACCAATGAAGGCGCATACTACCCTGCCATGATGACAAACCAATGAAGGTGCATACTACCCCGTCATGACACACCAATGAAGGTGCATACTACCCCATCAGGATGACAAACCAATGAATGGGACGTAAAAAGCGATTTCTTCCTCATATAAAGACCAGTTATCCTATGAAATTTCAAAGCGATCCACTAAGAAGTTCTGAAGTTATCATTCAGAAAACAATTTTCAAGATGACTGTCCGTGGTTGGTGGCCATATTGGATTTCGGATCATCTACAATTTTGATAAGTTTCTTCCGCATGCCTAGCCCAGTCATCATATATGAAGTTTCAAAACAATCCACTAAACGGAAAGGGAGTTATCATTCGGAAACCAACTTTGAAGGTGGATGGCGGCCATATTGGAATTAGGATCATCGTCGATTTCAATAAGTTTGTTCTCTGGTCTGTGTTCAACAACCCTAAGAAGCTTCACAACAATTTGATAAACGGTAATGGAGATATCGTCCAGTAATCAATTTTTCAAAATAGCCACCCTTGGCTGGTGGCCATCTTGGATTTTGGATAATTGTCGATTTCGATGTTTCTTCTCCAGACCTAGTCCAAACAACCTATGAAGTTTCAAAGTGATCTGATAAACGGTAACAGAGTTATCATCCGGAATTTCGAGATGGCCACCTGTGGCTGACAGCCATCTTGAATTTTGGATCATCATCAATTTCAATAGGTTTCTTACCCAGACCTACTCCAACCACCCTATAAGTTTTAAAGTGATTCAATAAATGGCAACAATGGTTATGATCTGGAAACTACTCTGCCACTCGCCCGTCTGCATGTCCAACTGTCCACCCGCCTGCCTGGTGGGTACCATCACATAATATGGCAGCTATCTTTTGGTGCCTTATAAAAATTATTACTATTAGCCACTCACTTGAAAAGTCTAAGTGTTCAAGATATATTATACAAATATATTGGAAAACATAGTCACACCTTTAATTTACAGTCACCAGAGTTCTTTATATAATAAGCAAGAAAATCGGTCGACCTTGTCTTGGTGTCCATAATTGCATGAGAAGCCATCTGAGAGTATCTAGATTTCAAAATTGCCTGCTGGAGCACCCCGAATCAACCACCCCACCTTCAAACGTGGGGCCTCTTTAACAGACTCTCTTACCATAGAATTTTAGATGCCAGCCCATCCTTGTTTTGGCTAGATTAATTTAATAATTATCACAATTTTAGAAATACAATGCAGAGAAGGTTGCGAACCTACAATTCTCGGTCTACAACCCTTAGTGTACAATCTTTATCTCTTTCAATTTCCAATAAACTATACAGGTAAGCTGTTATCATTCGGAAACCAACTTTGGTTACCTAAATAGAATTGTAAATTCCTTTCCCAAATTCGGAAACTAGTTATACATGGATTATACACTTTATATTATCCTATGACAGCAATGACTTCCAATCGAATTAAGTCCAAAATATGCAACAGAAGATTTCGTACATTGCGTTCAGTCTTGTACTTAAATGTTTCTGTTTTTCTTTTGAAAACATGATAACTTATTTACGAGCTGTAGACGTACTAAGTTGTAGGTGAATAGCAGTTTACTCATGCGCAGGCCAGAACTTAGGACTCAGCGGGCCCTATGTAGAATTTCTGAAGTTCATACCTGGGTCCCTCGAAACTGCTATCCAATCCAATTATGTTCAAAATATATAAAAGAACATTTTTACATCGTGTTCAAAATTCTTTTCTTTTGCAAACATGTCATATTTATGAGCGTGTTATTTGAAGCTACGCAAAATTTTTGTGCCACTTTTTGGGGGCCTGGTAATGTGGGGGAGTATGTACTAGCGGCGCTGACTTAAACCCTTGTGCGTCAACCACGCCTCAAAGCGCACAAAAGCCAACTTTTATCAGCTAAACCTTTAATTTGTTAAGAGGTTTCAAGCAAACTGAAATTTATGCTCAGTAAATGATACTTTGCTGGCCAAAACACTGGCTTTTTGTAAGTTTATAACTGAAATTTAGGAAAGTCGTTTTCAGAGGTGTTTTTGACCGGTTAAAGGGTCAATGGTCAAGAAAATCTCAATTTTTGTTTAGTCTGTCCATTTGCAGGCCAAGAAAAGACTATTTTTGAAAATGTATCACTGGAATGACTGGCTCGGTAACCGGTAATGGTAAAGAAAATCTAAATTTTTGTTTAGTCAGTGTCCATTTACAGGCCAAGAGAAGAATATTTTGGAAAATGTATCACTGGAATGACTTTGGTAAATTTTCAAAAATAGTCTTCTCTTAGCCCGCAGAGTCCTCAAGACAACTGCATATCATTATAAACCACAAGTTTACACGCGAGGGGTTAATTTTGGCACAGTTTTTTTATGCAATGTATAAAAATGCTTTCTCTGTTGTAGCCTGCATATTTTAAGACCCGCAAACTACACATTTGATTACTGTTTCATTTAATAACAGGTATATAATACATTTAAAGTAAGTGGATATAATCTACTGTTGTCACATAATAATTCTGTCCATGGCTCGATTGTCTTTCGAAATATTAGGCTCTATTCTGCCATTTAATGTCTTTACAGTATTGTTTTAGGATGTAAATTGATGACACAGCTATAGGACACGTGTCTTATCTTGCTCCCATTTGATAAAAAAATAAATTACATTTAAACCAATATTCTGCCCCTATAGATAATCTTATGTACCTTAACTACAGCAAAGGAGGCATCAAGTTTTAGAAATGCCCTGCCCGTCCTTGGCTACGATCCACCCACACCTTGCCTGTGTTGGGATCGATCGATCTCTCTCACTATTAATTTCCAGAAAATTATACCGGTAAGCTGTTGAATATTTTGAAACTAATTTGACTCGGTGCCGTTGCTGCCTAAGGCAGCCAGTCAAATTAGTTTCAAAATATTCAACAGCATGTTTATTAAGTAGTAAAGACATACAATACACCAACGCTTAGTCCGTCATCAATTAAGCATCCGTGACAAGTTTATCTACGTCATTCATGACGTAATTGATTATGATATCATCCTACACATCAGCTAGTTGATTATGACGTCATATGATTGATGGATAAAGTGAAAAGGTCCATTGCTTTGATCTTGTTGTCTCATGTAGGTGCCAACGCGGTTGCGTGACCATTCCTCCTCCACATTCACGTTAAATTATATCCTGAGCAATGTTCAACAGTGTGGAATGTTTGAATGGCGCTTGATTGGCTACACAAATTGTCCTAGCCTCTGCATCGCCATTGTCGTCGTCATTATCATCACAATCATCATCATTATCAATGGATCATTACCGCTGCCACCGCCACATCATAATCACCAACATCGTCATCATCAGTAAGCATCATCATCAAAAGTCTTCTCGCTAGCTTCTAAAGATCTTGGCAACTTAATGGATGGGTCAAATCGGTCACTCAAGTATCTGACATCATAATCAAAATTTGCCACATGTTAGCTGACATCGCAATCAAATGACGCAGATCCGACATAAAAGTATCAAAGATCCCACACTAAGCATCTGAATTGCATTTCATTGATGAACTTACAATTTAATAAACTCTATTAAATATTTTAAAACTGATTTAACCGAGAGGTGCTGCTGCCATATGCAACTACAGCCACCAGTGAAATTAGTTTCAAAAGGTTCAACATCTTACCTCTATAATTAGTTTGAAAGTGGGATTTCAGAAATTCACCTCAGGGTTCAAAGTATATAAATCACGTCCAGTAGGCATATAAAGTGGAGAGCTCAGCTAAACACACGGCAGCATCAATGTAGAACTGGATCACTCCATTGTTCATCGACAGCTTGCATATTTGCTTCCCATCATTTCAATCCTAGTCATGATTTGAACATTGTATTTTTTTAAACTCACTATACTGTTGTTAAACAAGCTTATCAGACTCATATCCTGTTAATATGGTAATGTGGCTGTTGTCATAGAAGTGGTGTTACAGACAGTGTTTCTCATGGCATCTAAATTTTGCAGGTCCCAGAGCCCCTTACAACCTGAAATCTGGGGGTTCACATCTGAAATTTGAGGGTCCACATGGAATTTGAGGGTCCCCAACAGAAATTTGAGGGTCGCAAACTGAAATCTTTGTTCCAGAGCAATATCTCTCATACATATTAAAATTAGATGGTATCGTTGACTCACGACTATGAATTAAAGTGGCCTCATCTTCGATTGTATTTTTGTGTAAAAAATCTATAAAACTACTGAGTATAACACAATCCTACAAGTGTCTGATGTCCCCTGTGACACTCTGCCACTACTTTTGGGGATCCAAAGCTGTATTTTGGGGGTATAAGGGACACTTACGAGAACCCTTGGTTATTATATAGATTTCACTTCAAAGCAAGCGCTTAACAATATATTTTCATCTATCACATTGAATCCTCATTAGCCCAACCTTGGCCTATCTTCTGTTTAATCATCTGACTGCTGAGTTTCTGCGGAGAGACAACATATTGCAGGCCTTATATCTCTGGACCTGCTAAATATTTTGAAAACAATTTGACTGAAAGTTGTTGGTGGCTAAGCCACCAACAACTTTCAGTCAAATAGTTTTCAAAGTATTCAGCAAACCAAGAGTTTTTGCTCATTGAAGTTATTATCTGGTGGATTGCAGCTGCAAGACAGTTAAAAATTGGTTGAACCGGGAAGAAGAAATGTCACAAACACAAAACTCATTATAGATATTCATCTTGATGAAGCATTTCAAAAAGAATTTAGGCATTTATTCCTTTGGCAAACATGGTAAATTATTGTCAAAGAATACTATCGTTCATTACCTCAATAATGCTGTACACTATTTGCATAATTAATCAGTCAAATCAAAGCCGATTTCAATATAAACATACACCATTGCTAGTCGTCACTCATGACAGGGGAGATAACCCCTATGTTCTACAAATTGAGGATTCCAGTAATGACGTAGATAAGTTTGTCACGACCGCTTAATTGACGACGGACTAAGCGTTGTTGTGCAAATTGTATGTCTTTACTATTTAATAGACATGCTGTTGATTATTTAGAAACTAATTTGACAGGCACAACAGCACTCAGTCAAATTAGTTTCAAAATATTCAACAGCTTATCTGTATAGTTTTCTCAAAATTGAGATTCAGGGAGTGCAAGGATCGATCGATCACAACATGGCAAAGTGTGGGTGGAGCTTAACTAGGGATTGGCGGGGCATAGCTAAAACTGAATTCTTCAATTGAGTATGAATACAGGGTTAAGTGAAGCTTGGCTATGGAGTTTAATTTCATACATGATTTTAAAACATTAACATTATCACAGCAATGTATAAAGTTGTCCTGAAAGCTCCGACATTTGTTGTATAATTATCACAAAATAAACAATATCCATTATACATTTTACGCCGAGAATAAATGATGGGAATAACACATTAGATATAGGTATGATAATATCATGCATGTACGCACATGCATGCACATACGCACAGCTATACACACACATATATGCATACACGTATACTTGATGCTCTCACACATATCTAAACACACATCACATACATACACGCACGCATGCACACACACACAGAATCCGTGGGCATGCACAGCCCACGAATGCACGCACGCACACACTTCATATGACAAACTTAATGTCTAGCCAAATTGCAGTTATAACCGGCCAAGGCAGATAACTCATGCTAACTACACAATGTGCATTTCTAGCCAAATTAAAGAAATATATCTTTACATACTCAGCAGACATGGCTGGCTCATTAGTTTACCAAGCCAGATATTCAAATATTCCCTTGTTTTAGATGGATGTTTCTAGCGGGAAAAAATTTTACGCGTCAGTATACCGACATGAGCGATGGAGATATGGCTAAATATTATTGTGTATACAAGCTAGCGGCAAACACAATATCTCGCTTGATCAATGTCGCTCCCTCCTCCACTTTCTTGTACAATACGGGATCTCCGATGATGCGTGACGCATCTTTAACATCACGAAGAGTTTCATGTAAGCGCTGAATACATCGCACAATGATGCCCTCCTGAACGTCTGTCAGTTCGGTGATTTCAGCGAACGGCTAGAAGAAAGTGGGAGATATGAACATCAGAATAGAGAGAACACAATCCTAATTCAAGTTTTAATTTTTGTTTAAAACTCGGCACGTATTGGGTTAACAAAAGTGCAGGAAAGCTGTTGAATATTTTGAAACTAATTTGACTGGAGGTTGCTGCTGTCTTAGGCAGCATTCATTGTATCTGCCGCTATATGACATAATAACATATCGATTATGGAGACAAAATAGCAGAACCCACAAGCCAACAGGAACACAATGTTTAACTCTGCCAAAACCCGTCTCTGCAGTGGTCATGAGGAATATCCATTTGCAGACTAAGAGAAGCACATTTTTCAAATTTTCAAAAATAGACTTCTCTTAGGCTGCAAATTAACATTCAATAAGCAAATAGTTTGATTTTTTTCCACCAGATACAGTGATAGAAAAGTTAAAGCCAACAACTCTGGCCAAAGAATATGAAAGAAATAGCATAGTGAATAAATATAATAAATGCATCTGCTCAGCACATGACCTTACACGCACGCACACATGCACGCACGCATGGATTCATCACACGCACACACTACTCATCATAGAAGCATTGGACATTATTTGTTTGAGTTAAATACCAGCCCAAACTTACCATGCCTCTGGCCCACTCAAATACAACTTCCATCAAACCAAAACTGAGCTGCTCAGAGTAGTTCTTAATCGGTAATTTATCCGCGATTTCAATCACCCGATCTTTGCACTAAAAATAACAAGGCAAAAATAAATCCTCATTTGATTTGTAAACAAAAGTATTCACAAGCACATATGATAATTAGATAGTATAGTGTTAAAACTGATCGATACCACACCTGTAATTTGAGATCAGATAGGGGTGGTGTGGGGGTATTTAAGACACGTGTATGAGGTTTCACCTGTTATAGAGTTGGGAATTGGTACTATTTTTGTGATCGATGATTGGTTTTATATACTAACCAATAATCATTTAATGATTGATCATAACAGATTCTCATCTTTTATCCATTTTGAATGCAGCAATTATAGCGTGTTCAAGGATAAATACCCCTTTCACACCAAGTCACAGGTACGACAGATTCTTAATAATTTAAGAAATAATATGTTGAATATTTTGAAACTAATTTGACTTCCAGTCAAATAAGTTTCAAAATATTCAACATGCTATTGGTATGGTTGCTTTGAAATTTACATACTATTTCAGTGCTGAAAGAATTAATGTCTTAGACTAAGAAGTAATACTATATAGTTGTAACAATTAAATTTAAATTCTTTTCCAAAAAATATTCATTTTCTAGCTTGACCGGCTAAAATACATTAGTCAATTTATAAACAACCAAAACAGATTTCTGATATCATGATCGATTGATTGGTTGAACATGAAAACCAATCAATCATCCATCAAATCAATTAATCGGAACAACATTAACCTGTTAACCACTTAATTTTTTAACACTTAAATTCTTTCAAGAAAATTTTAATTTTCTCATAGAAAATATTCATTTGCAGATCAAGAGAAGATTATTCAGTTATGATTATGATCGGATCATAGCTAGAAATGATCGGGCATAGATAGAAATAATTGGCCATAGCTAGAAATGATTTAGTCATAGCTAGAAATGATTGGATCATAGCTCGAAATGATCGGATCATAGCCAGAAATAATCGGGTTATAGCTAGAAATAATCTGGTTATAGCTAGAAATGATCGGGTCATGGCAAAAAATGATAGGGTCATAGCAAAAAATGATAGGGTCATAGTTAGAAATGACCAGGTCATAGCTAGAAATGATAGGGGTCATAGCTAGAAATGATAAGGTCATAGCTAGAAATACTTTACTCATAGCTAGAAATGATCGGATTATAGCTAGAAATGATCGGGCTATAGCTAGAAATGATCGGGTCATAGCTATAAATGCCTTAGTCATAGATAGAAATGATCGGATCATAGCTAGAAATGATCGTGTTATAGCTTGAAATGATCGGGTTATAGCTAGAAATGATCGGGTCATGGCAAAAAATGATAGGGTCATAGCTAGAAATGATCGGGTCATAGCTAGAAATGATCGGGTCATAGCAAAAAATTATAGGGTCATAGCTAGAAATGATCGGGCCATAGCCAAAAATTATAGGGTCATAGCTAGAAATGATCGGGTTATAGCTAGAAATGATCGGATCATAGCTAGAAATGATCGGGTTATAGCTAGAAATGATCAGGTTATAGATAGAAATGATCGGGTTATAGCCAGAAATGATCGGATCATAGCTAGAAATGATCGGATCATAGCTAGAAATGATCGGGTCATAGCTAGAAATTATCGGGTTATAGCCAGAAATGATCGGATCATAGCTAGAAATGATCGGGTTATAGCTCGAAATGATCGGGTTATAGCTAGAGATGATCATGTCATAGCTAGAAATGATCGGGTTATAGCTAGAAATAAACGAAATCTAGGATTTCTTTTTTCACGAGAGAGTTGATACTTACCTCCCTAATACTTTTGATATTGCTAAATATTGGCTTTCACTCAATAAACACTCAGATTTAAAACAGTTAGGTGCCCCTACTGGGCAGGGAGTCAGAGCGTAGTCTGGCGGATGCCAGCCCCACCACCGCGCATGCGCAGACTAGCACTTCCTCTGACTAGATTATTGGCTGACACACATGCAACTATTAAGAGCCTGAAGACCGAGCCTCTGTGGGGTGGAGAGGCCGGGTCCGTATCTAGGGAGGTAAGTATCAACTCTCTCGTGAAAAAAGAAATCCTAGATTTCGTTTATTTCACTTCAAGAGTATACTTACCTCCCTAATACTTTTGATATTGCCAGAATTCGAAAGCGAATCTGGCGGGAGGGAGGCGAGGTCAAAAGACCAGCTCATCCCTATACGCTTTTCTGCGTTTAAGGCACTTAAACTTCTGAAACTGTAAGAAAAAACAGTCAGGATTTGACTAACCATCGGATAACACTACCGATGTATGAGAGATGACCGATGTCATATGCGCTCCCCCCCCTCCTTCCTGGGAGGAAGAGTCGCCTGACCTCAATGTCCTATACGCTCTCTACGTACAAGTGCCATGTACTACAGGACAGAGACGAAAAAACTCCATTTTCGTAACTCTCAACAATGAACCACACAAATACACAAACCATCACCATATTAATAACGGGTAATCGTGACAATACAATCAACAACGGACAACACATGAACAAGACTGACCTTGTTGAAAATGGCTGCTGACATCATCCTCCCATTGGTAAAGACTGATGCAGGCCCAAAAAAGTGGGTGTTTCCATAAATTAATTGTGAAATATATAAGTAATGAGGAAAAAACCTCCTCAAAAAATATAAACCGAGTTATTTTTTCAAAATCGACAAGGCGAGAGGATTAGAGGTGTCACGGAGATAATGGTCTGTAAAACTTGACTCACAGTGCCACTGAGCCACCGACATAATATCATCCACAGGGACCCCATTAAATAGGGCCGTGGATGTCACTACGCCGCGGACACTGTGAGCCTTGGCCACGTCAACCTGCTTCCCGGTGGCGGATTTATGGCAAAACTGAATGCATTCCACAATCCACCTGGAAATGGTGTCCTTAGAAGCCCTGCCATGGGGTTCAATATATGACAACCATAACGCTGACTGGTCGGTGCGCCACTCCGCCATACGTTGTTTGTACCGGCGCAGCACCCGGACGGGACACCATGCTTTAGAATTAGGATCATATCTAGTTAAAGCAGGCAAAATAATAGGTTGACCTGGATATTTCAACGACTGATTTTTAGCCAAGAAATTAATCCTAGGTAGCAGCTTAAGGCCTTCCCCTGAAACCACAAAACGGTCATCCTCGGCTGATAAGGCATGAATTTCACTCCTACGCCTAGCCGAGGCCGCAGCAATTAAAAACACAGTCTTCAGTGTTAATAGTTTCATAGAAATGGAACTAAGTGGTTCAAAAGGCTTATCACCTAGTACTTGAAGCACTAGCGATAAACTCCAAGACGGAATCACAGGTGGATTCCTTGGTCTTAGATTGCCCATGCCTTTAATTAATACATTTAATGTATTTACTTCATCACTTCCCCTCTTAGCCAAGCAAGGAATAACAGACATTAATGCTGATTTATAACCAGCAATAGAGTTAGGCTTGAGGCTATAGGCATCATAGAGGTGACAGAGGAAATCAGCTACTACTTGAATAGATGAATCCATTGGATCAATACATCTTTTTGAGCACCATTCTGCAAATCTGTTGATTTTATAATTATATGCTCTGGAGGTTGACCCCCTCCTGGCTTTGGCCATAAACATGGCTGCTTGCTCAGAAAAGCCCTCCTTAATTCTAGATTCCTTGACAACATCCACGCAGTCAATCTGAACATTGACGGATTGTTGTGAAGGGCCTTGCCCTGGAAGATAATATCGTCCATCAGAGGCAGAGGAACCGGATTGCAGACCAGAAGGTCCAGCAGATCCGTATACCATGATCGGCTTGGCCAATCCGGGGCGATCAGAAGCACTTGGCATTCCTCTTGTCTGATTTTCTGAAGAATTTTTGGAATCAGGATTGCTGGAGGGAATGCGTATGCATACATTCTCCCCCAGCTGATAGCTAACGCATCTGTTGCGAAAGCGCTTGGATCCGGAATCGGAGAGACGTACGTCGTCATCTTCGCATTCTTCTTCGTTGCGAACAAATCGATGTTGGGTTTCCCCCAATGGTCGAACAGACGATCCGCCACACATTGATTTAGTTGCCATTCCGTGGGTAAAACACTCATCCTTCGGCTCAATGAGTCTGCTAGCAGGTTTAACCTTCCCGGAATATGAACTGCTTTCAAGGTAATCTGGTGATCCAGACACCAACAAAGCAGTTTCCATGTCATCATACAGAGACTGGGCGACTTCGTTCTGCCCTGGCGGTTTATGTAAGTCACAACTGTTGAGTTGTCTGAACGAATAAGAACAATCTTGCCCTGAACTTTCTGTAAGAAATGTTCCAGGGCCAGGACTACTGCTCTTAGCCCCAGTAGATTTATATGTTCCTTTGACTGTTCCAGATTCCAAAGCCCTGATATCGTGTACTCTTCCAGGCAAGCTCCCCAGCCCTCCATCGATGCATCTGTATACACAGTCACCTGAGGGTGGGGAGGGGTTAGCAAAACCCCCGGCAAGAGATTCTCTGTATTCAACCACCATTGCAGGTGGTGAATGAGAGGCGCCAACACTGACACATTCGCGTCCAGCGAACCTGTACTCTGGGTCCATTGTGTCATGAGAAATAACTGGATCGGCCGCCTGCGTAAGGCGGCCTGAGGAATGACTGGTTCCAATGAAACCATGAACCCCAGCATTCTCAAGTAAACCCGTGCCAGGACATGACGACTGTCGCACACTGACTGAATTAACGAGATGAGTTTCTGAACTCTCTCCTGAGTAGGATACACATATCCTGTCTCTAGATCGAAGAACATCCCCAGGTAAACAAACTTCTGGGATGGAGTCAGCTCTGATTTTGGGAAATTGATCATCCAGCCTAAGTCTGTGAGAGTTTTCAAAACAATCTCCAGATTGGCCGACAAACTTTCCCGGGTGTGCGCTTTCAACAGCCAGTCGTCTATGTACGTGTGGACTGCTATGCTTCTCCTGCGGAGGTATGCTGTGATCGCAAGAACCACACGGGTGAAAACCCGAGGAGCCGTGGAAATTCCGAAGGGTAACACCCTGAATTCCCACTGTCTGCCCTGGAATGCAAATCTCAGGAAGCGACAGAAACTCCCGTGGATGGGGATGTGGAAATAAGCGTCCTTCAAATCTATCGACGCCGTCCACATCCCCCTCTCCAACCCCGCCAACACCGAGCGCACCGTTTCCATCTTGAAACTGGGCGTCTCGATGAACTTGTTCAATGGCTTGAGGTTGAGAATCGGTCTCCACCCTCCGGTGCGTTTTGTTACTAAGAACAGGGTTGAATAGAAGCCCGGACACCTTTGTGCCGGCTGAATAGCTCCTTTTTGTACGAGGGAATTTATCTCCTCCTCGATACACAACCTTTGCTCTGGCTCTCTCGGAATGGGAGTCCAGACTGGCACCAGAGACAGTCGCGACGGCGGGCCTGACATCCACTCTGGATGATACCCGACGGAAAGCCATCGCAAGACTAAACGGTCCTGAGTCAACCGTTCCCACTCTTGCATGTGGTCGGCTAGCCGGCCTCCCACCGGTCCACCTAGGGACCGCGGTGGACACAAGGCATGCAAGAGCGGCACTGTCTCCGTTGCCATACACACCGGAGTGGTTCTTACCGCGGTAAGCGTCCTGTCAGGACCGATAACCACGCCCAGATCCTCGCGCGCCCCGCCCCGCCCCGCGCGCAACTCGGTGCGCGGGCGGCTGCCTGGCTGACGGCGCCTGAGGAACCTGCGCCCCCCTCGCTGCTGGCCGAATCGCACGCGGCCGAGGCCGACGCTGCGACGGTGGCTGGCCTCTGACTTGGCCAGCACCACCTCGAGCCTGCAGGGGACGATACGCAGGGGCCGCGGCGCGAACGTTAGCACGACGCAGCACTTCAAACTGCTCGCGCAGCGCCCTCTGGTTATTCACCAGGGTGACCGTCTCCTGGAGGTGGCGACATCCCTCACCTCCAAAAAGACCAGGACCCGTCATAGGCGTACGGAGTAGCCTATTGTACAGGTCCTGAGACGGGCACAGATTGTCCAGGGCAAACGTGCGTCTTGCCCGGACACTCCTGGTCACCGCCCGAGTCATACAGTCCAGCGCCAGGTTAATACCATCCTGGATGGCTCGCTGGACCGTGGCCGGGCTTGGCTGGCGCGATGCGGATGCCGTTACTACCCCCTGTAACAGCTGGGAGACGTGGGACAGAGCGGCAATCGAAGCCCTCCCACTCTCCTCCGCATCACGCAACGCGGTATTCGCCGAACGCAACGCGTTCGAGCACAAGACCCCCGTGTCAGAACGGGAGCCTGGCCGCGCATCCTCACCCAAAGCCGCGCGGTCATCCACGCTGGGCTTGGGTACCACACCGTACTGCTGGTAATCCAGGGGCACGATGCGACAACGCCTGGCCACCTCGCGAGGGGCCTTCGCGAGACGTCCACTCGAGTTAATGGACGTCTCCGCCGCCTTGAACATGTCAACGACATGCTCCGCCAGCGGCAGAGAAGGCATAGCGTTAGCAGTCGGTTTCACAGCTAACCACGGCGTGTGAACACGCTGGCTAGTCGACTGCTCCACGGGCAGATCAGGCCTAACGCTCACCAACCACTGGCAAGCGTCATACCAATCCTCTTCCGTGGCTAACTGCGAGCGCTCTACAAGACGGGGGCCTTCGTCTTCCTCCTGAGCGCAAGCAGTAGAGCTTGACGGCGGGTACGCTGATACACCTGGCAAGCCAGGGAAAACATGCGGGCCTGACAGCCCCGGCATGAGAATATCACTGGTTTGACCAGGAGCAGGCACCGTGGCAGAGCGCGGGGTATATATAGCCCCACCACGGGCCCGGCCAGCACCAGCAACACCCTCGGCAAGCCGAGGTATGCGGTACCGCTGGCCATCAGCAGCGCCCTGGGCCACCACCTGAGCCGCGGACTCTACTCCAGGGTGAGTAAAACCGTGGAATAAGCCGCCTGTATTCCCCGCGAGGGGTGCACAAACGTCTTCATCCATGTCCACGTCGTCAGACGGCGACCCTAGCAGGTAATCCTCATCACCCTGGTCAGAAAGATTAGACCCCGGGTCAGCAAAGAGAGCTAACCCGGGCTGACCAGGAACGGTGCCATAGGAGGAACTGGCCACCGCGGCGTGCGGATACCCCTGGACTGATAAGCAGCCCGCGGGTTCCAGCGACAACCGTCCACGGTCCCCTATCGGCGCGGCAATAAGCCTGCTGCCAGGGTCGTGGAATGCCCCCTCTAATGGGGCCACCTCTGAATCGTCGAACAACGGAAGCGGTCTAAGGAAAACCGATCCAGAGGCGGGGATTACCTGCTCCGAAGCCGATGATGAGGACAGTAAAGGATTTGGTCCAGGAAGCATGCCACGAAGCAACCCTGGAACCAAATCCTTTATTGTCCTCTTCATCTCTCCCAACATCTCGGTCCGGAAGGCCTCCATATCCACCGCGGACGAGACCTTCCCCTTACCCTTCCTACTTACAACCTCTCGTTTCCGCTTCTTCTTCATCTCCTCCTCTACCACCTTGTCCGTCGCCTGTAAGCAGCACAAGAATTCGGACATTAACTCGCCCCCCCAGTGCTTACATATGTCACAATTAACCAAGGGACCACAAGGGCTACAATGATAGCACAGATGAGGCCAGAACTTTTCATGAAGAAAACGTCCACAGGACGCGCAACCCGGTCCCTGAAACAGGGCAAAGGACAAGGAGTATGAGCAACTAGTTAAGCTTAGAAACTCAATCCAACTCAAAGAGAAGGAAAAACGATCATAAAGATCAATATACATCAGAAACCAGCATAGCGCTTGAATTGCTGATAAATACATAGCCAGGCTGATTATGACATCATTAATCCCGTGACAGGAAAAAATCGATCCCAACAAAACATCCAAGTGCAAGGACGAATTGTATGCTGAATGGATAAGTCGACTACACAACCATCAGATACATATAGATAACTCTTTTCTGGCAAAAATTTTAATTATCTCCCTTTGTTTGTTTACAATAATTAACATCACCACATTATCAATAACTAGATACCTGACGCTTTGTATAGACAAACCATCCAACGTGACGAACCGGAGAACTCCACCATCTGCACGCCTCTTAACTCTCTCCACCTCATGGGGAAGGAATTGGAGCAAGAGGGCAAAGTGAGAAGACCTTTATACTAGGCCTCCAACTCACTGGACATAATTTTTCATTTGGTTAGATAACCTAACAGTGTTAGTAGGAA
Source organism: Chaetoderma sp. LZ-2023a (assembly GCA_034401795.1). Taxonomy (NCBI): domain Eukaryota; kingdom Metazoa; phylum Mollusca; class Caudofoveata; order Chaetodermatida; family Chaetodermatidae; genus Chaetoderma; species Chaetoderma sp. LZ-2023a. The sequence continues at coordinate 70,162 of CM067363.1, read as the reverse complement.
ATGGAACCATGGTGGAGAGAAAACTAACTCTCTGCTGCTGTGATGTCACCACCTAGCGTCATACAGACCTGTGGACATAAACAGAAAGAGAAATTAGCCCTAGGTAGCACCGAGTTGACATAAACCAACTAACCAAGGCGCTTATCACGGTAAACGCGAGTCCCGGAAACACAATACACCGGGAAGAAAACTCGCTAATTTTACTAGAAGTCACCTGATTTAAAGGTCCGAAGTCCTCCTGTGGCGAAGTGTACCCTCCTGCCATTCAAATCAGACATTATCACTCCAAAATATACACCAATTAACAGTTTAAGAGCAAGAAAAGCTTATGATTCAAAAAGACATGTGTGTTCTCTTTGCCAATAATCTAGCAAAGAGAAAGTGCTAGTCTGCGCATGCGCGGTGGTGGGGCTGGCATCCGCCAGACTACGCTCTGACTCCCTGCCCAGTAGGGGCACCTAACTGTTTTAAATCTGAGTGTTTATTGAGTGAAAGCCAATATTTAGCAATATCAAAAGTATTAGGGAGGTAAGTATACTCTTGAAGTGAAATGATCGGGTCATAGCTAGAAATGATCGGGTTATAGCCAGAAATGATCGGATCATAGCTAGAAATGATCGGGTTATAGCTCGAAATGATCGGGTTATAGCTAGAAATGATTGGGTCATAGCTAGAAATGATCGGGTTATAGCTAGAAATGATCGGATCAAAGCTAGAAATGATCGTGTTATAGCTAGAAATGATCGGGTCATAGCTAGAAATGATCGGATCATAGCTAGAAATGATCGGGTCATAGCTAGAAATGATCGGGTTATAGCTAGAAATGATCGGGTCATAGCTAGAAATGATCGGGTTATAGCTAGAAATGATCGGGTTATAGCTAGAAATGATCGGATCATAGCTAGAAATGATCGGGTTATAGCTCGAAATGATCGGGTTATAGCTAGAAATGATTGGGTCATAGCTAGAAATGATCGGGTTATAGCTAGAAATGATCGGATCAAAGCTAGAAATGATCGTGTTATAGCTAGAAATGATCGGGTCATAGCTAGAAATGATCGGATCATAGCTAGAAATGATCGGGTCATAGCTAGAAATGATCGGGTTATAGCTAGAAATGATCGGGTCATAGCTAGAAATGATCGGGTTATTGCTAGAAATGATCGGGTCATAGCTAGAAATGATCGGGTCATAGCTAGAAATGATCGGGTTATAGCTAGAAATGATCGGGTCATAGCTAGAAATGATCGGGTTATAGCTAGAAATGATCGGGTTATAGCTAGAAATGATCGGATCATAGCTAGAAATGATCGTGTTATAGCTAGAAATGATCGGGTCATAGCTAGAAATGATCGGGTTATAGCTAGAAATGATCGGGTTATAGCTAGAAATGATCGGGTCATAGCTAGAAATGATCGGGTTATAGCTAGAAATGATCGGATCATACTTGAAATGATCGGGTTATAGCTACAAACGATCGGGTCATAGCAAAAAATGATAGGGTCATAGCTAGAAATGATCGGGTCATAGCTAGTAATGATCGGTTCATGATAGAGATGGACCCCTTTATGGATGAATGAATACCCACCTTCTGCAGTGTTTCAGAAAGATTCGGTTCGCTGCATCGTTTCTGCTCAAAGACAAAACATGATAGAACCGCAGCAATCTCAGATGGCAAAAGTTCCGTCAAGGCATTCTCAAATATCAGTTCCGTAATACACAATTCATGGTTGCTGATTTCACAGGCTACTCGTCCTTTCAACTGAATAGCATTAAACCGATCCACAAAGCTCAGATCTTTCAGCGACTGAAGTAAAACAATTAGGAAATTTAACTGCCTGACTGCACACTTTTCGCAGACAACCTATTGAACCAAGGGTTATATCTCTGGACCTGCTGAATATTTTGCAAACAATTTGACTAAAAGTTGTTGGCGGCTAAGCCACCAATGACTTTCTGTCAAATTGTTTTCAAAATTTTCAGCAAGTTTTTGCTCATTGAATTTATTGTCAGGTGGCTTGTAGCAGCAAATCAGCTAAGTTAAATTAGTAACCCCTTAATGGTCAAAACAAGCCTCTACGGTCATCTTGAGGAATGTCTATCTGTCGTCAAGGAGAAGACAAGTTTTAAAATGATACCACCATAATCGAGCAACTTATACCCAGGGTATAAAAGATTGTCTTCTCTTGCGCTACAAATAGTCGACATGTGAATTTTCTTGACCATTAACTGTCCGTCTGCTGAATTTCTGCAGGCTACATTTTCCATGGAGTTTAACTCGGGATATGCTGAATATTTTGAAAACTATTTGACTGAAAGTTGTTGGTGGTTAAGAGACCAACAAATTTCCGTCAAATTGTTTTCAAATTATTCAGCAGGGCCAGTTTTCAGAATCAGTGCCTGGTGGCTTGCATCAGTCAGGCAGTTAAAGGGGTAAGCCTTACCATTTCAATCATAATTAACATAGATTTGTTAGAACAACGCGAAGAAACAACTGCCTGCCTGCCTGCCTGCCTGCCTTCCATGCATGCCTGTTGGTCGGTTTGTCGGTCTGTCATAGACACCAACAGATTTCAGTCAAATCAGTTTCAAAATAGGCAACAGAGGATTTATTAAAATGTAAAGGATTCTGGTGTTTTGGTACTTCGGATTCAAAGGGTTAACCCTTTAACGCCAAAAGCGGCTTCTGCAGTGGTCTTGAGAAATGTCCATTTGCAGACCAAGAGAAGACGATTTTTGAAAATGTATCGCTGGAATGACTGGCTGGATAACAGAGCCAGTCATTCCAGTGGTAAATTTTCAGAAATAGTCTTCTCGGTCTACAAGTGGACATTTTCGATGACAAATTTGAGGGTTGTCTTCCTTTTGATTATAGCTGTTTACCTGTAGCATCTCCTGGTATTCCGGTAGCATCGCCAGGCTTTCCTCCGACAGCTTGTACGTCAGACGTTGATACTCCTCCTTTATGCTCATATTGGTGTTCATCTGAGCAAACTACAGAGAATATAACATAGAGCTCTATTACTTCATACGTAGGAACAAGAGCCCCAAAGGCTGTGACGCTCATCTGGAATATGAACCTACCACACTAGTGTCCTTTAAGCCAAGTTTGGTTGAAATCAGCCAAGCAGTTAATGTGGAATTGTCTTTTAATATAAATTGAAATCTAAGATGGCTGCCGAAGGAAACAGACCAATCAAATTTCTGCATATACATTGTGATGCCTACCAACAGATATAGGGACTTTCCAGTCAACTTTGATTGAAATCAGCCGAGGAGATAATGGTCTTTAACAAATATCCTCGACATCTTATGGAAATCCATGCTTGCAGCTTCATATTCAAATTATTTCACCCAGATCAGTGCAGTGATAAATACGGAGGTTTGGTTATATATTTGTGCATTTGTCAGTGTGCTTTTGCACCATCTATTTGTTTGTCTGTCTGTTTATCCGAGCGATATCAACGGAGTTCAAGAAGTTAGTTAGGATTTTTTCAGATCAGGTCCTATGTTATAGAATCCTAGTATACTGTCTCACCCTTTGCTGTTTTAAAATTTGAAACAAATCGGAGCAGTGGTTTCCAATATATCCACAGATCCAGAATTTGATCCGATCCCAATTATTTTTTATCCGGATCATGGCCAGAGGCTTGAAATCCTCTTGCACAACAAGTTCCTTTCTTATGTTCAAGTCTGTGCCAAATCAGATCAGCATTTTTTTTCATACAGCTCTGGATGGATGAGCTGACGGATGGATGCACGCATGTATGTACACACACACATGCAGACATGTGCACACACACACACACACACACACACACATGTACACATGCACGCACGCACATGCATTCGCGCACACACACACACACACAGACCTGATTGTAATACCCACTTCTCCTTACGGGACGAGAGCAATGATAGAACTTACATGTTCATTAAAACAGGGACATTTTAAGCAATCATACTCCTGGACAGACATCTCCGTGATCTCACATTGTTTGAACTGATTAATCAAGTCGAGGTCACGTAGATGAAGGTCATTTATTGGATGAAGAGGTGGCGGGCCGGATGGGAACTCCTCCGTAAGTCGCAGCAATTCCTGAGTGGCGACTGTTACCGGTTTACTTGGAGGATCATCTCTGAGACACAAAGGATAAAAGAGCTCTGTAGAATACCAAACTTTCTTTTGTGGTTGGAAGATTGTAATTCTTCAAGACACGTGGTCATTTCAGGTGATCGAATGACCACCTATCTTAGGGAACCACAATCTTATGGTCACAAAAGGCACTACTTATAACAAATTACTTATATACTAACATATTAACTCTTGAATTTCCAGTGTTTCAATTTCAAAACAACGATACAGGAAAGCGGTTGAATATTTTGAATATAATTTGACTGGAACATGTTGCTGCCTAGCAATAGGTCCCAGTAAAAAAATTTTCAAACTATACAACAGAATATTCCTTACCTCATAAGCAATTTGCTGTTTCTAGCCTGTGAGTGGTAACGGTATTTCATATACAATCTAAGATTTGCATATCAATACACAATCTGTAAGATTTGCAAATCAATACACAGTACCTAAGATTTGCATATCAATACACAATCCCTAATAATTGCATTTCAATACACAATCCCTAAGATTTACATAATAATACACAATTGCCAAGATTTGCATTATAATAAAGAATCTCTAAGATTTGCATAGTAATACACAAGGCGTAAGATTTGCATATCAATACACAATCCATAAGATTTGCATATCAATACACAATCCGTAAAATTTGCATATCAATACACAATCTATAAGAGTTGCATATTAATATACAATCCGTAAAATTTGCATATCAATATACAATCTGTAAGATTTGCATAAAAATACATAAACTGTACCATTTGCATAAAAATACGAAATCTGGAGGATTTGCATAACAATAGACAATCTGTAACACTTACTTGAATCTGTGCTGCTGTCTTTTCTTTATATCTGTTATTATTTTATCCGCCTCAGTTTTCAATGTTCTGTTTGTTATCACGGCTATTGAATCACTATGTACTTGTATAAGTCTATGCCAGCACTGACCACTAGGCATAAATAAATGTCTCGATTGAATAGGTTTAACATGAGGTATACTATCCACAGAACTTGTCTCTGTTGCGCTAGACGATGCACTACTATCTGCCTTTTCACACGTGATTAATACTGAGTAAGTCCTCTGATTGCCGGATGAAATAGAGTTTTGTAAGATGACACCGAGCACATTACTATGAGACGGAGAATCGATGATAATCACACGGCCCGCAGAGAGTGACTTCACTGCATTCGGATGTGTCATCACAGTATGCTGAACATATCAAACAATGAGTATAATGTTAATCGTTTAATGGTTAAATTTGGTCAAGAAAGTTTAAATATTTGCTTACTGAAAGTCTATTTGCAGGCGAAGAGAAGACTATTTTTGAAAATTTACGACGTGAACGAATGACTTGGTTATAGAGCCAGCCATTCCAGTTTAAAATTTTTCACAAATGACCTTCTCTTGGCCTGCAAATTCTAGGCATTCCTCAAGACCACTGCTGAGGCTGGTTTGGGATGACTTGACGATCAACCCCTGCACTGATTAATTCCCCATATCTCATTTTCAAATCAACCATACAGGAAGACTGTTGAATATTTTGAAATTTGTTTGACTGGAAGCCATTGCTGCCTTTAGGCAGTAATGGCTTTCAAACAAATTTATTTCAAAATATTCAACAGAATAAATTTTATATCGTAAAAAATATACTTTTTCAGGGATTTGTTGCTGAAAGGGTTAAATAGCATCGCCTCTGTTAAGTGATCATCAAATGCCCATTAACCCTCACCAACCAGGAAAGACAAATTATTTATGATAAAACAATATTCTGATGAATATATTGAAGGTAATTTGACTGGGACCTGTTGCTGCGACAGGCATTAAAATGGTCCAGTCAAATTAATTTCAAAACATTCAACAGCATTTCCATAGTCATCTTGAAATTGAAGCACTGGCATTTCAAAGGCCCACTAATCTTAACAATTCAATGGCCTAAATCTGGTAAGACAATAAAACATTTCCTAATAGAGCATGATCATTTTCAAATCAAGAGCAACATAATTTTGAAAACATATCACTGGAATGACTGGCTCAGCAAGTGAGTTTTCTCTAATATTCGTATCATGATCTACAAATGGACAGTCCTCCAGGCCTTAACAATCTTTATGGTCAAGGACATCAAAGCTTTCACTTAGTGAATGCTCAGTTGATTACTTTTTGTTATATCTCAATGTAATGATCATCTTTGTTATCGAGTGACTCAAGTGGTAAATATTTTTAAAATACTTTCTTCTCTTGGTCTACCAATAACCGCACCTTGAAAACACTCTAAGGAGACTTGCAAGATTACATGATTAAACAAAAAATCATGATTATTTTTTTAATCGTGATTTTATATGATGAAAAATTAAATAATCAAACACCACCACATGTTCTTTAACAGAATAAATCCAAATCTTTTCTAAAGATGGATCGATAATCGAGCCAGTCATTCCAGTAATAAATTTTAAAAAAGTCTTCTCTTGCCCAGTAAATGAACATTTAATGAGCCAATATTTTGTTATTTTTCACTTAATCTGACTGATAAAAGGCTAAGTAGATGTACCCACCCTGAGAGAGTCAGTCAACTCGTGATGATTCCGACATAACTCATAATACTTCTGAAGATCTGGGGAACACCAATGACAGATGACATCATCGATCTGCGCCATCCGCTGGCCCGCTCTCTCCAAAGACTCCTTCAAGTTAACCATCTCTTTTTGTGCGCTAAACTCAGAAAAACTACGCTTCATCATATCCTGTACACGGAGTTTCTCCACTCGTAGCAGGTTCAGAATCATGGAGTAAGTCAATCGGAATTGTGATTCCAGTTTCTTCGGCTTACCCTGAAACATTGTAAGGATAATGAAAGAATAAGATCATTATTAAGTAAGCCAAAATGACAGATTCCATGTTATCCATTTATCATATTACATCATAATCAATTACGTGACGTGTAGGATGGCATCATAATTAACTATGTCATGAATGGCGTAGTTGTGTTCGTCACAAACGATTAATTGATGACAGACTAAGCATTGTTGTACAAATTGGATGTCTTTACTATTTAATAAAGATGCTGTTGAATATTTCGAAACCAATTTGACTGGCCGCTGTTGCTGCCATAGCGTCCAATCAAATAATTTCAAAATATTCAACACCTTACTTGTAGTTTTCTGGAAATTGATAGTCAGGGAGTTCAAGGATCGATCGATCACAATATGGGCGAAGTGTAAGTGGAGCTTAGCTAGATGGGCGGGGCATAGTCAAACTGGATTCATCCACTGCATAGCCTCGCTCTCACATTTTTGTCACATTGAAAAAATGTTCAGATCTTCCAGATTTTGGGATCCAAGTGTATAGTCACATCGTTCTTGTGTTAAGTGTTAAAATTTAAGCTAAATCAGACAAGCAGTTTCCATTATATGCATATATACAGAATTCGATCCAATCCAGATCATGGTCAGTCTGGAAATTTGGAAATGGTGTCAAAATGTTAGCCAAATCTTACAGCGTGGCTAAGCATGCATGCATGTATACACACACGCATGCCCACCCGCATGCACAGAGTAATAATTTGAAAACAGAATATTTAATTCCCTGAGAGTTGAAAAGATAGAGTGAAGGTACGATTTGCATTGTGGAATATTGACACAAAACTCAAAGAGGGTATAAGTGTGTAAATTGAAACGAAGAAGCGTGATGCATGACAAATTTTAGCCCATATATACAGGAATGTTTATCAGGGATGTACCCACATATTAAGCTATTAGAATTGAAATTAGGGTTGGTTAATGATTATAATTTTATTCATTTAATTTTTATTATTTCTTCTTCTTATTATTATTATTAAAATTATATTATTATATTACTAGCAATATTAATTGTGAAGAACAGCGGAGCCCTTTTATGGCTTCAGCAACGGTCTTGAGAAAAGTCAATTGGCAGACCAAGAGAAGACAAGATATTAATCAACCCTGTCATTACAGTGGCAAATTTTTGAAAAAGTATTCTCTTATCCCACAAATAGACATTTCTCAAGACCAGTACAGAAGAAATCATTTTTCGCCAGCTTGAGTATTTAAGAGCTAAGATGCCTTGCGAAAACAAGTATTTTTAATAAAAGACCATGATTTTTTACCTAGTGATCGCAAAATCAGCAGATTGCCCAGAGTTGCACGCGGCTATCATTTGATAACTCTGCAATAACTACCTCCATTGATTTTATTTTACCAATAAATGGTTTATTAACCCACCAGCATCATCAGATATAGGTCAGCCATTGGTGCCACGTCACCCTTGCAGAGAATAATCACTGTTCCTGTCGAGTCGAGACCACGCCGACCCGCCCGGCCAGCCATCTGTATGTACTCTCCAGGGAGAAGGTCTCGTAGCGCGATACCGTCGTGCTTACGCACCGTATCAAACATCACCGTCCTCGCCGGCATGTTCACGCCCATCGCAAATGTCTCTGTGGCGAATAAAACCTGGAACAAGAATGGGAATCCAAGGTTTATGATTAAAGAGACATTACCTGCAAGCCAACATAAATTTTTGAAATTTTAAATATTTTTATTGCAATGTAATGAGCTTAGTACACTATTAATGCAAACTAATGTTTATACACAAATTCTGACAATGTTACCCATATTTGTTATGTTATTGTTGTTCTGGATTAATAGATATGCCCAAACACGGGTTTCTGACATTTGTTTATGGATCACTCAAATTGGAGGGAACTCAGAAAATCTTAAATATGTCTGGACAGTCACTGATAATAGTGGTACCCGTGTGCCATGAACTTTTGGAAGTGCAGCCTCAAAGAACAAAGCGTGACAGCGCCACGCGCTGAACATTAATAATTTATAGAGACGATATCAAATGAATTAACCAGTTGCCGACATCGCTATGATTACGCAGCGCAACAGCGCTCAGGCCTACTAATGGCATTCTGTGATATTTGTAAGTTCTGCCTGTTTGCAATTTTTATATTTGTGAAATCCATAATTTGCATCTTGTTTACTATTACGTGGTCGTATTTATAAGAAATGCTGTTCAAGTGCGAGTATTGCCACACTAGAACCGCTTTATTCACATACTTCTGTATATTAAACTTTGAGATTTTCCAGGTATTGGGTCTTTAATCAAATATTCACACACCATGAGACTCATCCACTCACAACATGTGTCACAAATTTGGTGATCATCAGGCAGGATTCGAAGCCATGAACTTTGGTGCGTGAGCTGAGCTCTTCACCACAGGACCAATGGTATCGCATGGTGTGTAGGTAAGTGGATGGTAGATCTTAATTAAACAACTGCTAAACAAGTGATGATCATGCATACAGGATGTGCTAGCGGATTCTTAGCCTGCATGATATCACACAGAGACCCTAAGTTTATATAACTTCACTGGAAACCATTGTTGCCTAAAGCAGCAACAGCTTCCAGTTAAATTAACTTCAAAATATTCCCGTTTTCCTGTATAGTTGCCTTTAAAATGACACATCGGGAATAATGAAATGAAAAATCCTTATGTAGGGAATATTTTGTTGAATATTTTGAAAGTAATTTGACTGGGAGCTGTTACTTCACTGTATAGCTGTCCTGAGAATTAGATACTGGATTTCAAGGGTTAACTCCAGGGTTGCACGATTTTTGCTTTGAAACATTGCGATCGATTTTATGAAAAAAAATCGCGATTTTCGATGAAATCGTAGGTCCAAATTCCCAAAAGTATAAACCGGGGTAACGTGAAAAGTCACCAAAACTGGGACTTGGAATTTATAGAAAAAGTTGAAATAAATGATACAAAAAATAGCAAGAAATTAGAACACAATTTCATGCGGCAAATTCTTCCCATCCTGCGTCTATGCTTAATGTGGTATACATTATATCCATAATCGTGGGAGTGAAATTATTAATTGGGACCGCCTAAATATTGCGTATAGTTTAATAAACATCGTTTATTTCATCAAAATTTGACATAAAATGTCGTCGAGTAAAAATATAAATCCCGCTTCCACTTATAGCCTCCCTTTGTAGGACGAGTTTAAGTCATTACCCGAGTAGCACGAAGACGCTAATATTAGTACCCGGGGAGATACTGCGCAATCCATATACATAGGACGGTAGCTTTGAGTAGCCACGATAGTAACAGCGTAAACTCGTCCTATAGTGCAGTTTATAGTTGCTTTCAGAATGTACGATTTACATTTAAGAGTAATCAACAGAGCGTACAGTTCAAAATACAACATTCTGGAATGCTGTTGCGTTATTTTCTTTAATTAGGCATGACAACCGAATCAAAAGGGAACAAGAGCTCCACAAATGGCGCATAATACCCCGCCATGATGACAAACTAATATATGACAGCTTTCAGAAAATATTTATTTCTTCCTCAAACCAGTAATCCTTATTAAGTGTCAAAGCGATCTGCTAAACGGTCAAGGAGGTATCGTCCGGAAACCAATTTTCAAGATGGCTGCTACTGACTCGTGGCCATATTGGATTTCAGATTATCGTAAATTTCGATAGGTTTCTTCACCAGATATATTGCAACGACCCTAGGAAGTGATCCGATAAATGTAACGGAGATATCATCCAGAAACCAACTTTCAAGATGGCAGCCCGTGGCTGGCGACCATCTTGTATTTTGGATCAGTGTCGATTTTGATACGTTTCTTCCTCAGACCTAGTCCAACCACTCTATGAAGTTTCAAAGCGATCTGATAAATGGTAACGGAGTTATCACCCGGAAACTAATTTTTAAGATGGCCACCGGTGGCTGGTGGCCATCTTGGATTTCGGATCATTGTCAATCTACATAGGTTTCTTCACCAGAGGGAGTCTAACCACCCGATGAAATTTAAAAGCGATCCGATAAACGATAACGGAGTTATCATCCGGAAACCAATTTTCAAGATGGACGCCAGTGGCTGGCGGCCATCTTGGATATCGGATCATCATCCATTTCGATAGGTTTCTTCCCCAGACCTAGTCCAACCACCCTATGAAGTTTCAATGCGATCCGACAAACGGTAACAGAGTTATCATTCGGAAACCAATTTTCAAGATGACCGCCGGTGGCTGGCGGCCACCTTGGATTTCGGATCATCGTCAATTTCAATAGGTTTCTTCCCAAGACCAAGTCCAACCACCCTATGAAGTTTCAATGCGATCCGCCAAACGGTAACAGAGTTATCATCCGGAAATCAATTTTCAAGACGGTCGCCAGCGCCTGGCGGCCATCTTGGATTTCGGATCATCGTCGATTTCGATAGCGTTCTTCCCCAGATCTAGTCCAACCACCCTATGAAGTTTCAATGCGATCCGACAAACGGTAATGGAGTTATCATTCGGAAACCAATTTTCAAGATGGTCGCCAGTGGCTGGTGGCCATCTTGTATTTCGGATCATCGTCGATTTCGATAGGTTTTTTCCCAAGGCCTAGTCCAACCACCCTATGAAGATTCAATGCGATCCGACAAACGGGAATGGAGTTATCATCCGAAAGCCACTCTGCCGCCTCCACGACACCCCCATGCCCGACCGATCGCCCGCACGGACGGCGGCATTACATAATACATAAAAATTAGTACACAGCCTGAAATTACTAAAAGAATTAAAAAGAATTATGTTCAGTGATTATTGTCTAACACTCTGCAACTAAGTATATACTTGGTAATTCACAACAGACTCGGGGTCTGCTGCGAAAGAAAGAAAATCATATGGCGATTCGACGGAGTAATTAGCTGGTTTTCTCAATGACAAAGGCGTTACCTCGCTATTGTTAGCTGGTTTACCATAGAGCTATATGTTTTGATTAGGACTTAGTGAACACGTTCGTGAAGCGATCAAGGAAAAACACAATGGGTACATGCGCGAATGGATTATAACTGTATCTTTCTGCTGAATGATGAGTTTTAAAATCTTAGTCTGCTCAATTTTTTACATTGTAAAATCTTCGATTAAATCGCGAAATTGTGCAAGCCTAGTTAAATCATTTAACCCTTTCACCGATGAATTTCACATATCCAATTTTCAAAACAATCATACAGTAAAACTGTTGAATATTTTGAAATTAATTTGACTGGAAGTCATTGCTGCCTCAGGAAATTGATTTCAAAGCATTCAACATAATAAGATTTATATCGTAAAGAAATTACTTTTTTAGGGATTTGTTGGTAAAATGTTTAATTGCTGGATGATGGATAGCGTGTCTTGGTAATGAAATACGTCATACTGACCTTAACCAGGCCTTTCTGAAACAGCATCTCCACGACCTCCTTAAGGATGGGTAGAATCCCGCTATGATGTATGCCCAACCCTTTCTCTAGAATCTCAGACAATTGTTTCACCTGGAATCAAAAATACAGCATTATTTAGGCCAAACCAATTTAACTTTTTGTCTTACATGTATATTCCTTACTTTTTGCATATCTTGTAAAACAAGAGGCCCAAGAGCCTTAACGCTCACCTGGCCCATTAGCTAAAGCATTTGAACAGGCATAATACTTTAAATTCTTGGTAACCCACTGAAAAGCACATGGGATAGACCATCTCCTTGTATGGAGATGATTAATGTCTCAAACTCTTCAGACTTCACTGACTTGACTCATACTCTCAGCTAGAGCTGGGCGGTATTGATATTTACATGACGGTATCGGTACCATGAAAAAATACTGTGGTACCACGGTATACCGTCATCTGAGCTTGAGGCATGCCACGAAATTAGAAAAAAAATTTCCATTTCCTTTTCACTTCCATCTCCAATCAACAGTAAATATAGGTAAAATAAATAAATCGGCTTCCTGATTTAGAGAAGAAAAACATGGCTGTTTAGTTTCACGATTTTATTAGGTCACTATTTTTATTGATGTAATATCATTCACGGGAATATCGGTCAAAGGGTGTGGTCGACTCGCTAACTATAACCCGCTGTTTGAGACATTGGGGTGCACTATTTTCAATCTCAATTGTTGTTGCTATTAATGCGTGCGACCAGCAAACGGTAAATTGTATTTTGGCAGTCGAGCGCTTTGATAAACAGAGTCCAGACAAAATCCGCGAGTATTTAAACGGGGCGAGTGTTGTACTCTTTTATTTCTGTTGGAGTCATGTATTCTGTTACTCACGAAAACAGGCCTATACACATAGATATAACACGACATTGAATATAGCCAATTCCAAACCTTCTGATAACTACCGAGTACCCGATGTGCAGACTCGTTACTCGCCATGCTTCACGTGAACAATGCGTGTAAAAAGCTATTTCCGCGAACTTTCAACGTGTAGCCAGTTGAAAAATGAATTACAAAAACTAAAACACTATAATTTTTAGGTGTCGTTTCTTTCCCTGGATTTAATCCTTAAAGAAATTTCTTAAAACAAGCCAGAAAAAAAAAAAATTAACGACTTCAGCGCTGCTCACTGTTAATAAATTAGCACGTGATAAAAACGGCACGAGAAAATACTACGTTTTAGCAAATTTTCATTGATAAATTCAGCATAGTAATGTACTTTCCCACGGTCTAGTTCATGAACAACCAAAATTCTGTTTAAAAAAGCTGTTGTGTTTGAATAGCACGCAGTTTGTATGTTATTTTGTTATTCTAGCGTGTTTGTTCGGTGACACAATGCTTGGAGTAATAAATTACAAATAATAGAAACGGGAATAGGGAATATATTATAGTGTAATTACTACCGGCGGACGCCAGAGAATGAGTTTAGATGTTTTAAACAAAGCAATTTTACCGTGAGACTTTCAAGACGTACGTTTGACATACAATTCTGCCTGTCATTATTTTGTAATTGACGTCTTGATGTTTGTTTTTACAACGACCCTTTCACCTCAACTCGGCTAATAGTTAGGGATGCCTGTATTTTTGTCACGATTAGCACCTATTTACCCTTTGTCAAGTCAGATTTTATGAATATATTTCTCAAATATTGCTCAAACATTATGGACGGTATTCACGGTATTTGGAAATGTCAACGGTCACGGTATCGGTTCCCGGTATACCGCAGTCCTCACGGTACTACCGTTAGACCGCCCAGCTCTACTCTCAGCTTGGTGTCTGTAAGCAGTCATCGCACTAGTCGTAGCTCATCTTCATTGCAACTGGCCTGGCATGGTACATCTAGGATCTTTGAGCATTTAATTGTGTCGAAGGCTCGTGACATGTCAATGCACATTTTGTGGTAATCCCTGTGCGTGGACGTGACTACTGACACAAGAATGTGTTGAGACCATTAAATGTCTGCATGAGACCATCTCCAGTCAAAGAAAAGAATATTTTATTAAATAACCGAGCCAATCAATCGAATTGTAAATTTTCAAAAACAGTCTCTTGGCCCGCAAATTCATTAACCAAAAATTTCTATTTTCTTGACAAACCGTAACCATGAAGGGTTTCCAAGGGAACTGGATCTATCAAACTAACAAATCAGTAATTACCTCCCCTTACCAACCTGAGGCAGTTCTTTATCGGTGCCTTTTAGTTTCCCGATAGTTTTCTGGATAAACATGTGCACCTCACTTTTCTCCGTCTGACTCATCATCAAGTCGATGCTCTTCAGGTGCTGAATGTTCTCCTCGATGCGCTTCTTCGAGAACGTGAACGCCACCGCGGGAAGTTTATCCTTCTTCTTCAACATTTCAATTACAGACAACCACGTGTTCTTATCCTGCGAATGTATGAGCATGAGAAAATAATGACGTATATTGTTTAAATGTCCGACTGCTGCAAGGCACATGCAGACAATAATTTCAATGGGCAATAATGCGGGACATACTCAATATTTTGAAAACAATTTGACTGAAAGTTGTTGGTGGCTCACCAACAACTTTCAGTCAAATTGTTTTCAAAATATCCAGCATATCACCAGCATAAACACAATGGAAAATGTAGTCTGTAGAAATCCAGCATCCCTGCTCATTCATGCATAGCTGCTCATTCATGCATAGCTGCTCATTCATGCATAGCTGCTCATTCATGCATACCCGCTCATTCATGCATACCTGCTCATCCATGCATACATTTTACCCGCCCATGCATGCATACCCGCTCATGCATGCATACCTGCTTATGCATGCATACATTTTACCCACTCATGCATGCATACCCGCTCATGCATGTATACATTTTACCCGCTCATGCCTGCATACCCGCTCATGCATGCATACATTTTACCCGCCCATGCATGCATACCCGCTCATGCATGCATACATTTTACCCTCTCATTCATGTATAACTGCTCATGCATGCATACCCGCTCATGCATGCATACATTTTACCCACTCATGCATGCATACATTTTACCCGCTCATGCATGCATACATTTTACCCGCTCATGCATGCATACATTTTACTCGCTCATGCATGCATACATTTTACCCGCTCATGAACGCATACATTTACCCTCTCATGCATGCATACATTTTACCCGCTCATGCATGCATACCCACTCATGCATACATACATATTACCCGCTCATGCATGCATACCCGCTCATGCATGCATACCTGCTCATGCATGCATACATTTTACCTGCTCATGCATGCATACCCACTCATGCATGCATACATTTTACCCGCCCATGCATGCATACCCACTCATGCATGCATACATTTTACCCGCTCATGCATGCATACCCGCTCATGCATTCATACATTTTACCCACTCATGCATGCATACCTGCTCATGCATGCATACCCACTCATGCATGTATAATTTACCCGCTCATGCATGCATATATTTTACCTGCTCATGCATGCATACCCACTCATGCATGCATACATTTTACCTGCTCCTGCATGCATACCCACTCATGCATGCATACATTTTACTCGCACATGCATGCATACATTTTACTCGCACATGCATGCATACATTTTACTCGCACATGCATGCATATAGCGTTACAGATCTTCAAGCCAGATGACAATACATGTACTTGATTTTATTTTCCACTTTCGACAGGGAACCCCTCCCCAAACCACATACCACCCCCAACCCACATACCACCCCCAACCCACCACCTCAGCCCAATCACTCATATGATCCACACAATACTATGATCTATCTCTAGCTATGCCTGGCCCACTTCTAGTTAAGTCCCTCCCACTTTGTACATTTGTCAGAATTGGTTTATATACTTTGAACCCTGAATCCTAATTTCAAGGTAATTATACAGATAAGTTGTTGAATATTTTGAAACTAATTTGACTGGGAGTTGTTGCTTCCAACTGCTCCAAGGCAAATTAGTTTCAAAATTCACAAAACAGAATGTTTATTAAATTGTAAATTCACCAGAGACATAGAAATTGAACACTTTTATGACATACTGGTACATTTCGAGTTTCGGGACAGAGATAGGCTTGCGCGATTATTGTTTTGAGTGATCACAATCGATTATTTAAAGATATTCATGATTACTTGAATAATCAGCCTCGGTACAAATTACCCAGACAATGTTCAACAATACCATACAGTATTCAATGACAAAAGTATTGCTTTGATTATTTGATATGTCTTACTATAGGTTTGTACGATTACGTGTACATGACTAAATAAAAAATTGCGACTAATTTTTTAAATCGTGAATTTATATGATTAAAAATTAAATAATCGGATAATCATGAATAATTTCTACCGCATAAAATATGTCAACACCTACCTTATAATTACTGTTTGGTGCGACCGACCGGTCAGGAAAATTGACATTTTGGTCAAGGAATGTTCGTGTCCAGGCCAAGAGAAGCCTATTTTTTGTAAATGTAGCACTGGAATGACTAGCTCTAGCATAAATTTTCAAAAATAGTTTTCTCAGTGGCCTGGAAATGGACACTTCTAAACACCATTGCAGCTTTTGCCATTGATATAGCATTGTTGAAGACTGTCTGGGTAATGTGTACCGAGTCTGATTAATCAATTAGTCACGATTATTAAAAATAATTGATCATGATCACGCCAAGCAATAATCACACCAGCCTAATCTGAACTCTTTCACAAGTCCAATGTATGACGTAAAACAAAAGCTGGTTTGTTTATCAACAATCGATAAATATATTGTGTGATGCAACAGTTATTTTATCGAGTTTAGATACTACGTACTTGTGTGGGGTTACCTCCCCTGTGCCCCTTAGCACCGTAGCTTTGTGAAAATTTACTTTGTCTTTCTTTCTTGGCATCACATGCTTTTTTGTACCTGAACATGGACAAACGTTAAGAATTCATGAAACCATTTCCACACTCAATCATATGACATCATAATCAACTACGCGACATATATGCTGATGTCATAATCATGATGTCATGAATGATTCGATTAAGCCGATCTTTAACGTTTAGTAATCCGATATGTTGTACGAATTGTATGTTTTTGCTTTTTAAGAAACATGCTGTTGAATAGTTTGAAACTAATTTGATTGGGCGCTGTTGCTGCCGCACCCAGTTAAATTAGTTTCAAAATATTCAACAGCTTACCTGTATAATTAAGTGGAAATTGATAGTCAGGAAGTTCAGAGATCGATCGATCCCAACACGAGTGTAGCTGGAGCTTAGATAAAGATGGGCGGGGCATGGGTAAGACTGTAAAGGACCATTGGTTGAACACCGTTATCAAGCAAACGCTATATAATACACAACTGTTCGAGGCCTAAGGGGTGCACATGTCTTCGATATTTTGAGATACTGTGTAACTTGATATAGATAACTCGATATAGATAAAAAATTGTATTATGCCGAATGGCAAAAAAATAAGAAAGTTGTGAACAACTTATGGCGCCATGTTGTATAATTTGAATGCCTTTAACTGGAAGCTCTTGCTGTCTATGAAAACAGCAGCTGCCAGTTAACATACAATGTAATTTCTAAATATTCCACAGTTTGACTATTAACAATATGTGCATGTATTTTGACCCATGCCAGCCCAAGATTTCTTCCACAAAAGGGATACATATGATATATTGATATAACATGGTTTTTATGGAGCATATTATATCACAATATCGTCTATTTATTTCATTAACGATTTCAAATCTGAACTCACATGATCGTATCAAGACCACCACTGCATATACATCATAACTGTTGAATACTTTGAAGTTAGTTTGACTGATTTCTGATGTTGCCTTTGTCCAGCCCTGCAGCATCCGATAATTCAGGTTGGGTAATTAGTTTCCATACAGGCGCAACTTATAGACCACAAATGAGAAATACCTTGATGAGGTTTTTGAAAGTAATTTGACTGGGAGCTGACTGGGAGCTGTTGTTGCCTATGGAAGCAACAGGTTTCAGTGAAATTACTATTAGTTTCAAAATTTCATCAGGTTAACTATATAAAGCCGTCTTGTAATTGACACAAGAAGTTCAGTGGTGATAAACGAAATCACGGATTTCTTTTTTCACGAGAGAGTTGATACTTACCGCCCTAATACTCTTTGATATTGCTAAATATCGGCTTTCACTCAATAAAACACTCAGATTAAAAAAGTTAGGTGCCCCTACTGGGCAGGGAGTCAGAGGGCAGTCCGGCGGATGCCAGCCCCACCACCGCGCATGTGCAGACTAGCACTTCCTCTGACTAATTTATTGGCTGACACCATGCAACTTACAAGAGCCTGAAGACCGAGCCTCTGTGGGGTGGAGAGACCGGGTCCATATTAGAGAGGTAAGTATCAACTCTCTCGTGAAAAAAGAAATCCGTGATTGCGTTTATTTCACTTCAAGAGTATACTTACCTCCCTAATACTCTTTGATATTGCCAGAATTCGTCAGGGAATTTGGCGGGAGGGAGGCGAGGTTAAAAGACCAGCTCTTCCCTAGCGCTTTTCTGCGTTTAAGGCACTTAAACTTCTGAAACTGTGTTAAAACACAGTCAGGATTAGATGCGAACATCGGCTAACACAAACCGATGGATGAGAGATGACCGAATGTCATATGGGATTGCGCTTCCCCCCCTCCCCCCACCCCACCCCTCTTCTTGGGAGGAAGACTGAATGACCTCAATGTCCCATACGCTCTCTACGTACAAGTGTTATGTACTATAGGACAAGAGACGAAAAGGCTCCATTTTCGTATACTATCAATAGTGAACTACATAAAACACGTACCATCACCATGTTAATAACAAAGGGTCACGTGACAATACAATTAACAATGAACAACACATAAACAAGACTGACCTTGTTGAGTTTGGCTGCTGACATCATCTTCCCAGTGGTGAAGACTGATGCAGTCCCAAATAAGTGGTTGTTCCCATTAATTAATTGTGATATAATTAAATAATGAGGAAACCTCATCAAAAATGTACACCTAATTATTTTTCAAAATCGATATGGCGAGAGGATTCGAGGTGTCACAGAGATAATGGTCTGTAAAACCTGACTCAAAGTGCCACTGAGCTACCGACATAATGTCATCCACAGGGACCCCATTAAATAGGGCAGTGGAAGCCACTACGCCCCGGACACTGTGAGCCTTGGCTATGTCAACTTGTTTACCTGTGGCGGATTTATGACAAAATTGAATACACTCTACAATCCACCTGGAAATGGTGTCCTTAGACGCCCTGCCATGGGGTTTAATATATGACAACCATAACGCTGACGGGTCCGTCCGCCATTCCTGAGTATGTTGGATGTACCGGTTTAATGCTCGGACTGGACACCATGCTTTAGAATTAGGATCATATCTAGTTAAAGCTGGTAAAAATATGGGTTGACCTGGATATTTCAAAGACTAATTTTTAGCCATGAAATTAATCCTAGGTAGAAGCTGAAGGCCTTTCCCTGCAACCACAAAACGGTCTGCCTCGGCTGATACACGTAAGGCATGAATTTCACTTCTACGCCTCGCCGAGGCCGCAGCAATTAAAAAACCAGTTTTAAGAGTCAACATTTTCATAGAAATGGAACTAAGTGGTTCAAAAGGCTTATCACCTAGTACCTGAAGCACTAGAGATAAACTCCAAGACGGAATCACAGGGGGATTCCTTGGTCTTAGATTGCCCATGCCTTTAATTAAAATATTTAATGTACTTACTTCATCACTTCCCCTATTAGTCAAGCAAGGGATAACTGTCATTAAAGCTGATTTATAAGCAGCAATAGAGTTAGGCTGGAGGCTATAGGCATCATACAGGTGACAGAGGAAATCAGCTACTACCTGAATAGATGAATCCATTGGATCAATACATCTTTTTGAGCACCATTCTGCAAATCTGTTGATTTTATAATTATATGCTCTGGAGGTTGATCCCGCTCCTGGCTTTTGCCATAAACATGGCTGCTTGCCCAGAAAAGCACTCCTTAATTCTAGATTCCTTGACAACATCCATGCAGTCAATCTGAACATTGACAGATTGTTGTGAAGGGCCTTGCCCTGGAAGATAATGTTGTCCATCAGAGGCAGAGGAACCGGATTGCAGACCAGAAGGTCCAGCAGATCCGTATACCATGATCGGCGTGGCCAATTTGGGGCAATCAGAAGCACTTGGCACTCCTCCTGTCTGATTTTCTGAAGAATTTTTGGAATCAGGATTGCTGGAGGGAATGCGTATGCATACATTTCTACCCAGCTGATAGCTAACGCATCTGTTGCGAAAGCGCTTGGATCTGGAATCAGAGAGACGTACGTCGTCATCTTCGCATTCTTCTTCGTTGCGAATAAATCTATGTTGGGTTTCCCCCAGTGGTCGAACAGACGATCCGCCACACATTGATTTAGTTGCCATTCCATCGGTAAAACACTCATCCTTCGGCTCAATGAGTCTGCTAACAGATTTAACCTTCCCGGAATATGAACTGCTTTCAAGGTAATCCTGTAATTCAGGCACCCGCAAAGCAGTTTCCAAGTCATCATACAGAGACTGGGCGACTTCATTCCGCCCTGGCGGTTTATGTAAGTCACTACTGTTGAGTTGTCGCCTGTTCCAAATTCCAAAGCCCGGATATTGTAGATTCTTCCAGGCAAGCTCCCCACCCCTCCATCGATGCATCTGTATACATCGTTACCTGAGGGTGAGGAGGGGTTAGCATAACCCCCGCAAAGAGATTCTCTGTCTTCAACCACCATTGAAGGTGGTGAATTA
Organism: Chaetoderma sp. LZ-2023a; assembly: GCA_034401795.1. Taxonomy (NCBI): domain Eukaryota; kingdom Metazoa; phylum Mollusca; class Caudofoveata; order Chaetodermatida; family Chaetodermatidae; genus Chaetoderma; species Chaetoderma sp. LZ-2023a. The sequence continues at coordinate 48,947 of CM067363.1, read as the reverse complement.
GAGGCTCCAACACTGACATGTTTGAGTCCAGTGAACCTGTACTCTGGGTCCATCGCGTCATGAGAAATAACTGGATCGGCCGCCTGCGTAAGGCCACCTGAGGAATGACTGGTTCCAGAGAAACCATCAACCCCAGCATTCTCAAGTAAATCCATGCCAGGACATGACGACTGGTGCACACTGACTGTATTACTGAGATGAGTATCTGAACCCTCTCCTGAGTAGGATAAACATATCCTGTCTCTAGATCGAAGAACATTCCCAGGTAAACAAAATTCTGGGATGGAGTCAGCTCTGATTTTTGGAAATTGATTATCCCGCCTAAGTCTGTGAGAGTTTTCAAAACTATCTCCAGATTCGCCGATAAACTTTCCCAGTTGTGTGCTTTTAACAGCCAGTCGTCTATGTACATGTGGACTGCTATGCTTCTCCTGCGGAGGTATGCTGTTATCGCAAGAACCACTCTGGTGAAGACCCGAGGCGCCGTGGGGTAACACCTTGAATTCCCAGTCTGCCCTGGAATGCAAATCTCAGGAAGCGACGGAAACTCCTCGCTATAGGAATGTGGAAATAAGCATCCTTCAAATCTATTGAAGCTGTCCACATTCCCCTCTCCAACCCTGCCAACCCCGATTTCACAGTCTCCATCTTGAAACTCGGTGTCTCTATAAACTTGTTCAATGGCTTGAGGTTGAGAATTGGTCTCCACCCTCCGGTGCTTTTCATTACTAAGAACACGGTTGAATAGAAGCCTGGGCACTTTTGCGCCGGTTGAATTGCTTCTTTTTGTATGAGGGAGTTTATCTCTTCCTCTATACACAACCTTTGATCTGGATCTCTTGGGATCTGAGTCCAGATTGGCACCAGAGACAGTCGCAATGGTGGGCCTGTCATCCAATCGGGATTATACCCGACTGAAAGCCATCGCAAGACTAAACGGTCCTGAGTTAACCGTTCCCACTCTTGCTTGTGGTGGGCCAACCGGCCTCCCACTGGACCACCTAGGGAGAGAGGTGGACATAAGGAGTGCAAGAGTGGCACTGTCTCCTTGGCCTGAAACAGTCTCCTTGGCCTGAAACACTGGAGTGGTTCTCACCGTGGTAACCGGCCCATTAGGCCCGATTACCACGACCAGATCCTCACGCGCCACGACCAGCACCGCGCGCACCTCGGTACGCAGGTGGCTGGCTGCGCTGGAGGAGCCTGCGCCCCCCCCCCCTCACTGCTGGCTGAATTGCACGTGGCCGAGGCCGACGTTGCGCTGGTGGCTGGCCTCTGACATGGCCAACTCCACCTCGAGCCTGCAGGGGATGGTACGCAGTGGGTGCTGCGCGAACGCGCTCCCTACGGAGCACCTCAAACTGTTCGCGCAGTGCCCTCTGGTTGTTGACCAGAGGGCCCGTCTCCTGGAGGTGCTTGCATCCCTCACCTCCAAAGATACCAGGACCTGCCATAGGCGTACGCAGCAGCCTATTGTACAGGTCCTGGGACGGGCACAGGTTGTCCAACGCAAATGTGCGCCTCGCCCGGACACTTCTGGTCACAGCCCGAGTTAAACAATCCAGAGCCAGGTTGATTCCATCCTGGATGGCTTTCTGGACAGTTATCGGGCTAGGATGGCACGATGCGGATGCTGTCACTACCCCTTGCAACAGCTGGGAGACATGAGAAAGCGCTGCAATAGACGCTCTCCCACTCTCCTCCGCATCGTGTCCTGGAACCTGGCCGCGTGTCTTCACCTAATGCGCTTATCGCCACACCACGGCCCTGGCCAGAACCAGCTATACTCTTGGCAAGCCGAGGTATGCGGAACAACTGGCCATCAGGTCCAACCCGGGCCACCTTCTGAGCCGTGAATTCTACTCCTGCGTGAGGAGAACCGTGGACAATGTCGCCTGTATTCCCCGCAAGGGGTGCACAGACGTCAATCTCCATGCTCACGACATCAGAAGGAGAACCCAGCAGGTAATCCTCTTCTTCCTGGCCAGAAAGATTAGACTCCGGGTCAGCAAAGAGAGCTAACACGGACTGGCCAGGAAAGGTGCCATAGGAGGTACTGGCACCTGCAGTGTGCGGATACCCCTGGGCTGATAAGCAGGCACCAGGTTCCAGCGACAACCGTCCACGGACCACCGGCGTGGCAAGCCTGCTGCCAGTGTCCTGGAACGCCTACTCTAATGGGGCCACCTCTGAATCATCAAAAACTGGTAGAGGCCTAAAGAAACCAGATTCAGAGGCGGGGATTACCTGCTCCGAAGCAGATGAAGAGGACAACAAAGGATTTGATCCAGGAAGCATGCTACGGAGCAACTCTGGAACCAAATCCTTGATTGTCCTCTTCATCTCTCCCAACATCTCACTACGGAAGGCCTCCATGTCCACTGAGGACGAGGCCTTCCTCTTACCCTTTTTACTCGTTACCTCTCTCTTTTGTTTCCTCTCTTCCTCCACGATGTTATCCTTCGCCTGCAATGACAAAAAAATCCGCCATTAGAATGCCCCCCCCCCCGCTTACATACATCACATTTAAGTAACGGGCCACAAGGACTACACTGGAAACATAAATGTGGGATAAAGCTTTCCTTGAGGAAACGACCACAAGACGGACAACCAGATCTCTGAAACAGGCCAGAAGACGAAGACAATGAGTATCTTAGTTAAGGTTAGAAACTCAAAACCAAAATAAAAGGAGAGGAAAGTGTTCATAAAGAGCACCTATCAGCTATTAGAAAACCAGCTTTAGGCAAAACTTTAATTGTTAATAAAGTGCAAGGCTGATTATGACGTTATAATTACAAAAAAGAAATTAAATCGATCCGAAACAAACATCCAGGTGTAAGGACGAAATTGTATTCATATCCAGAACATCCTGACTAGAAAGGATAGAATATTCAGGCTACACAAACAATAGATTGATCATATCTATGTTACAAACAAGGACAAAATTCAGTCAGCACAAGTAGGCTCATTAGCAATAAGTGACCATTATCCAATTTTTGCAGTACGCATGTGTAGGCCATGTAAAACTCAAAGTAAACATCAGCTCATTAAATACAGAAGTACGAAAAACTTTGATGAAACCAAGTTCCTTCAAAATCTATGTTTACAACAAGATTATTAATTTAAAAACAAACAAGTCGGCAGGATATGATGAATTAAATGCATACTTTCTAAGAACTGCAGCCTCAATCATCGCACCCTCAATAACAAGTATAATAAACCAAAGCATAGCTAGGGGTGAATTCCCAAAAATGCAGAAATGTGCTAAAGTAAAACCACTATATAAATCTGATTCCAAAAATAATATCAGCAACTATAGACCCATTTCTTTATTACCTACTATCTCTAAGGTTATTGAACGACATATACATGATCATATTTATAAGTTTATAACTAAGCATGATTTATTAATAGAATCACAATCTGGCTTCAGACCCAAGCATTCTTGCGAAACGGCATTGCTAAAACTAGTAGAACGATGGAGGTCTTCATTAGACAATGCAGATCTTGTTGGCTCAGTAATGATTGACTTTAAGAAGGCATTTGATCTTGTCAATCATGATATTTTACTGAGAAAACTAAGAATATACAAATTTGGAGAAGATGCTTTAAACTGGTTTTGTTCATATTTAAAGGACAGACAACACGTTTCAATTTCTGGAAAGGTTTCTAACCATTTGCTAATTGATATCGGAGTACCGCAGGGCTCTGTATTAGGATCGCTCCTGTTCATTTTATACATCAATGATCTCCCTATGTGTGTCAATAACCTTATGGATATGTATGCAGATGATATGATTATGCATACTGCTAGCTCCAATAGCTCTGAAATACGAAAAAACTTAACTAACGGTATGCAGTCTGTAGAAAACTGGTGCTTAGATAATAAAATGTTGCTGAATACAGATAAAACTAAATTGATGATGTTGGGAAGTAGGTATAAATTAAAACATATAAACACACATGATGTTATAATACCTACAAGCAATGGAAACCTAAACGTTGTTAAATTTGACAAACTTTTAGGCTTAAATATAGATAATGCAATTACATGAAATGAACATATAGGCAAATTGTGTAAAAAGATTTCTTCATTGATCTATATGCTAAAGAAAAATAAGAATTATCTTAACACAGAACAAAGAAATCTGTTTTATAAATCTTATATTCTTTCACACATAGATTACTGCAGTCTTGTATTTTGTCAATCTTCACCTACACTGTTGGATAGGCTAGAAAAGTTACAAAAGCAAGCTGCTAGAGTAATATTAGATATGCCTTATAGAACACCATCAGCACCATTATATAAAACACTAAACTGGACAACTTTAACTAAAAGAATGATGATTAAAACAGGCATTATGACATACAAGGTGAGAAATGGGCTTGCTCCCAGCTACATAAAAGACATGTTCATTTCAATCGAGGATGCACACACTAGGAATTTGCGTTCAAAGACATTTAATCATCTACAAGTTCCCAAGATTAAAACAGATTATGGAAAGAAAAGCTTTACACATGCAGCCCCACAACTGTGGAATTCTCTACCCTCAACTGTTACACAGTCTACCACTTTAATGTCTTTCAAGTCCAATCTTCAGGAATATATAAATCAAATGTAATGATAAAGTAATAAACTCAGAGCCATTACACTCTGAATTCCAAGGGCATAGGTATAAAGCCAGCTAAGTATGTTAATGATGACATGATTTAAAGTTTGTTTAGCAATGACACCCACGCTGCTTTAAAAAATAAAAATAAAATAAAAAATAAAATAAATAAAAATAAATAAATAAATAGCTAGCATTCTAATAATTGTATATCATTTGTACACCGGATATAATACATGTATGTACACTTTTGACTAATAACTGACTATTTCTACTTGTAATATGTTGTATATATTTGTACATAGTATGATTTATGTGTAAGTGTACTTGCAGTGTTTTTCTCTGTCAGTTTGTCTGTGTGCGTGCGTGTGTATGCATGTGTGTGCATTCTTTCTGAGGGCCTCAGGAAGATCAGATTTTACTGATGTTGTTTACCCTCATTAAATAAAGATTATTATTATTATTAGATAAACAATGATAAAATGGCAAAAGTTTATATATTATTTTCAGAAATAAGAGAAGTGCCTCATATCATTAACTAGAATACCTGATTCTTTGCATAGACAAACCATCCAATCTGATGAACTGGAACACTCCACCAAGACTATGACCTCTTAACTCTCTCCACCTTAAGGGGAAAGGAATTGGACCAAGAGGGCAAAGTGAGACCTTCTTACGAGGCCTCCGAATCACTGGACATAGACTTTTTAGTTAGATAACCTAACAGTATTAGTAGGAAATGGAACCTTGGTGGAGAGAAAACAAACCCTCTGTTGATGTGATGTCCTGTACAATCATAGACAGATACCTGTGGACATAAACACAAAGAGAGATTAGTATTACATAGCGCCATTTTGAAATAAACCAACTATATTAGGCGCTTATCTCGATAAATGCGAGTCTCGGAAACACATTACACCGGGATAAAGTATACTAGAAGTCACCTAATGGATAGGTCCTGGGCCCTCCTCTGGCGAATTAATACGTTCTGCCATCTCTTACAGGTGATTACACTTCTAATATTTTGATTTAAATGACTTAGAATAGCTTAGAAAAGCTTTGAGCATGAAAACATGTGTTGACCCTCTGCCAATAAATTAGCAAAGAGGAAGTGCTAGTCTGCGCATGCGCGGTGGTGGGGCTGGCATCCGCCGTCCCTGCCCAGTAGGGGCACCTAACTTTTTTAATCTGAGTTTTATTGAGTGGAAGCCGATATTTAGCAATATCAAAGAGTATTGGGGAGGTAAGTATACTTTGAAGTGAAAAGGGGTTAAAACAAAATTTGTATTTTAGAAAGTTTCTAATTATTTTAATACATCATTAAAACAGAGAAAATTTATGTAAGTTTGTGCATGTAGCAGGTTAACCTACTTACCCCTCTGCCCATAATTCCTGCTGTTCTGATTAAGCTACTAAGCTCCTCTGCCCATAATTCCCCACAGTTCTGATTAAGCTACTTAGCCCCTCTGCCCTTAATTCCTGCTGTTCTGATTAAGCTACTAAGCTCCTCTGCCCATAATTCCCCACAGTTCTGATTAAGCTACTTAGCCCCTCTGCCCATAATTCCTGCTGCTCTGATTAAGCTACTTAGCCCCCTCTGGCCATAATTCCTGCTGTTCCAATTAAGCTACTAAGCCCCACTGCCTATAATTCCCCACAGTCCTGATTAAGCTACTAAGCCCCATCTGGCCATAATTCCTGCTGTTCCAATTAAGCTACTAAGCCCCACTGCCTATAATTCCCCACAGTTCTGATTAAGCTACTAAGTCCCTCTACCCATAATTCCTGCTGCTCTGATTAAGCTACTAAGCCCCTCTGGCCATAATTCCCCACAGTTCTGATTAAGCTACTTAGCCCATTTGGCCATAATTCCTGCTGTTCTGATTAAGCAACTAAGACCCTCTGGCCATAATTCCTGCTGTTCTGATTAAGCTACTTATCCCGTCCGGCCATAATTCCAGCTGTTCTAATTAAGCTACTTAGCCCCTCTGGCCATAATTCCTGCTGTTCTGGTTAAGCTACTTAGCCCCTCGGTCCATAATTCCTGCTGTTCTGATTAAGCTAGTTAGCCCCTCTGGCCATAATTCCTGCTGTTCTGATTAAGCTAGTTAGCCCCTCTGGCCATAATTCCTGCTGTTCTGGTTAAGCAACTTAGCCCCTCTGGCCATAATTCCTGCTGTTCTGGTTAAGCTAGTTAGCCGCTCTGGCCATAATTCCTGCTGTTCTGGTTAAGCTACTTAGACCCTCTGGCCATAATTACTGCGGTTCTGGTTAAGGTACTTAGCCCCTTGGTCAACAATTCCTGCTGTTATGATTAAGCTACTTATCCCCTGTGGCCACAATTCCTGCTGTTCTGATTAAGCTACTAAGCTCCTCTGCCCATAATTCCTGCTGCTCTGATTAAGCTACTTAGCCCCTCTGGCCATAATTCCTGCTGTTCCAATTAAGCTACTAAGCCCCACTGCCTATAATTCCCCACAGTCCTGATTAAGCTACTAAGCCCCATCTGGCCATAATTCCCCACAGTTCTGATTAAGCTACTAAGTCCCTCTACCCATAATTCCTGCTGCTCTGATTAAGCTACTAAGCCCCTCTGGCCATAATTCCCCACAGTTCTGATTAAGCTACTTAGCCCATTTGGCCATAATTCCTGCTGTTCTGATTAAGCAACTAAGGCCCTCTGGCCATAATTCCTGCTTTCTGATTAAGCTACTTATCCCGTCCGGCCATAATTCCAGCTGTTCTAATTAAGCTACTTAGCCCCTCTGGCCATAATTCCTGCTGTTCTGGTTAAGCTACTTAGCCCCTCGGTCCATAATTCCTGCTGTTCTGATTAAGCTAGTTAGCCCCTCTGGCCATAATTCCTGCTGTTCTGATTAAGCTAGTTAGCCCCTCTGGCCATAATTCCTGCTGTTCTGATTAAGCTAGTTAGCCCCTCTGGCCATAATTCCTGCTGTTCTGATTAAGCTAGTTAGCCCCTCTGGCCATAATTCCTGCTGTTCTGGTTAAGCAACTTAGCCTCTCTGGCCATAATTCCTGCTGTTCTGGTTAAGCTAGTTAGCCGCTCTGGCCATAATTCCTGCTCTTCTGGTTAAGCTACTTAGACCCTCTGGCCATAATTACTGCGGTTCTGGTTAAGGTACTTAGCCCCTTGGTCAACAATTCCTGCTGTTATGATTAAGCTACTTATCCCCTCTGGCCACAATTCCTGCTGTTCTGATTAAGCTACTAAGCCCCTCTGGCCATAATTCCCCACATTTCTGATTAAGCTACTAAGCCCCTCTGGCCATAATTCCTGCTGTTCTGATTAAGCTACTAAGCCCCTTTGGCCATAATTCCTGCTGTTCTGATTAAGCTACTTAGCCCCTCTGCCCATAATGCCTGCTGTTCTGATTAAGCTACTTAGCCCCTCTGGCCATAATTCCTGCTGTTCTGATTAAGCTACTTAGGCCCTCGGCCCATAATTCCTGCTGTTCTGATTAAGCTACTTAGGCCCTCGGCCCATAATGCCTGCTGTTCTGATTAAGCTACTTAGCCCCTCTGTCCATAATTCCTGCTGTTCTGGCTAAGCTACTTATCCCCTCTGCCCATAATGCCTAATGTTCTGGTTAAGCTACTTATCACCTCTGCCCATAATGCCTAATGTTCTGGTTAAGCTACTTAGCCACTGTGGCCATAATGCCTGCTGTTCTGATTAAGCTACTTAGCCCCTTGGTCCATAATTCCTGCTGTTCTGATTAAGCTACTTAGCCCCTTGGTCCATAAATCCTGCCGTTATGATTAAGCTACTAAGCCCCTCTGGTCATAATTCCTGCTGTTCTGGCTAAGCTACTTATCCCCTCTGCCCATAATGCCTAATGTTCTGGTTAAGCTACTTAGCCCCTCTGCCCATAATGCCTGCTGTTCTGATTAAGCTACTTAGCCCCTCTGCCCATAATGCCTGCTGTTCTGGTTAAGCTACTTAGCCCCACTGCCCATAATGCCTGCTGTTCTGATTAAGCTACTTAGCCCCTCTGCCCATACTGCCGGCTGTTCTGGTTAAGCTACTTAGCCCCTTGGTCCATAATTCCTGCTGTTCTGATTAAGCTACTTAGCCCCTCTTCCCATAATTCCTGCTGTTCTGGCTAAGCTACTTATCCCCTCTGCCCATAATGCCTAATGTTCTGGTTAAGCTACTTATCCCCTCTGCCCATAATGCCTAATGTTCTGGTTAAGCTACTTAGCCACTCTGGCCATAATGCCGGCTGTTCTGATTAAGCTACTTAGCCCCTTGGTCCAGAATTCCTGCTGTTCTGATTAAGCTACTTAGCCCCTTGGTCCATAATTCCTACTGTTCTGATTAAGCTACTAAGTCCCTCTGGTCATAATTCCTGCTGTTCTGATTAAGCTACTTAGCCCCTCTTCCCATAATTCCTGCTGTTCTGGCTAAGCTACTTATCCCCTCTGCCCTTAATGCCTAATGTTCTGGCTAAGCTACGTATCTCCTCTGCCCATAATGTCTAATGTTCTGGTTAAGCGACTTAGCCACTCTGGCCATAATGCCCAATGTTCTGGTTAAGCTACTTAGCCACTCTAGCCATAATGCATGCTGTTCTGATTAAGCTACTTAGCCCCTTGGTCCAGAATTCCTGCTGTTCTGATTAAGCTACTTAGCCCCTTGGTCCATAATTCCTGCTGTTCTGATTAAGCTACTAAGTCCCTCTGGTCATAATTCCTGCTGTTCTGATTAAGCTACTTAGCCCCTCTTCCCATAATTCCTGCTGTTCTGGCTAAGCTACTTATCCCCTCTGCCCATAATGCCTAATGTTCTGGTTAAGCGACTTAGCCACTCTGGCCATAATGCCCAATGTTCTGGTTAAGCTACTTAGCCACTCTGGCCATAATGCATGCTGTTCTGATTAAGCTACTTAGCCCCTCTGCCCATAATGCCTGCTGTTCTGGTTAAGCTACTTAGCCCCTCTGCCCATAATGCCTGCTGTTCTGATTAAGCTACTTAGCCCCTCTACCCATAATGCCTGCTGTTCTGATTAAGCTACTTAGCCCCTCTGGCCATAATTCCTGCTGTTCTGATTAAGCTACTTAGCCCCTCTGCCCATAATGCCTGCTGTTCTGATTAAGCTACTTAGCCCCTCTGCCCATAATTCCTGCTGTTCTCATTAAGCTACTAAGCCCCTCTGCCCATAATGCCTGCTGTTCTGATTAAGCTACTAAGCCCCTCTGCCCATAATGCCTGCTGTTCTGGGTAGGCCATGGAGGAATTCGGTTTCAGCTATGCCCTCTCAAATTCTAGAAAACTTTACAGGTAAGCTGTTGAATACGTTGAAACTTTTTTGAAATTAATCCCTGGAATGACTGATATAATAACGAGACGAGTCATTCTAATTGCAAACTGTCAAAATTAATCTCCTGTTCTGCATATGCACATATTCTGTGAGAAAACTGATTTTCTTGACCAAACTTGACCATTAAAGATTTTTAAATAAATGAAAACTGCCAGATATTTTACGTCTTTCAAAACTCTACCTAGTGAATATTTAACTAGATTGATCGGTCGATGACGCATCATCGTCCACGTTCACGGCTTTGAACTTTTGACTCACCCCCACAACCCACCCCCGGGGTTTGGTCCAAATGTAAATTGGCTCATCCACTCCACATTGATATGGGTAACTGACATACTACACTTGGTTGATTTCCATACAACAGTGTCAAATGAGTTGCATTACAATACATTTTTTGAACTTTTGAACCCCAGCCCCTCACCCCTGGGGGCGGAGGCAAATGTAAATGAGCTCATGTACTCCACATTCATATGGGTAGAAAAAAGACCAAATTTGTCTGAATTCTGTCCAACGGTTTCGGAGATGCGTTACAATTAATTAAAAAGTTGACCTTTTGACTCCTCCATCAACCACTGGGGGTGGAGTCAAATCTAAGTGGCCTCTTGCACTCCGCAATCATATGGGTAACTCCGATATCAAATTTGGTTAAGTTCCATCTAAAGATATCAGAGAAGTTGCATTACAACTGATTTGACCTTTTGACCCCTGCCATGCACCCCTGGGGGCGGAGCCAAATCTAAATATCATCTTGCAAAGCGGAATCATATGGGTAACCCACATACCAAATTTGATTTAATTCCACCCAATGGTTTGGGAGGAGATAGCGTGACGGACAGATGGACGGAGCCAATTACAATATCCCGATGTTTTTTGTAAATGTAGGGATAATAATAAGATTCTCCGTACCCTGTTTGCAGAAAGTTTCTACTTGAATCGACAATGACGAACAGTTCACTGCTGGTCTTGTTGCTGTTTCCTGTATACAGGTAGTGCTCGAGGGGAACCGGTCGCTTCAATGTGCTGATCACGTACATGTGTTTATGCTTGGTACGTCTGTAACACAAACAATCAGACAATAATTCCAATGGGCAAAAACTCTGGACTCGCTGAATATTTTGAAACCACCAAATTGTTTTCAAAATATTTAGGATATTCAGTTAGAACACATAGAAAATTTAGTCTGCAGAAATTCAGTAGGTAGACAGCTAACCATTTGACCCTGAAAGACAAAATACAAAAGTAATTTCAAGGAAGCTGTTCCTGCTATGGCCGCAACAGATTCCTGTCAAACTGGTTTCAAAATGTGGAACAGCTTATGTATATCATAACTGTAAATGTTTTTAACTGGTCAAGCCAGCCAAAACAGCTTTAGGGTGGTCATGAAGAATGGTCATTTACTGGGTAAGATTTTTTTGTTGAAATTTTACCCCTGAAATGGATGGCGAAGGCAAAAGTGTACCAATCATATAATGTCTTTGATAAATTTATTAAAATCTCTATGCATGCGCACACCCACCTAAGCCGCCACTACAGGCCGCCATGATCCCACCGCCAAAAACGGTATAAAAGGAGCCCAGAAACAAGGCCCATACCATTTTTTTAGACTTTAAATTAAACCATTTGTAACCAAGCGTCAGGGTTAAAAAACTTACTACAGTTCTCAATACGTAGTTATTATCCTGTTTGAAGATCAACATGAATGCTGCTAGTAGCAACCTTCAAGTCACAGAGACTGAGATAGCCATGCCCTCCATATCAGGGCTAACTATTGATTCCATAGACACACAGCTACTGAGAGAGCTACCGAAGATGGATGTCACAGACGCAGTCAGAGATACCTCTCAGCGCTAACAAAGCCACTGGTTCCACTCCAGCAGACTTACAGCCGCCACTCCCAGTCAGGAAGAGAAAATGAAAAAGGATTGAGGAGCCCAAGGAGGCCCTCCCTTCTACCAGCCGCCAGAAGCCCTCGAAGGAAAAAGACCATTAAGGACCACATAGTCTGTGCCAGACTTCCTGACACGATTGACATCTGCAACAACATGGAGAAAACAAGGTTCTTCAAGTTGCCACACCGGCTTGTCCTATAGATGCAAAATCATAGGAAACTGCCAGACACGTAATGTCATCTACCTGCTGGATTGCAAACTCTGCCACAAACAATATGTGGGAGAAACGCCGAGACCATTCAAAACCAGGATACAGGAGCGCCTCCGATCCATTACAAATCTCCACAGAAAAGTTATGAGCAATCACACAAGAGCGCATATGGGTTACCACATTATATAGGTCCTCTCCTACGACCCCTCAGACCCTGAATCAACACCATGGAGGAGATCAAAAGAATCACACTAGATTCACCACCTCCACACCATGGAACCATCAGGTATCAGCCTATAGCAGGGTGAGAACTCATCTTTTCATGCGAGTCTCGGGACCCAACCCGACACCCGCATACGTAGTTATTCCCCTAAATACCAATTCGAGCATTATAGTAATCCTTTATCCCTCATATCAGCCAAAAACAGCTTCTGTAGTGGTCTTGAGAAATGCCCATTTACAGACCAAGAGAAAACCTTTTGCAAATATACCACTGGAATGACCGGCTTGATAAACGAGCCAGTCATTCCAGTGGTAAATTTTCAAAAACAGTCTTCTCTTGGTCGGCAAATGGACATTTACTATGAGAATATTTAAATTTTCTTGAACAAATTTGAGTGGTAAAGAGTTAAGGATAAATAAGATAAATACTCACCATGAATACAGGTCCTGAAAATAACACATTATCTAGCTTGTCCCCCAAGGCAACCAATGTGCTAAAATTTGGTTGCCCTGCAGTAAAAAGTGGTTGCCACGGACCGCAGAAACATGTAATAATCGTGGCCTGGACTTACCCAACCCAATCAGCAAACTCATGAGCATTAGGCACCGTGGCACTGAGCATGATGATGTTAACATGCCGAGGTAGCATGATAATTACCTCCTCCCACACCACACCTCTCTGAAACAACAACAACAGTCACAATGAAACACACTCAGCCATTCATAGTTATACAACTATTCATGGCATTACAATATTTAGCATTGAGGGAGAATCGAATCCACAACCGGTGGAAGCGCCAACAATAATAGCCCAGAAACCCTTCCATCACGCCGCAGGCATTGTGTGGTGGAAGTGTCTGTGGCCTATGATGCTTGGGACTGATGTCGGTTGTGGGTTCCATTAGTGTTGTTCCGATTAATCGACTTGATGGATGATTGATTGGTTTGCATAGTCAACCAACCGATCGATCATGATATCAGAAATCGATTTTGGTTGTTTATAAATTGACTTTGTTAATATATTTTAACTGGTCAAGCTAGAAAACGAATACATTTTGGAAAAGAATTAAAATTTAATTGTTACAACTATATATTATTACTCCTTAGTCGAAGACATTAATTCTTTCAGCACTGAAATAGTCTGTTAATTTCAAAGCAACCATACCAATAACATGTTGAATATTTTGAAACTTATTTGACTGGAAGGTGTTGCTTCCTAAGGCAGCAACAGCTTCCAGTCAAATTAGCTTCAAAATAGTCAACAGATTATTTCTTAAATTATTAAGAATCTGTCATACCTTCGACTTGGTTTGAAAGGGGTAATTATCCTTGAACATGCTATAATTACTGCATTCAAAATGGGTAAAAAATGAGAACCTGTTATGATCAATCATTAATTGACCATCTGTTTGTATATAAAATCAATCATCTATCACAAAAATAGTACCAATTCCCAACACTAGGTTCCATTCCCCGTCATACATTCATAGTATTTCTGAACTTCTCAGATTTATTTCTATCAAGACCAAGGTTGTTTAACCCTTCCATGGTCAGATTTGGTCAAGAAAATTTCAATTTTCCCACAGAAAATATCTGTTTGTAGACCAAGTGAGGAACATTTTTGAGAATTTACCACTGACTTGATGGCAAATTCCAGTGGTAAATTTTCAGAAATGTTATTCTCTTGGCTTGCAAATGGACATTCTTCAAGACCACACCAGAGGCCATTTTTGGCTGGCTTGAAGATGAAAGGGTTAATCTTAGTTTACGGGAAACAGCATTTAAAATAAAAAATTCCCTTTTTTAACTTAATATTCAGTAAGGCATGGGATTCAATTTCACTCATTTTAGTCTCGATGAGAGGAAATTTCCCCATTTCGACTGATTTTGAAGAATGAAGTCTTTATGAGGAAGATTCCTAATGGTTGAGAATTTGGAAAATCAAGTCTCATTGAGGAAATTTGGAAAATGATGTTGATTTGATTTAGTAACCATTTCATGGACAAATCCCTGAAAAAGTAAATTCTTTACAAAATAAATCTTATTCTGTTGAATATTTTGAAATTAATTAATCTAATAAATTTCTAAATATTCAGTAGTTTTCCGGTATGTTTGCCTTGAAAATGATACATGGGGAATTCATTAGTGAAAGGGTTAAGAAAAATTTTCACTTTACTAAGTAAATGTCCATTTGTAGGACAAGAGAAGACTAATTTAACAAAAGTTTGTAAGTTGACTACACACTTTTGCTGCCATAGGCAGCAACAGCGCTGAGTCAAATTAGTTTCAAAATATTCAACGGCTTACCTGTATCGTTACCTTAAATTGGGATTCAAAGTATATGAATCGATCCCAACAAGCTCAAAACATGGGTGGGGCATAGCTAGAGATGGGCTGAGCATAGCTAGAAATGGGTGGGACCTAGCTAGAAATGGGCGGGGCACAGCTAGAAATGGGCGGGGCATAGCTAGAAATGGTTCCATAAATTACCTCCGAGTCATTAATGTAATGAACTTCATCAAATATGACCCATTCCAGATCACGAATCACCTCAGAGCCATTGTACAACATGGACCTGTAACACAAGCAAAATTAACGCCTGCACATGTGCAGAAAATAGAATTTTTCGATCTAATTAATCAAATATGTGTAATCAATCTTACAGGGCTCGATTTTAACACTAACTCGTTAAGCCGAGGATAGTAGAATTTCACATGGGTTAGTAAAACTACACCAGTCCTGCACTAACCCGTGGGGGTTTAGTAATGCTTTCAAAAAAGGAAATAGGAAAAAACACTGATATAATGTCATTATGCTCACTAAAAATCGACAAAAGATCAGATTTTCTGCTACCTTCAATGCTTTATTGAATATTTAGAAATTAATTTGTCCAGAAAGCCGTTGCTGCCTTATTCAACAGCTTCTCTGTATGGTTGCCTTGGAAATGAGTTTTATAGGGATCTATCGGTGAATGGATTAAAGAAGTGATCAGCTTTGAGCTTACAAACATTGGGTTAGATCACTATCCTGCCTGGGGTTAGTAGAACAAATTCTAAAAATCTACACCTGATCTTGGCTTTATTAAACACTTTGCTAGAATACATTTTGCACAAAAAGAGAGTCAGACTTATTTTATTAAACATCATAAGAATGATTTGGGAAGGATTTGTGTAAAATAATAGAAAACATGTCTTTTCTGGCATTAATATTGTCTAATCTTGGCGCACCGAGTGTTGACTTAACAG
This sequence comes from Chaetoderma sp. LZ-2023a, assembly GCA_034401795.1. Lineage (NCBI taxonomy): Eukaryota > Metazoa > Mollusca > Caudofoveata > Chaetodermatida > Chaetodermatidae > Chaetoderma > Chaetoderma sp. LZ-2023a. The sequence continues at coordinate 33,428 of CM067363.1, read as the reverse complement.
CAAAAATTCTCCAATTACATCAGCGAACATAAGAAGCGCCATCTCCAGAAAATCACGCAAAATGATGCTTAATCGCCTGAGCATTCCAGAAAATCAGATTGCATCTTATGTTGGCGGGTTAGATCACTGCCTGGTTTCTAGATGTTATTGAATATCACACGATCAGAATAGCCATCGATACCATAAACAAGAGATCGTTCACGACGCCTTCAAATGTGTATCATGCAGTTTAATAAAATACTAGCAGATTACAGTTTCTGAAAGCATTTAGCAATAGTCAAATGACACGCTAGTGAAATATGAAGGGAACTAAAAAAACATTCCCATTCCACGTTTTATTTTGCAGATTTTATTTATAATAATTGGTTTTATCATATAAACAAGCCTTCTAGCCCGTTCCATATTTTTCGATATGAGCACACATGCCATATTCAACGGAGTATTTTCATTGGCTGTTGGGTGCGCAACCCATTTAAATTGACCAATTAAAACATTGATTGATGTGAGCGTGACTCGTAGGGATTACTACGCGGTACTGTTTTACTACAATTTTTTTACAACGATTTGTCATTCATGAAACGTCATCGCAAAATGTCATCGTTTGACAGTTTATCAGTCGGCAGCGAAGTAATGATTGATGGCCGTGGCTCTGTGATAGTCTTAGAAGAAGTGTAGTTTACGGCTGACATTGCCAGATTTTGTGTTTGTCACTATATTTTGCCACGCATTCAGTATCTGTTATCAAGTAGTGGTGCATCACAGCGGCAGAATCGATTTCACGGAAATCAGCAATGAGAAATCAAATAAAAGTCACATCAGCAACTATTGGCAAATATTTCAAAACTACAGTTTATATGATAAATAAAATCTCAAACTCGGTCACTTTTCATATCACTATTATGAACCTCGCTGAAAATTATCAATTTTGCACTCGCTAAAGCTCGTGCAAATTGATAATTTTCAACTCGGTCCATAATAGTGATATGAAAAGTGACCTCGTTACAGATTCTCTATATATGAATTCAATTTTATGCAACAGTAACATGTAATTTTTAAATAGATGTTTCCAAAACCATTTTTTCGTAAATATCCGATTTTGCACTTTTGTGATTATGGCACTGGTTTTCGAACCGTCACATCTACAAAACAGGTGATGGTTCCAATACCGATATATACCGCACATCCCAATGTGTTTCCATCCGTGCTTACTTATCTCTGAGCTTCTGTAGAATTAAATTTTCACTCTTCTGGTAGAGCTCAATGGTCGATTTACAGCTTAACCTGATACTGATCAAGTGTTGATCGAGTCCAGTCCTGATAAAGGACATGTCCATATAAAGGGTATTTTCATTGAGCCCCAAATCAAGGCCACAGAGTATTTCAACGTCTACATGTATATGAGCAGTTTTCTAAGATCAGAATGATATTGTTTTAGACAAGTTTGATTCTATGGACAGACTCTCAAATGGTGATCCCATATGACATAAACAGGACACTGGCTAGCCCTATTATCGTCAAGTTAATGTCTGCGTCTGCAGTGGTCTTGAGAAATGTCCATTGCAGGTCAAGAGATTAATTTTGAAATATTACAACTAGAATGACTGGCTCAGAAACTTTCAAAATCAGCCTTCTCTTGTCCTGCGGATAACCATTCATCACAACCATAGCAGGGGCTGGTTTTTGGTCATTGTAATCATCTATGGGGTAAATTAGCGATGCCTACCTGAGAATCTCTGTGGTCATAATGAGACACGGAGCAGCCATGTTTAACTGTATATCCCCAGTAATTAAGCCCACATTCTCTTCTCCAAACGTCTTACGGAAATCACGGAATTTCTGATTAGACAGCGCTTTTATAGGAGACGTGTAGACTGTTCTGCAAGAAAGAAATACAAGAATGTCTTCATTCATAACTTGGCATTATAAGCACTAAGCTTGAAACATTACTTCTGAATCAAAAACCGCATAGCTCATCTTTTGCCATTGAAGCCACGTCGCCTCAGACACTGTTACATTCCAATCAAAGGATGAATCCAACTTTAGCTATGACCCGCCCATCTTTAGCTAAACTCCATTCACTTTTTGACAGTGTTGGGATCAATCGATCACTGCAATGCCTGCATCTCAATTACCACAAAACTATGTGCGGTAAGCTGTTGAATATTTTGAAACTAATTTGACTGGGTGCTGTTGCTGCCTATTGGTATTAGCTTCAAAACATTCAACATAATGTTTATTAAATAGTAAAGACATACAATTCGTACAACTTGACAGACTATACCAAGTTTATGATGGACTATTTCTGTCACTTTTGATTGTGGATTGCGAGACTGGATTGTGATGGCAACCTATATGCAACATAATTCATTAGGACGTCATATGATTGATTGATAAACTGGATTCCTCTATTACAGACTCTACACTTAATCCCAGTATAAATGACACTGGATGCCTGTAATGAAGCCACCATTCCCATACCTTGTTAAATGTCTGAGTGACAGCGCAATCGCGTATTCCGCCACAACTGTCTTTCCGGCAGAGGTATGAGCCGCGACAAACACACAATCACGTTTCTCTAGATGAATCACAGCCTGCTTCTGAAATGTGTCCAACTCAAATGGCCACTGAAAACACAGCATTAAACCTGTTTAAGCCCTCTTGTGTCAACAGCACCTGACAAATCCCAGAAAAAGGATTTTCTTTAGAAATTTTTAACTTATTCTGTTGAATATTTTGAAATTAACTTGATTCGAAGTCTAAGGCAATAATGGCTTCCAGTCAAATTAATTTCAAAATAGTCAACAGTTTTCCTGTATGTTTGCCTTGAAAATGAGATTCGGGGAATTCATTGGTGAAAGGGTTAAAGTTTACAAGATGCTAAGATGTTCAGTTTTCTCATAGAAAATGTCCATTTACAGAGATTATTTTTTTAAATTTAACCACTGGAATGACTGTCTCGGTTATCGAGCCAGTCACTCCAGTGGTAAATTTTCAAAAACAATCCTTTCATAGCCTGCAATCATTGATTGTGGTCATGTGGAAGCATTATGATGGCACTGTGAATGTGTGACGGGTTCATTGTATGATTACTGGACCCAATAATATTCGCTTTCCTTACAGTGTGAGGAGCAGTGTTGCCTTTGTGGCAGAAATTGTTCCATGACTAAAGACTGCTTCTCGACTTGTCACCTGTATTTGCGTTTATAGCTTGATGCAGATAGTGCCTCCATCAGGTCCAGATTCTAATTGTGCATTGGTTAACCTTTCTACATTGCTTACTTAACCCTTTACAAGTCACGCCGGCCAAAAACCGGCCACTGAAGTGGGCTTGAGGAATGTCCATTTGCAGGACAACAGTCATCATAGTGGTGAATTTTCAAAAATAGTCTTTACTTGCCCTGCAGATGAACATTCGAAAGACTGATATTTAGATTTTCTTGACCAAATTTGACCATTAAACGGTTAAACAGTAGTAACGGTAAAAAAATTGACCCGATGTTGACTGGAAGCTGACCGGTTTTAAACAGTATTTTTGTGTGTTGACCAGTAGTGGGGCCAATATAATCGATGACTGGTAATCTTGGTTGTTGACCGGTATTGACATGTTTTTGTTGACTGGTACAATGTATATTTAAAAATCATATTTTTCATGTTTCTGACGACCAGTGTCCTAAATTTGTGCTGGGTGATTTACACCACATCAGGTTTTTCAATTTTTTATATTTTCCAGCGATAAATTTCTGCATGTCCTTAGATATTATCCCGATGCGGCCATGTCTAAAAACTGGGACTATTTCCATAGGTACTTGCTTGTCTCCAGGGACCAAGGCTGCTTGAGAATACAGGCAGAACATATTGCCTGATAACAACCTGATTCTGATCTGGTATTGAGTGGGTCCATGGACAGTGTACATTCAAGCACATTAAATGAGTTTTAATCCGTTATCCCTTAAACTTTTTCAAAAAAATTAAAATTTTTGCAGACCAAGAGATTATTTCTGAAAATTTATCACTGGAATGACTGGCTCGATAACCGAGCCAGTCATTCCAGTGATAAATTTTCAAAAATAGTTTTCTCTTGGTCTGGAAATGCACACTTCTGAAGACCACTGCAGAGGCCGCTTTTGGCTGATATAAGTGTTAAAGGGTTAAAAAATCTTTGCAGAGGTTTTACCATTTTCATGTCAAGTCTGCCAGGTAAGCTGTTGAACATTTGGAAACTAATTTGAATGGGCGCTGTTGCTGCCATAGGCAGCAACAGCGCCCCATCAAATTAGTTTCAAAATATTCAACAGATCTTTATTAAATAATAAATACATACAATTCGTACAAGAACACTTAGTCTGTCGTGAATTACGCTTTCGTGACGAACTTATCTACGTCATTCATGACATATATCTATGTCATTCATGACATAATTGATTACGACATTATCCTACACGTCGCGTATCTGATTATGACGTCATATAACGGATGGATAAACTAGGAAGGTCCATAGCTACATACCAAAAGCCATCAAGCTCTACCAGAACCATCAAGATGATACCTCAAAGACAAACCCAATACCCCTACACACTACTACAGAACTGTCGGATATTTATGAGGGTACTTCTTGCATACCGTATGCGCCATACACGGAACTCTCTTGTGAAAGTCTGCCACTGGTGTGTTCACATCGACCTGTATAGCCCACACTTCCTCCGTGACCTTGGTAGCACTGGTGACAGGAGTGGGTACATCAGTCTTGCTGTCTGGCTGCAAATAAATAGATACGATAAAAATATAATATTGTTTCATATATATATAAAAATATAATATTGTATCATTCTTTTGATAAAACTACTAGTTTCTTAAAAATTGAAATCTCAGACTAGTATTCTTTTGAAATTAAATGTTTTTGGAAGGTTATTGAATGTTTTAAACCTAATTCGACTGAAAATCGTTGCTACCTTCAAGAGGAATTAGTCTAAAAGACACAAGAAAACTATTTCTTACATCTTAAAAGTACAGTTAACGAGGTCAATTTCTCAATATTGAATTTCAAAGGAACACAATGAAAATAGAGTGTCCCATTTCTACCTAAGCTTCGTCCAATGGACCTTTCCAGTTTTAGCTCTGCCCTGCCCATCCCAATTTAAGCTCCACCCATAACTTGATCGTATTGTGATCGATCAATCCCTGAATGGCCTGACTATCATTTTCCAGAAAACTATACACACTAGCGATTAAATACATGTATTTTGAGCCTAATTTGACTGGGTGCTGCTGCTGCCTATGGCAGCAACAGCGCCCAGTCAAATTATTTTCAAAATATTCAACAGAATGTTTATTAAATGGTAAAGACATGTAATTCATAAAACGTGTCTTACTATTAAGCATTAAAGATGGACTATATCGAATCACTCATGACGTCGTGATTATGACGTCATCATACACGTCACATAGATGATTATGATGTCATATGACGGATGTATAAACTTGGAAAGCTCCATTGGTCCATATTGGAATAGATCTGAAATATAGAGAATCTAAATTTCAAGGTAACTAGACATCTAAGTTGTTGAATATTTTGAAACCACTTTGACTGGAGGCTGGCTGTATGCTTGCTAATCAAGCAGCCTGCCTGCCTGCCTGTATGTCTGTCTCTGTTTATCAAAGGCATAGCTCCGGAATCCTCTGAGGTAGAATCACCAAATTCAGCACATGCATTCATACCTTGTGGCTAGAAAAAATGTTAGTTTGAGGTCAAATGGTCAAATATTGAGGTCATGGGGTAACATAGTGCATACAGGAATACACATTTTCATCGATAACTCAGTAATGCAAGAAGGTAGAATCACAAAATCTGTAACATATATTCATATTGTGGTTGGCTAGAAGCAAGATTTCATTTTGTCAAACAATCAAATATCACGGTCATGAGGTCACTTAGTGCATTGTCAAAGCTTAGTGCGAAAGCGTGAGTAATCGTCTCCCTCAAGTGTTAGTTATGTCATGTATATAATATTATACCATGTCTGCTGTAATAATTCATACATGACATAATAGTGTGTATGTGATGTAATATTTAACCCTTTCACTGACGAATTCCCCATATCTCATTTTCAAGGCAACCATACAGGAAAACCGTTGAATATCCTGAAATTAATTTGACTGAAAAATTCCCCGTCAAATTAATTTCAAAATATTCAACAGAATAAGTTTTATATCATAAATAATATACTTTTCCCCGGGATTTGACGGTGAAAGTGTTAAATCCAGTGGTCCGCAAATGGACATTTTCTATGAAAAAAATATTTTCTTGAACAAATTTTATTGTTAAAGGTTTAACACAGAATCCCTGTTAGTTACCGTGACAAGGTTTTCCAAGCTTTCACTGTGCTTGATGCCTGGTACTGGCTCATTACCACTCTTTGCTGTCTGCAATACACAAAACAATATCATATACATATGAAATACTTCTTATTTAACCACCTGACTGCTGAGTCTTTGCAAGCGACATATTCCATTGGTTATATCTCCTGACTTGCTGAATATTTTGAAAACAATTTGACTGAAAGTTGTTGGTGGCTAAGCCACCAACAACTTTCAGTCAAATTGTTTTCAAAATATTCAGCAAGTCAAGAGTTTTTGCACATTGGAATTATTGTCTGGCTTGCAGCAGTGAGACGGTTACAGCTGATCATGCTAAAAGAAGCAGTGTTTAACAACTACAAGTAACATTGTATTATCAATAAATTTCTTCTTTCTGTAATTCTATTTTTTTAGTCCGGGCACTGATTCAGTAAACAAGACCCGCATAACAGTTCTCAACCGCTATAAAACGATTCCCTCAATACAATGAATTATCATCTAGCCAATAAGAGCACTATGTATTATGGCATGCATTGGACTTTCCATTTTTAGCTATGCCCCACCCATAACTAGCTAAGCTCCACCCACACCACGCCGTGTTGGGATTGATCGATCCCCAAATGCCCTAGCTATCAATTTCCTGAAAACGATACAGGGAAGCTGTTGAATATTTTGTATCTAATTTGACTGGGTGCTGTTGCTGCCTATGGCAGCAACAGCGCCCAGTCAAATTAGTTTCAAAATATTCAACAGAATATTTATTAAATAGTAAAAGCAAACAATTTGTACAACAACGTATAGACCGTCTTCAAATATGTGTTCGTGACATACTTATCGATGTCATTCATGACGTCATTTATTATGATTGTACACATCACGCAGTTCATTATGATGTCATATGATGGGTGGGTACTCTGGAAAGGGGATTTGTCAGGTAAGCCCTGCACAGCCACCTGTGTATTACTTAGATGCAAAGTCCTCAAACCAACACCTCGATGTATAGGCTGCTCACTTACCTTGAGAAAATGGCCAACCATGATTCCACGTCCCACAAAACACTAATGTCGCGACACTGACGCCAAAGTTTTGCTACTTACCGCATCTTCCTTATTTGGCTCATCATCCCAATCACCAAGGTCAAATTCATCCAAGTCAGGGGTTAAAAAGTTAGCTAGATTTATCACAGCATTTTCTAGGGTCTTAATGGGAGGAAGAGATTTTGTGAATGATGACAACTTCGCATCATTCTTTGCAAATGACAGTCCGCTTTCGAAACCAGGTGGACACGTTAATAGATCTATGAAGGAAAGCAGATAAAACAAGCCTGAAAATTCAATTTAATGGTCAAATTTACTCATGAAACTTTCTACTGTTATACAGAAAATTACCTTTTTCAGACCAAGACGATACTATTTTTTGAAAAATTACCACTGGAATGACTGGCTCGATAATGGAGCCAGTTATTCCAGTGGTAAATTTTGAAGAATAGATGACACTTCTTAGACACAAATGAACATTTATCAAGACTTCTGCAGGCTTTTTTGGCCGGATTTACCATCAAATCATTAATATACTTCACCTGCCATGTGATAGCACCTTTGGAACCAAAGAATGATGGCTCATTAAGAATGTGTTTACTGCCTAAAAGGTGGGCTTCCCAGCACCTGGCATAAGACTGGCCATCTTTTGCAGGCAGGTGATATGAGTTAGACCGTCTTTAACATTGTGCACTCAAATTTAATCACTAACTCAACTCTACTAAGGGAACAAGCATTGCTGAGAATACTGACTCTCACCCACTTTTTCCACAGATCTAGAGATTTGAGATCTTATCCATTGTTGACCTCTGCTCTTTGCCCTCATGCTCTTGGAAGCTTAAACTTCAGGATCCCATGAACACACTCCCACCTAAGTTTGGCAGAACTTGTTATTGTGCAGGACAAACACCCAACCACCCACACCCACACACCACCCACCCCTACACACACATTAACACCCACACCTACATTGCACACACACGCACATACACACCCACCCACACCTACACACACACACACCTACAAATACCCACCCACCCGCACCCACAGCTACACACACATGCACCCGTATACATGCACTCACTTGACTTAAAAATGGATATTCAATATGTAAATATCTATATTTTCCTGACAATTTATTAATGGGTTGACCTGAATAGAAAGCTGGTGTCTCAACTAGCATCAACTCACCATTGTCAAACTCTATCTCCGTTTGACTATCTGTCTTCAGTAGCTGTGACAAGTCAGGCTCATCCAGACCACCTAGAAGAGTGTCGAGAAAATGATATATTAGAGAATCTGTGTACACAAAATCTATATAATTACTCACAAGTTTACAAAAGAAAAAAGCTGGTTACGCGTTGCCAGAGATATGCTTTTTTTTACCAATGAAATTAATAAGGTAGATTTTATGTTCTTTAGGAGTAAGAAGTCTAGCAAATAAGGACAGATTTTGCTGAAACATAGTCTAAGACAAGGGCTGGTCAGAAGGATTCAACAATCCATATTTAACATATTAATTATCAAATATGGTCGACAAAATCGAAATATCTCCTGTTTGAATGTCAATTTTCAAGGCAAGAGAAGACTATTTGTAAAGAATTTACCACTTCCAGGAGCCAATCTTCAAAAATAGGTTTCTCTTGCCCTACAAATATCCATATCATGTAGGGCTGTAACGATTCACGGATATATCGGTGAATCATGATACGCATGCTCACGATATGCATATCGTATCATGACCTGTCGTATCGATACACACGCGATATAGGAAAATATGCCAATGGCGTCCTTCATGCGTTAACATTGTCAGATAAGCTAGCTAAAGTTATGCATGCACAAGTGCACCATTTTCACTAAATTTCATCTGAATATGTTAATTATTTGTTTAGAGTGGCGTAAAATGGACAGATTCAGATGAAACTTAGTAAAAAAATAACGTATCATATCGTGACCAGTGTATCATGATACATATCATATCGTGGCAAAACGTATCATTACAGCCCTACATTCGTGGCTGGTTTTGGTCAATGTGACCAGTAAAGGGCTATAGCTTTCCTAGGTATTTCCTAGCTAGGTACTCTCAGATATTTGCCTATTCAGAGTGAGATGCTATGTCGTATATGACAGATTTTGATGAAATGCATTCCCAACTGAAGGATTCGAGCTGTCACTCAAGCATATGACATCATACTCAATTACGTCACATGTAGGCTGACATCACAATACATAGTGCCTTAGCTCTATATAGCTGTTATGAATTTTGAAAATTATGTGAAGTTTACGAATTGTATATCTTTGATGACTTTGCTATTTAATAAAGTAAACTCTTAATCTCAATTTCCAGAAAATTAAACACGTAATCTGGTGAATATTTTGAAATTAATTTGACTGGGCGCTGTTGCTGCCTATGGCACCCAGTCAAATTAGTTTTAAAAATATTCAACAGATTACCTGTACAATTGCGATGCAATAAAGATTCTGGGATATAAAGCATTCACAGTATAGGAATCGTTTCAAACACACGTAATAATGTGGGCAGCGCTTAGCTAGAATCCCTATATTGAGGTCCTGTATGAAGAGAAGTGAAGAGAATGGAGGGATCCGATCTGTTACTCATGTATCAAATAAGTCACATGTTAGCCTAGGTCATAATCAAAATTATGTAATTTAGTCTATCACCAAAGATGAAAAATCTTTCATGAAACTGTATGAATTGCATATCTTTGGTGAATTTAAGTCTTTTGAATATTTTGAAACTAATTTGAATGAGTAGCTGTTGATGCTATAGACTACGCACTCACATATGTTGCACAAAAATTGGGGTTTACAGCCACCCACCCACACCCACCCACGCTGCCATGGGAAAACTCATTGACATGGAACAGGCAATACAATGGGGGAGAAAGATGACACCTCCATGCCGGTCTCCTCTGTAAGTACCAACTTTGTTGGGAAATAAACGAAATCATGGATTTCTTTTTTCACGAGAGAGTTGATACTTACCACCGAGCGGGGCGGAGAGGCCTGGATCGTATCAGGTTGGTAAGTATCAACTCTCTCGTGAAAAAAGAAATCTGTGATTTCGTTTATTTCACAACAAGAGTATACTCACCACCCTGATACTTCATGATATAGCCAGAATTCGTAAGAGAATTCGGCGGGAGAGAGGCGAAGGTTAGAAGACCGGCTCATCCCTGGAAGAGCAAGCTTTTGCTTTTAGAGCACAACAAACATCTGAAATTGCGTATGTAAACACAATCAGGAAATGATTTGGACATCGGATAACACGACCGATGTTGAGAGTAATGACCGTTTCACATCCGCTCACCACCCCCTCTTTTAAAGAGGGAGCGATAACCTCAATGTCGTATACGCTCTCTATGTACTCGTGCTAAAGTACTATAAGACATCGGACGAAAGCTTCATGGAACCACAAAGAACACAAAACCATCACCATTTTAGTAAGTAATATAAAAAACGTGACAAAAAATAACCATCACCAAATATAGGACTAACCTATTTTGACGAGATTCCCCTTTGATCACCGCTGGCGATGATAGGTACAGTACAGAAAAGCGGGGATTCCCCCTCCCCCCCCCCCTAAATTGCACTGAGTGTGAGTCAACGGCCTTATGTAAAATATTTACAAATTTATATACAGATTTAACGTTTATGTAAAATCGATAAGGCAAGTGGATTTGACGTGTCACGTAGGTAATGATTTGTAAAACTAGACTCACAGTGCCATTGTGCTACTGACATAATGTCATCCACCGGCACTCCGTTAAACAGTCTTGGCCATGTCAGCTTGTTTACCCATGGCGGCTTTGTGGCAATGCTGGATGCATTCCACAATCCACCTAGAAATGGTATCTTTAGTAGCTCTCCCATGGGGTTCAATGTAAGATAGCCATAAAGCACTAGGGTCCATCCGCCATTCCTGTGTACATTGTTTATAACACGTTAATGCACGGACTGGACACCAAGCCTTTGAATTAGGATCAAACCTAGACAACGCGGGTAACATTATAGGCTGACCAGGATATTTTAAAGACTGGTTCTTCGCCATAAAGTTAACTCTAGGTAGAAGCCTAAGGCCTTCCCCTGTCACCACAAAACTGTCTGGCTCTGCTGACAAAGCATGTATTTAACTTCTTCGTCTGGCTGAAGCTGCAGCAATCAGAAAAACTGTTTCAAGCGTCAACATTTTCATGGAAATGTAGCTTAGTGGTTCAAAGGGTTTATCTGCTAATACTTGAAGTACTAACGATAAACTCCAAGACGGACTCACTGGAGGATTCCTTGGTCTTAGATTACCCCTGCCTTCGATTAAAGTATTTAGATTACATACTTCATCACTTCCCCTATTAGCCAAGCAAGGGATAACTGACATTAAAGCTGACTTGTAGCCAGCAATAGAGTTAGGCTTGAGGCTATAGGCATAAAAAATGTGACAGAGGAACTCGGCTACTACCTGAATAGATGCTTCCATTGGATTAATACATCTTTTTGAGCACCATTCAGCAAATCTGTTGATTTTATAATTATATGCTCTGGAGGTTGACCCCCTTCGGGCTTTTGCCATAAACATGGCTGCTTGCTCAGAAAAACCCTCCTTAACTACTGATTCCTTGACAATATCCACGCAGTCAATTGGAACATTGACGGGTTGTTGTGCAAGGCCTTGCCCTGGAAGATTATGTCGTCCATCAGAGGCAGAGGAACAGGATTGCAGACCAGAAGGTCCAGCAGATCCGTATAGCATGATCGGCGTGGCCAATTTGTGGTGATCAGAAGCACTTGGCATTCCTGCTGCCTGATTTTCTGGAGACGCTTTGGAATCAGGATTGCTGGCGGGAATGTCTGTGCATACATTCCCTCCCAGCTGATAGCTAACGCGATAGCGCTCGGATCTGGAATCGGAGAGACGTACGTCGTCATCTTCGCATTCTTGTTCGTTGCGAATAAATCTATGTTGGGCTTGCCCCAGTGGTTGAACAGGCGATCCGCCACACATTGATTTAGTTGCCATTCCATGGGAAGAATGCGCATTCTTCAGCTCAATGAGTCTGCTAATAGATTTAGCCTTCCCGGAATATGAACTGCTTTCAGGGAAATCCCATGATCTAGGCACCAGCAAAGCAGTTTCGATGTCATCATACAGAGACTGGGTGACTTCGTTCCACCCTGGCGGTTTATGTAAGTCACTACTGTTGCATTGTCTGATCGAACCAGAACACTCATGCCCTTGACCGTCTCTAGGAAGTGTCCCATGGCTAAGACTACTGCTCGCATTTCCAGCAGATTGCTATGTTCTCTTGACTGATCCAGATTCCAAAGCCCTGATTCTTGTTTTCTTCCAGGCAAGCTCCCCATCCCTCCATTGATGCATCTGTGTACATCGTTAAGTGAGGGTGGGGAGGTGACAACATTACCCCCGCCAGATTTTCTCGCTTCATCCACCATTGAAGGTGGTGAATAAGAGGTTCCAACACTGACACCTTTGAGTCCAGGAAACCCATACTCTGGGTCCACTGTGTCATGAGAAATAACTGGATTGGCCGCCGGCGTAAGGCTGCCTGACGAATGACTGGTTCCAAAGAAACCATAAACCCCAGCATTCTCAAGTAGACCCGTGCCAGGACTGTTGCACACTGACTGTATGACTGAGATGAGTATTTCTACTCTCTCCTGAGATGGATAAACATATCCTATCTCTAGATCGAAGAACATGCTCAGGTAAACAAACTTCTGGGATGGAGTCAACTCTGACTTTTGAAAGTTGATTATTCAGCCTAGATCTGTAAGAGTTTTCAAAACTATCTCCAGATTTGCTGATAGACTTTCTTGAGTGTGTGCCTTTAACAGCCAGTCGTCTATGTACGTGTGGATTGCTGTGTCTCCTGCGGAAGTATGATGTCATAGCTTGGACCACTCGAGTGAAGACCCGAGGAGCCATCGATATACCAAATGGGAGAACCCTGAATTCCCATTAGCGGCCCTGAAATGCAAATCTCAGGAACCGACGAAAGCTCTTCGCAATGGGAATGTGAAAATAGGCATCTTTTAGATCTATTGATGCTGTCCACATTCCCTTCCTCAACCCTGCTAACACCGTTCTCACAGTTTCCATTTTGAAACTTGATGTGAGGATAAACCTGTTGAGAGGTTTGAGGTTGAGAATTGGTCTCCACCCTCCAGTGCTTTTTGTCACTAGGAACACGGTTGAATAATAACCCAGACATTTTTGTGCCGGTTGAATAGTGTGTTTTAGTATGAGGGATTGAATTTCTTCCTCTATACACAACCATTGATCTAGATCTCTTGGATTTTGAGTCCAGATCGGAACCAGAGACAGGCGCGATGGCTGATTTGAAATCCAGTCGGGATGGTAACTGACTGAAAGCCATCGCAAGACTGAGCGGTCCTGAGTAACCCGCTCCCACTCTTGCATGTGGAAGGCCAGATGGCCTCCCACAGGTGCACCTAAGGACTGAGGTGGACCCGAGTAGTGCAAGAGAAGCCCTGTCTCTGGTGGCTGTCCTAGCAGCACTGGTGTGGTCTTTTTGTTGTTCACCACGTTTACGGTTTGTTGGAGGTGCAGACGTCCTTCACCTTCAAACAACCCTGGACCTGCCATCGACGTCCGAAGAAGCCGATTGTACAGGTCCTGCGAGGGGCACAAATTGTCAAGGGCAAATGTGCGCCTCGCCCGTAAACTCCTGGTTACGGATCTCGTCATGCAGTCCAGAGCCAGGTTAATGCCGTCCTGGATGGCTCTCTGGACTGCAAGAGAAGTTTGGCGGGCCACGGATGCTGCTACTACCCCCTGTAGCAGCTGGGAAACGTGCGAGAGAGCCGAGATGGCTCCTCTCGTACTTTCCTCCATGTCCCGCAATGCGGAATTAGCGTTACGCAGAGCGCTAGCGCACAAGGGTCCCGTGTCAAACTGGGACCCAGGCCACGTGTCTTCGCCCAAAGCCGCACGGTCATCCGTGCAAGGCTTTGGAACAACGCCATACTTCTGATATAGATCAGAACTTATACGGCAGCGCCGTGCCACCTCGTGAGGGGTCTTCGCAAGGCGTCCTTTCGGCAGAATGGCTCTGCCACAGCGAACATATCAATGATATGCTCCGCATACGGTAGAGATGGCACGGTGCTCGTCACCGGTTTCCCTCCCAACCACGGGCGCTGGTCCCGCTGGGAAGCCGGTGGATCCACCTAGAGTTCTGGCTTGATGTTCACCAGCCATTAGCACGCATCCAGCCAGTCTTCCTCGTTGGCCACCTGTGAATGTTCGACGAGCCTAGGGCCTTCGTTGTCCTCAACCACATTCACTGGTGGAGTAATGGCCGGAGCTGAAGATACTCCTGGAAAGCCAGGGAAGCCATACGGACCCGCAAGGGACGGCATGGCATGGCTTGCACCGTTGCTATTCCAGGAGCCGGATCTATGGCGTCATGGGAGGCTAAAAACATGACGTCACAGTCCAGGCCTTCCTCACGGTAACTCTTGGCAAGCCGAGGGATATTGTATGGACGGCCATCGGCTCCTAGCCGACCTAGCCATTGAGCTCCCGAAGAAGTAGTCCCATGGAAAAGGTCACCCATGGGGTCCCATGGGAATCCATTTCCATGGCCATCGACTCATCGGTAGGCCACAACAGTGTCCTCTTCTTCCTGCCCAGAAAGATTATACGCCAAGCTTGAAAAGGGATCAAGCTCGGCCTGGGCAGGAGGGATATCGCGTGAGGCACTGATACCCTTAGCCTTAGGCTGCTCTAAAGCACTCGATAAGCGAGTGCCCGAGGCAATGGCTTTCGCTCCCGGGTCCACGGGCGAGGCAAGCCTCAGCGCCGGACCAACAGGAGCCGTCTCTGGGTCTATAACGAAAACTGGTTTGCTAAGAGAACCAGACCCAGAGACTGGAACACTGTCCCGGAGCAAATGAAGAAGACAATGACGAACTTAACCCGGGAAGCAAGCTGCGAAGCAACTCCAGGACAAGATCCGTGATCGTCTTCTTCATTTCTCCCATCATTTCAAGACGGAAGGCCTCCATGTCTGGCATGGATGCCTTCCTCTTCTTACCACACCCCTTTTCCAGACACCTCTTCTCGTCTGCCGCCCGGTCCTTTACCTGCTGATTTAAAAAATCAGTTAAAACCTCCACCGGCCACGACTCACACACATGGCAATTTAGAAGAGGCCCGCACGTACTGCACCTAGTGCAGTCATGAGCGAAAAAGCAGGCCTTCACAAAATGATGGCAGGAAGGGCATTTGTTCTCAATAACCCTCTGAAAAGACACAAACGGAAACAATTAGGTTTTAGTTATGACGAACCCAAAAAACAATTGCAGAAGGCTAATAAGATCCGTAAGGAAAACTGTTGACCATCAAATGAAGATAAGCCAGGCCCATAGAAAAAACTATAGGCCTGACAAAAAGTAAACAAATCCTAAAACCTTGTTATACTTCTTTAAGAAGACAAGGGAGACATAAGAATTTGAACTTTTTTAGACTTCACAGCTCTAAACACAGATTCATTTGTAATTGAACTTTATAAACACAATCAACAAACACAATGAACCTATGCAAACCATCAAGAGAGATAAATAACTCAACAATCAGTCAAAAAACTTCTAAAATATTTAGAAATAAAATGACTGAAATTCTTTCTCCTAAATAACCTCATAAGATGACTTCTGAGGATGAGTGAAGTCTGATAAACAACACAGGAATACCTGATCCTGAGTCCAAAAACCCTGTGGTGGGGGGGGGGGAGAATGCAGAAAAATTACTTCTTATGGTAATAACTCCCTCAGCAAACTCATAATAAAATAGAAGGACCCAGAAATCAAGCATAAATATTGTTCAAATAAAAGGATACCCTTCAAATATCAGCTCGTGTCTGAAAAATAAAGCACATGCGTTAGCTAATATATAGGCCTCCCCCATAAAAGAGCTAGCCTAATAAAGACGTATCCACGAGATAGCGCGAATTCCGGAAATACCATCCAAGTCAACACGCAAATTTTTTATCAATAAATTTACTAAAGTACACCTGATGGCTTGGACCGGGAGCATCCTCCGGCAACTTGGCAGCGTCAGACATACTAACATAACAGTCAAACAAGTTGCAAAACAACTCAAAGCTTCAAAAAGACAGAAAGCAAAAGCAAGGCTACAAAGCGTGTTGCAATGGGTTTGGGCTGCACATCCGCTGGTCTGTCAGTTGTGTAACCTGCCCAGTGGGGGCGGTTTCTTTTTAATTCTGAGTATTATTGAAGCTAGGTCGATATTTAGGAAATATCATGAAGTATCAGGGTGGTAAGTATACTCTTGATGTGAAACTAAGTCATCAAGGATTGCGGGCTGACATCTGCATACAGAGGCAACTCTGATTAGATCTAACCCTCTAACAAGAAACTGTGCTCGAAATCCTCGGACGACGCAATCTTCCCAGGAGCTTACCATAGCTACGTGGAATGTGCGTGGTCTGACTGCAACATCAAAGAGGCAAACCTTAGGTGCAGACTGTGAACACTATAAAATCGATATCACATGCATTCAAGAGACTAAAGTAGCTAAACACTCAGAGCAGCAACTTCAGACAAGCCATAAGCTAGTACCCATGGAGCAAAAACAGGCCACTTACCATGGATTAGGCTTTGTAATCAGACCAAGGGTATTGGACGATGTCCGTAGTTTTCGATACGTCAGTGATCGCGTTGCATTTATCGCCTGCCCGGACAACATGGACTGGACACATTGCTGATTGCAAAGCCCCAAAAGGTTCTAAGGCTACAAAAGCTGTCTTCAACCAAATAGATTTCATACTATGCAAGATAGCAGCAAAACCCCTACTTCGGGATGCTTGTTCCTATGGAGGCACAGACCTCAATTCTGACCATAAGTCAGTCATTACACGCCTCCATATGAACCAGTTCTACCTAATGTATAAACGCCATACCAGGCAAGAGGGTAGAGTCACCTACAACTTAGCCAAGCTCATCAGTGACACCGACACTCAAATATCATACAAAAAGGTCCTCGGGGAGCAGATAGCTAACATCGATGTCAGCTCAAATCCAATCGAAGCCCTAACCAAAATACTGATATCTATGGACTCATCAGCTACCAGCACCATAGGTGTTCTAAAAAACAACAGAACTAGGTATACTGACGACCCTCTCGTAGTAAAAATGTCAGCAGAACAGAAAGCGTTACGTCTACGCATCTATCAAAGTGGTCAAAGTGAAGATCGCATCAAACTACGCCAGGAACGCAATAACATTCTGCGCCACATTAGCGAACGCTTAAAAGATCTTGCTATCCAACAAGCTGATGCCCTAGCCGATGAAATCACTGCCACAGATGACTGCCACAAAATGTTTCGGGCAGCCCGAGCCCTGAGCGTTGCTGACTACACACCACCACTAACTGTACACAACTCTAGAGGACACTTTATCGGGACTGACCAGGGCAAAGCCAAGGCAATTCGAGAATGGTTCAAGGAACAGTTCACTGACCACGATGATGAGCCCTTGCACCCATTCTCAGGAGACCCCAGGCCATTACTAACACCAATTAATACAGCAGAGGTTGAGAAGGCACTTAAAGCCCTGAAAAATGGACGTGCATCTGGACCTGATGGCATGAGCATTGAACCATTCAAATATGCAAGTGACATTATCTCAAAACCGATCACGCACATAATCAATTCAGCTTTTATGCACCGCCTTCCCATCGATGCTGTAAGCCAAGGCATCCTTATCGCACTACCCAAGCCCAAGAAGCCACCTGGCCCCCCCCCCCAGCCAATCTGTGGCCCATTGTGCTCCTGAACAGCATACAGAAAATCCTATTCAATATTACTCTATGCAGCATGTCAAAGTGGCTTCAAACGTGGACGCAGCTGCGCAGACATTGTATGGGCTCAACGCATGCTTATGTCGGTAGTCATGTCCAAACACTGGGATTTCCACAAAATGGGCATTGATAAGCCATCGACACAATTAAACGCTCAAAGATCCCAGATGTACTACGCCAGGGCAGTTGCAATGAAGATGAGCTACGACTAGTGAGACTACTGCTTGCAGACACCAAGCTGAGAGTACGAGTTAAGTCAGTGAAGTCTGTAGAGCTTGAGACATCAATCGGCTCCCCACAGGGAGATGGTCTATCCCCTGTGCTCTTCACCTGTTACCTGGCTGCTGCATTGAAATACGTGCGGGAAAACTCCGGAAGACCAAACCCCACCCACCCTGGTGTCAATACTGGGCATGCTGCTAGAGATGGACTATGCCGACGATGTGGACTTTATAGATGAGGAAAAGAAACCCCTTGCTGAACTTCTCCCAACAGCTCCAAGGCAACTAAAAATTGAGAATCTCTTTATGAATGAATCCAAAACAGAGTTCACCCACATATACCTATCTACAAAGCATGAAACTAAAGAAAATGACGATCCACTCGTGGCGGCGAACCATGGAGGAAAAGTAAAATCCTGGGCTCACTGCTTTGCAGTACTGCTGACATTGCTGCACGCTGCATCATGGGGAACATAGCTGTCCAGTCCTTCTGGAAGCTATGGATTTGTCGATCAAAGATGCTCTTGGTAAAAAGATTACGTTTATACAATGCAACTTGCGTATCCTTGATGATGTATAACTGTAACAGCTGGGCAGCTCCAAAGGCATCTCTAGACAAACTTGATGCCTGCCACCGCAAACACCTACATCCCATCACTGGACACTGATGGCCAGAGAGCATAATTTCCAACGATGCACTATACAACATGTGTAATATGACGTCGCTGTCTGTAAAGGTCGGCCAGCAAAGATGGTCCATGTTTGGCCATTTGCTAAGGATGCCAGAAGACACACCAGCATAGAGCCTTGGAATTCGCCCTACTCAGAGCCAGCAAATACAGAGCCAGGAGAGGACGTCATTGCATAAATCTGCTAAGTGTGCTACAAGGTGAACTCAAGAAAGCAGGATTAGGTGCACTCAAGTCAAGAATGGACCTGAAGAAGCTACGGATTTTGGCTGAGGACAAGACACAGTGTGCAAAAGCGAAGAAGGACTGATTGCAGCTGTAGGATGTTTCTACTACTGCAGCCGCAGAATACAGTAATCATACATACATACAGGCACTACATCTGCCACACATTAAGTATTTTGCAGTGTGTCTATACTCTTACACGGGTAACCTGTAAAAAGCACTTACGTCCCTAATAACATCATCTGTAGCAACAGGTTGCTAATAACAGCTGCTAAGTACCTGGCCAGAAAGGAAAGTTAGTTGGATGACCTCTGACATCTTGTGCCCCACTCGGTCCAGGAATACGATGAAGTGATGTGGAATTTTTTGCATTGGCTCCAGAATCAGGAATGTACTCCTAATAATAAAACACAAAATCACATTTTCCATGACATTCAGCGTTCGATCCAGACAAGATTCATTTCTAGCTAAGCTCCACCCATTTCTAGCTAAGCTCCACCCATTTCTAGCTAAGCTCCACCCATTTCTAGCTAAGCTCCACCCATGTGTTTTAAGATTCCATTTATATACTTTGAACCATGAATCCCGTTTTCCCATTTTCAAAACTGTTAATATTTTGAAATTAATGTGACTGGGTGCTGTTGCTGCTGATGGCTGAGCGCTCAGTGAAATTACTTTCAAAATGTTCAACAGAATGTTTATTAAAAAGTAAATCCATCAAAGACATACAATTCGTACAATTGATGGAGGTTTCAATGTTCATGACAAAGCTGCACATTTTGATTGTGACGTCAGTCTACATGCGACATACTTGATTGTGACGCCATAGACTTGAGCAACAGACCAGATCCATCCATTATAATAATGTTTATAATGTGGCTATATAATTTACTGATTATGGCATCATGCAACAGCCAAGTGAGTGATTACATGTAGACAGCTTACGCATGAACAGATAGATGGACTACATGCGCTCAAAACATTTTGAGTTGGGTACTAAAAACACGAAAAGCAATTTATATGTTGTAGCGGTAGAATACCTCTTTATATCCGATCAGTTTGCCTGTGCTATGATCTCTATCCACTTGAATAGTGGACTGGACTGGACATGGGTCAAGACATAGTAGATTCTCAAGGTTTCCTACACGAGGCCAAAATCTGAAACGGCAAAACATATGAAAGCTACATATGAACAAACATGGCAGATGTCGAGGAAATCTTAGTGGGTGGATTAGCATTAGTGTTGTTCCAATTAATCAATTTGATCGATGATTTATCGGTTTGCATGTCCAACCAACAATTCGATCATGATTTCAGAAATCAATTTTGACTGAGCAAAGTGATGATATTAAGACTGCAGATGATCCTTTTTTCTGGCAATACCATTTTAATGTCATTTTTACAACTATATAACATAGTATTACTCCATACGAGTCCATAGTCCAAGATATTAACCCTCTCCGCACTGAAATAGTCTGCTAATTTCAAAACCACCATACCAATAACCTGATAAATATTTTGGAACTTATTTGACTGTAAGCTGTTGCTGCCTAAGGCAGCAACAGCTTCCAATCAAATTAGTTTCAAAACATTCAACAGATTATTTCTTAGATTATTAAAGTAAAATATCCATGAACATGCAATAATTAATGCATTCAAAATTTCAGAATGGGTAAAAATGAGAAAATAATATGATCGATCACTAATTGATCATCGGTTAGTATGTGAAACCAATCATCGATCACAAAAATAACACCAATTCTCAACACTAATTAGCATTGGTATTTGTGACAGTGAAAACTATAATCAAACTACTGAGTATTTTGAAATTTGTTTGAATGGAAGTTATTGCTGCCTAAGGAAGCATCAGCATCTACACCGTAGTTAACCCTTTCACCAACAAATTCCCTGTATCTCATTTTCAACGCTACCAAACAGGAAAACTGAAATTAATTTGACTGGAAGACATTGCTGTATTAGGCAGCAACTGTTTCCATTCAAATTAAATTCAAAATATTCAACAGAATAAGTTTAATATCATAAAGAATTTACATTTTCAGGGATTTGTCAGTGAAAGGGCTACTGTAATTTCAAAATAATCAAACATATGGCCATAAATCAGTCATGATTTTCTGATTTTTTTGTTTAGAATCGTAAAAAAGTTGTGATTATTTTATGAATGCCGATTAATAGGCTTATGCAATTATTGCTTTGAGAGATCACGATCGATCATTTAAAAATAATCGTGATTACTCGATTAATCAGCTAAAGTACAAATTACCCAGTTAAAAGGAATATCAATGACGAAAACTGCAATGATGTTTAGAAAACTTCGTTTGCATGGCAAGAGAAGACATTTATTTTTTTAATGTATCACTGGAATGCCTGGCTGGATTCTCGAGCTAGTCATTCTAGTGATACAATTTCAAAAATAGTCTTCTCTTGCCATGAAAATGGACATACAGTCACAGCCACAATTTTCATGACGCTTCTGATTAAACAGTAATTAACAGGTATGTTTTTAAATGTTTTATGCAATAGAAATTACTCACAATTATTTGATTATTTAATTTTTAATCATATACATGTAAATTCACGATTTAAAACAGTCACAATTTTTTATTTAATCGCACAAGCATAACCGCGATATCGAAATATTGAAAATTCATACACCACTGGTCCCAGATCATACCTGTGTGCTCCTGTGACATCATGTATTGGCAGCTTCTCTGGATGAAGCAGATACTCCTCAAGTTGCTGCTCTATTGATTGCTGTATGGGAGGCAGACCCAGTGGAAGCTGAAATAAGAACATAAAACATAATGTACATTATCGGTATCTCACCCACAGGGTGTGGGGGTTACCAATCTGCATGATTAATACTAACAGGGTCCATTGAGTCCATTGTATGGAGTTGATGGATCCAGTAAGATTCGCGGTTCTTGCATGAAGCTGTGTCTTCAGTGCTTTCAGGATCGTGATGCAGAACTTCTATGATTCTTTATCTGATACTGTTTGTATCATGTCCTGGCAGGCTGAAGTGTAGTGCGACCAGTGATACACCGCATTCATTGTTGAACAGTACGTTTTCACGTGACATTTATATGTTAAACATGTACGTGTGCTACAGAATTTGTGGCAAAAGATAGTTTTTCTTTTGACATGGTTCTCCTTTGTTGGGTATCGAACTGCCCTGGTATCCTTTGATATCGGGGTAAGTGAAATCAGCACAGACTAGTTGGTCCCTGAGCATTCTGTTGAATCAACCGATACGCCGGAACTGCTTCCTGCGATGTGGACATCTCTTGTCTTCGTCTGCTATCTTCAAGGTAACACACGCTTCTCTCGATTTTATAAATAATAAAGACTAAAACTCGAGAACTTTTGCCCGACACTTTCTTGGTTTAAGAAGAGTCTAGATAAAACCAAGAAAGCGTCAGGTTAAAGTTCTCGAGTTTTAGTCTTTATTATAATGTACATTATCAATTATATGTGACATGTACATGTTCATACCACATACATATACAGATTATATCTTTGTGCAACCGCAGTACTTTCAATGACAAGTTCTCAAAAACATGTTTTACTCCTTAACACTCGATCTGGCCAAATCGGCTTTTAAAAAAGTCTTGAGAAATGTCCATTTGCAGACCAAGAGAAGACTTTTATTTACCACTGGAATGACTAGCTCGAGAAACAAACCAGTCATTCAGTGATAAATTTTCTAAAAAACCTGTAGTTTTCTATGTGAACTGAACACATTCACACCAAAATGAATGCGTGAAAATAAAAATCGTGAAACTGTTTACTTTTTTATGCTTAAATTGTGTATCCCGATATAATGATATAGATCTTAACGTACAATGTACATGTACCATTATTTCATTCCATATAAATTAACACAATGGTTTTTAGTTGTGAAGTTGAATTATGGATTCAAATGCACTGTACGAGTCTGTAATTAAATGTCACGACTTAAATGACTATATTAATTTTTAATACAGAATCAATCGTCATATGCTAAGCTTTATTTCCATTCATTGCAACATTAGGATTCATACGTAACACGTCTAAAGATATACAATTTTAACAATTTCTATTTTCAAGCATTTTGGTGTGAATGTGGAGTTTTTTTATCTTCACCAATATTGGCCATTAACCCCTACAACTCTGATGTCAACATTCTATTTTTTACTGGATCAATATCAAAGAAATTGGTGTACATTTTTCAACAATTTTGGTAGAAGATGTTGCTGTCTATGACAGCACCATCTTCCACCAAATTTGTTGAAAAATTAACACCAGTTCATCTTTTAATTTAATTTGAAAACTTAATATAGTGGTATGTAAGTGTTAGAGTTAATTAATACATGACTTTTACCGTAAATATCATAGACAAAGAAAGACAAAATATTACTACC
The DNA here is from genome assembly GCA_034401795.1 of Chaetoderma sp. LZ-2023a. Lineage (NCBI taxonomy): Eukaryota > Metazoa > Mollusca > Caudofoveata > Chaetodermatida > Chaetodermatidae > Chaetoderma > Chaetoderma sp. LZ-2023a. The sequence goes on along the minus strand of CM067363.1, from coordinate 9,602 downwards.
TGGGGTCAGGCTAGTAGTAGGCTGTGATATAAAACCAATTTTTACCCAAGTCGCTAGACACAAGGTGTTGTTGTACTTGCTCTTATTCCCTACCACTCAGATGTCAAAATTTTTCATTAAATTAACCATTTAACCCTGAAATTTGTTCAAGAAAATTTCATTTTTCTCATAGAAAATGTCCATTTGCAGACCAAGAGAAAAGCATTTTTGAAAATTTTACCACTGGCATGACTTGGCTCGGTTATCGAGCCAGTCATTCCAGTGGTAAATTTTCAAAAATACTCTTCTCTTGGTCTGCACATGGACATTTCCCAAGACCACTTTAGAAGCCGTTTTTGGCCGATATGTGTGTTAAAGGGTTAACTCCTACCACTCTGATGTCAAAATTTAAAAAATTCAAATTAAATTAACTCTTTAACCCTCAAATTTGTTCCCAAAAAATTTCGAGTTTCTCATAGAAAATGTCCATTTGCAGACCAAGAAAAAACTATTTTTGAAATTTTACCACTGGAATGACTAGTAAAAAATAGTCTTCACTGGTTTCAGAACATATCTGCCAATTTTGGAGTTAAATGCTTAATTTAAGGGAACAGTAACAGCAAATGTAACTCTGGTTCTACTCGTGCAATCTTCTCCAACAATGTCCAAATTTTAACACTAACCCGTTAATCCGAGGATAGTAGAATTTTATATGGGTTAGTAAAACTACACCTGCACTAAACCGGCTGGGTTAGTAATGCTCTCGAAATAGGAAATACGAAAAAACACTCACTGTTATAATGTCATTATGTTCAGTAAACACCAAAAATTGACAAAAGAACAGACTTTCTGCTACCTTCAATACTTTACTGAATATTTTGAAATTAATTTGTCTGGAAAGTCGGCTTTCCGGACAAATTAATTTCAAAATATTCAACAGCTTCTCTGTATGGTTGCCTTGGAAATGAGTTTTATAGGGATCCATCAGTGATAGGATAAAAGAAGTGATCAGCATTGAGGTTAGAAACATTGGTTTAGTGAAATTTGCTGCGGGATAGTAAAATCAGTGATGCACTATCCCGTCTGGGTTAGTAGAAAAAAATCCTTAAAATCTACCCCTGCATGTCAGCCAATTTTGTGGCCAAAGGCTAAAACGCAGCAACAGCTTTCAGCAACAGCTTTCATTGTTTTAAGAATATACATTTTTTTACCCGATGACGCCCCAACTGATAAAATATATCAACGATGTAGGCATTGGACAAATTTGTCATTGGTACATGTATGTCAAACTTTTCAAACTACTTTTACCATACTGGGACACTCCCCACATTCTCCGGCCATGAAACATTTGTTTCATATAAAGTTATTCTTATATTGTTTTCCTAACAAGTGGCCCAAATGTCCTATCACACTGTACATGTACATGTATCAGTGACTTGGAACATTAGACGCCTGAAATGTGGGAATTGGGGATTATAGCGAAACGACTGAGCAGCAAATCCAAACAATTACGTGTAACACTTACATGTAGCAACATTGTCCACCAAAATTGTTCAAAAATGTACACCAGTATCTTTGCTATTGACCCAGTAAGACAGAATATTTACATCATTGTGGTATGGGCTAAGAGGGCAATACATGTACTGGAATTTGCGATATAAAAGTTTGCTTAGAAACGTATAAACTTCTAAACAGAACTTATATTAAAAAACCTGGGGTCAAAGTGTGAAGATTTTGAACATACATATGAAAGTTACAGTATGAAGTGCAGAATCTGGGATATGATAATTTAAGTCAGACATGTCAGATTTGTGATATTTTGAGTTTTAAAAATGTAAAAATGTTGAAAGCAAAAATAAACATTTTGAACTAAGGTAAAATGCAAATGTTTTGTTCTGAAATATAAGATGATATTTTGTGCCAAATCTATCAACGACTTGTAACAAAAACTCAATTTTAATTGGTTGGCAGTTACCACGCATCAATCATTAGCATAATTAATCTCTAGAATTCTACACGACTCACGGTTGAAAGCGGAAAGCGTATCCTTGCTGTGTCTGGAACTGCTGGAATGACCTCGACCTTGCCATAGATACCAACATCAACAAGGTCAAAATCTTCCATTCCACAAAGGGTCCCTCAACCGATCTGTAGAACAATGAAAATAAAAAGAAAAATGTCAGTGTTTTTAATCCATAAATATTTGCAATTGCATGTCATCAACTGTACAGTCATTCTATTGACCTTTTGAAAATGTTGAACTTTAAGCGACAGTTTGTGAAGTCATGTATGTTAATTTGATACCACACATTCTTTATTATGTTGGGGTCATGGGCATCATTTTGTTCGAAAAAGTGAGGGGGACCTCAACCAAGAACGGGAGGACCTGGGGGGGGGGTCTCCACCCGACACCCCCTTCTCTGAACATTAAAGCTCTTGAGCGGCTGATCCTTACTCATAATAATACTCACACAATAACTCCAAATCATTGAAAATACCTCTATATTGAAGATATTTCGATAAAGAAACAAAGTTTTAATTCACCCTACAATACATGTCTTTTCTATTTCTTATACAATGTAAACACTGTAACTATAAATAAATAATAGATGGATTCTTACTACCCTGGCTCATTTATAATGATTAGTTGATTACTAAGTCGCATTATTTGTTTTATTGTCCAAAAGTGTCTTATCATAGGAGCAAAGGAGTAGATAGCCCCTGAATGGTTTAAATACCCACATTGTCAGCAGAAAAGTGAGAAAAATAATATTTTCAATACAAGAGGCCCAAGGGGCCTGTGTCGCTCACCTGGAACATTTACAACTCAACTAATCTTTATGGAGTTTTACATCAATCAGTGCCACTTCCAATGACTTTCAGTCAAATGGTTGATTTTGCAAACGTTCTTTTGAACAATATTAAACAAAAATAGAAGACATCAGTACTAACAACAGAAATTGATGACATGCAGTCAAACTTGTATTAAGACATCACTCAAGTGAGAATCAGAAGACAGCCTCTTATGGTAGCTGATTTCTTAACCCTTTAATGGTCATGATTTTTCAGTAAAACAAAACTTTCAGGTTATGTCTATTTGCAGGCCAAGATATGGAGCATTTTGAAAATGTATCACTGGAATGACTGGCTCGATTATCGAGCCAGTCATTCCAGTGGTACATTTTCAAAAATACTCATGCTGGCCTGCAAATCGACTTTCCTGAAGGCCACTGCAGAGGCAGGTTTTCGCTGGTTTGACCATTAAAGGGCTAATAAAGTTTCAAATGCATTGCTTAATTGCATTTAGCAAATGACGAAAATAGTCTTTAAGGCAGGTGGTCTCTTAACCCATAAATCCCGGAAAAAGTATAATCTTTATGATATAAAACTTATTTTGTTGAATATTTTGATATTAATTTGACGCGAAGCCGTTGTGCCTTAGGCAACATTGGCTTTCCGTTAAACTAATTTAAGAAGGGTTAATACAGATGGTCTTTATAGCAGGTTCAACTGAGTATATTCCAAACCATCCTTTTAACACGTGTACATCTTGCTGAATGGCCAAGTTCACGATGCTGCAGTTTATTAAAAAAATAATGACTTAGGCAGCAACAATTTTCAATGAATCAAATGCATTTCAAAATATTTTAACAGTATAGGTATCAGAGTACACAATACATATCTTAAATATTTAGGCAGCAGTTGCAGGGAAAAGGTTAACCTGTTAATTTAGTTTTTATCTATTATGGTAATAAAAGCTGTCATATGTCAATGGATGGTGGAAATAAAACTCCAATTGCACATTAATTAACCATTTAACCATTGAATTTAAGAAAAGTTCAATTTTCTCATAGAAAATGTCTATTTGCAGACCAAGACTATTTCTGAAAATTTACCACTGGAATGACTGGCTCATTAAAAAGAGTCCGTCATTCCAATGGTAAAATTTTCAAAAATAGTCTTCATTTGGTCTGCAAATGGACATTTCTCAAGACCACTGCCGAAGCCGTTTTTGGCTGATATGATGGCTAAAGGGTTAACCGTTTTCCTAACCTAGCAAAATAGGTAAGATATTGTGTCCTCTGATATCAATAGCCAGGTGAGCTAATAATAATAAATTGATAAGCGAATCTTATTAACGCATTTAACTGGAAATAATGCGCTAAGCTGTTGCTTAACAGCTGTTGTGTAAGCTGTTGCTGTCAATTGTATAACAGCAACAGCACTGTCTATGACAGCAATGGTCTTCAGCAATGGTGTTTACAAACTGTACACCAGCCTTTCTAATACTGGCTTTGTAACAATTAATCTCTAGACATTGGTGTGACAAGGGTTGAATAGTCATGCTGAAAACTGTTGCTGCACTTGACAGTAACAGACATCATCAGCAAAACCATTTTCAAAATGTCTGTCACCACGCTACATGCTATCCAACAAAACTTGTGAATAACGCAATACTCAACTAAATTCATTGCTAGAATTAATTGGCTTTAACCCTTTAACCCTCAAATTTATTCAAGACAATTTAAATTTTCTCAAAGAAAATGTCCACTTGCAGACCAAGAGAAGACTATTTTTGAAAATTTATCACTGGAATGACTGGCTCGGTTATCGAGCCAGTCATTCCAGTGGTAAATTTTCAAAAACCGTCTTCTTTTAGTCGGCAAATGAACATTTCTCACGCCCACTACAGAAGCCGTTTTTGGCTGATATGAGTGTTAAAGGGTTAATGATGAATTAATTAAATAAATCTTTTAGAATCAGTATGTGAATATGGTACACTTCATCAGCTCACTACCTCACAGGGTATTAATTTCATTTCAATCCTGAGAATTAGAGTTGTGGTTTTAAATTACAAGATTAAATGTTTTCCTATGCTGGCTAAATATCTAAGATATGTATTGTGTATGCTGAAATATATGACTGAATATTTTGATATTTATTTGACAGAAAGTTGTTGCATTCTAAAGCAGCAATGACTTTCAGTCAAATTATTATTTTGAACAAGTGAACAACTGCTGCTAAGTGAGTTTGGTCACTCTGTCAAATGATTACAAGGGTTTTAGAACGCAGTTAAACATGCTATAAAGACCACCTGTACTAGATGCCAATTTTACTACATGCCGCCAAGCCGTTTATCTGATAGATTCAGAAATGGCATGGTTGAAATCAGTATACTCATAACCCTGTACTAAACAAATTTTTGCTTCAAAATCCATCAAATAAAAAAATCCATTATGGCCGCCAAACATGCTGTACTTTGATTGGCCCACTGTGGCCATGTTTTTTTAACGGATCAACTTCCCTTGAATAAACTTTAATGGCCCTTAATCCCTAATTAGATCTGCCAAATTTCGATCCCTTCAGCGGTTCTGGAGCTGTTTTGGCTAAAACTTGGTCAACCAAAATGGCCGCCGAACCATTTGACTAATCAAGTTCCCTTGAACAAACTTGGTTCAGCTCTTGCCCTAGATCATATTTCATGGGGTTTGTTTCAATCCACCAAGCGGTTTCGGAGAAGATTTTTAAAGACGTTTCCAAAAATCGGCCAAAAATCAAGCTGGCCACCGGCCAAATCAGCCGATCGGCTTCGTTTGAACAAATTCGAATCTCTACAACCTAAGGATGCTTCCTGCCAAATATAATTGAAATCGTCCCATAAGTTCTCGAAAAGTAGACATTTGAAATTTCCCATTGCTTTAGTATGGGAGCTTTTGGCAGGAAAATGATCAAAGATGGCCACCAAACCGTTTATCCGACAGCTTTGAAAATTGCAAATTTGTGATCAAGATAACCAAAAAACCTATTTAAAACCAATTTCAGCCTCAAAATCCATCAAATAAAAAAATCCAACATGGACGCCAAACATGCTGTATTTTGGTTGGCTGACTGCACCATGTTTTTTGACGGATTAACTTCCCTTGAACAAACTTTAATGGCGTTTAGTCCCTAATCATAACTGCCAAATTTTGGCCTGATCCCTTCAGCGGTTCTGGAGAAGAAGTCGTTTTCGCTAAAACTAGGACAACCAAAATGGCCGCTGAACCATTTGGCCAATCAAGTTCCCTTGAACAAACTTGGTTCAGCTCTTGCCATAGATCATATTTCATGGGATTTGCTTCAATCCACCAAGCGGTTTCGGAGAAGAAGATTTTTAAAGACATTTCCTAAAATCGGCCGAAATCCAAATTGGCCACCGGCCAAATTGGCCAATCGGCTTCGTTTGAACAAACTTGGATCCCTATGTCCTAAGGATACTTCCTGCCAAAGATAACTTATATCGGCCTAGTGGTTCTTGAGAAGTCGTTTAAAGGAAAAAGTTGACGGACGGACGCCGGACTGTCGCCATGGCATAAGCTCACTTGGCCATTCTGGCCAGGTGAGCTAATAATGGTGAGCACCTAGATGGGTCTAGCGTGGTTTGTGGTGTTCCGCAGAAATCAATCTTAGGACCACTATTGTTTTCAATCATTTACTACATGTATTACCATGGACTAAATTTTATGGTTTATGTTCATGAGGGGATGCGCTGGAGCATGTTCCCATCTAAGACAACAACATCTCCAGCGACATTACCTCGTGAATATACACAAGTCTACCCATCACCACCTCCCCCGACGCCACCCACGCCCATAAAACTGCAAAATATAATAAATCTGGAAATATGCCTGATGGGTAATTACAAACATACACCACCATTAGCAAAGGAATGCTACAATGCAGCTCCAAACTGACTTAGAATGTTTCACAAGTGAAATAAAAGGTACTCTTGAATATTTTGAATCTGGCTTGATTGGAGGACATTGCTGCCTGAGAAAGCAATGGCTTCCATTCAAATCAGGTTCAAAATAGTCAGCACATCATTTCTTACACAGCGCTCAGAATTTTAATATCTGACGGTTCTTTGATTTGGAGAATTCTGATTTATTTCTGATCTGTAGCCCACTGTAGAAGTCTTAGTACGCCTGAAGGGAGGTGGCAGTGATAGCATGTGCTTAGGATGCGCACGCAATCACTGCCACCTCCCTTCGCCACTCTAACCTGTGCAGGAAAGTGTTGGCAGTGACTGTATGGGTGACTGAAGGAAATGTCAATTTCCCTTTCTCCGAGATCTAACAATACTGACCATTCTGTTACTTCTGATATACAGCTGGCCCTGACAGCTGGCTCTAGGACTATAGACTTAGAAAGCTTTACCGACTCCTTGGAACCGGGTACTCGGCTCCCAACTGCCGAGTACCCGTCTACCATAGAGCTCATATTGTTTGCATAGCCAGCAAACAAGAGAAATCCATGGCTTGCCTCCGTGGGGCTGGGAGGCTGGGTCCGTAACAGAATGGTGAGTATTGTTAGATCTCGGAGAAAGGGAAATTGACATTTCCTTCATTCTCCTTCGATCAATACTCACCATTCTGTTACTTCTGATATACACCAGATTTGATCAGTAACCTGGTGGGAAGGGGCAAGCCATCAATGCTACTTTTGCCCCTTGGAGAAAGAGTTAGACTTAAAATTTGACTAACGGAGACCTAAAAAAGGACCGTCAAGTTAACGGAACCGAATCACATTCGCATCTCTGTCCCCCCCCCCCCCCCCCTTTTCCTCCTAAGAAAAGGGAGAGAACTCACGAACATGCATCTCGCCTGAAAACACAAATATGCCAAGAGGGTTAACTGCTCTTTGCATATACACATGTATTAGCCTGGGAATGAGCATGAATATATAAGATGAATGAACATGATATATAGACATAACACAAAAAACTCTCAAACTTGAATTACCTTATGATAATTGGACTTCAGACGTACCGCCTCCAACCATTCACTGGTCCGGCCATCAGTGACACAATCTGGCTGTCATCCTCTCGCTCGACCATGTCTGCTTTAAATTCTTTTCTTACCAAAGTGAAAAAAGGATGAAGAGCAGTGTGGTCACTAAACTATCGTTTCAAAACAGCTAAAGCAAGTGGATTGGCTGCGTCTGACACATCCCTCATATAGTAATCCGTGAATGAGGACTCACAGTGCCATTGTGCAATGGTCATGATGTCCTCTAACGGAACACCACTGTAAAGAGCGGTCGAGGCGGCTATTCCTCTAACATCGTGTGCCCTTGCGCCTTGCATAGTATCCATGGATGCGGCGCCATAAGGTCTCTTATGGCAGATCCACAGATGTCTATCGTTCGACCGTAACGAGTCAGTCCGATTCATGTACTTAGTCAAAGCACGGACCGGGCACCAGACACTGGCATCGCGATCAAACCTTGTTAACTTCGGTATTATGATCGGTTTGCCAGGATATCTCAAAGATTGATTCTTTGACATAAACTCTGCTCTTGGCAGAAGACGCAGACCCTCTCCGGAGACAATAAATCAGTCCCTCTCCGCCGAAAGCGCATGGATCTCACTGCGTCTTCTAGCTGAGGAAGCTGCCAATAGAAAAACCGCCTTTAGAGTCAAATGCTTTAGACTAGCCGAATGCAACGGTTCGAAAGGGTGCTTGGCCTGTACATTAAGCACTAAAGATAGACTCCAGGCTGGAATGACTACCGCTTGTCTCGGTCGGAGATTGCTCATTCCCTTCACCATCACATTTTACTGGGCCACCTCTGGACTATCCCTGTTGGCTAGACAAGTGATAACTGATGCCAAAGCTGACTTGTATCCAGCAATTGTGATGGGAGCTAGTCCTGAAAAGAACAGCTCACAGAGAAAGTCTGCTATTTGCTGAATAGTGGATTGAAAGGTATCAATACCCTTTTCTTCACACCAGTCTGCAAATCTGTTAACCTTGTTGTTATATGACTTGAAGGTTGACCTCCTTCTCGCAGCCGCGATGAAATCAGCAGCTTGTCGAGAAAAGCCTTCCGACGTGGAACGTTGTTTGATAACATCCACGCAGTCAATTTGAACATTTCGGGACGCTTGTGTAGGAAGCGTCCCTTGGCTTGGGAGATTATGTTCGGAATCTCGGGCAACTGCACTGGGTTTTCCACCAGCAGATCTAGCAGATCCGTGAACCAGGCCCTGCTGGGCCAATACGGCGCTATTAGCAGGACCAGACACGGTTCCTCCCTGATCTTCACCAATACCTTCGGCAGAAGAATGGTGGGTGGGTACGCGTAAGCGTGCATCCCCCTCCAGCTTATCGCCAGAGCATCTGTATCGACGGCATTTGGATCTGGAATCGGCGAGACATAAGTCATGATTTGAGCATTTTCCCTTGTGGCGAACAAGTCCACATTGGGTTTGCCCCAATCCTCGAAGATCCTTCGCAGAACTGGAGGGTTGAGGGACCATTCTGTTGGCAGAATTCTCTGTCTGCGAGACAAAGCATCCGCCAGAATGTTCAATCGGCCAGGAATGTGAGCTGCTTTCAAAACAACTGAGTAATTCCTGCACCATTGAATCAAGTGCCACACTTTGATAGCGTGGGTGACCTGGTCCCGCCTTGGCGATTTATATATGATACTACCGTCGAATTGTCCGACCGTATCAATATCACATTGCCCCTGATCATCGGAAGAAACTCTTCCAACGCCAGTTCCACTGCCATCATTTCCACAGATTGATATGCAGCTGACTCGCTTGGAGAGTCCCTGTGCCCGAGACCTTGTGCTCT
>CM067362.1:110305167-110372735 GCA_034401795.1 Chaetoderma sp. LZ-2023a | reverse complement strand
ACAGACGGGTCAACCCTGGCTAGCCACGCCAGAGCATCTGACCAATCTACCTCCGACGAAGACACCCCGTTGACGTGCTCACGGGTCTGCCAGCCACGGCCTCCCAGCAAGGAGCCACGGCTGACACGCCAGGCACTCCGCTACCACACGATTCCACCGCCACCCCATGAAACACTCCGGTCCATGGGGTAGGTCCGCACGGAAAACCGTACGGACCCGTAGCAGTCGCGGAACCATAGCCGGACACGGGCGCCAACGGCACCCCACGTCCGACTGCCGGACCAGGCGAGATAGGTGAGTACCACGCCTGGCCCGGCACACCCGTTCCCGTGACGGCTGGTGCCAAACCAAGCCGCACGGAACCGGTGCACGGTAACGGATTGGCCTCAGCCACAGGCGGAGCCGCTGACCTGGCTTGCGCCAAACCAGACAAATGGAGGCCGGTTCCGTCCAGGACGGAATCAACCTCCATATTCTCCACCTGCGGCTTCACGGGCCGCAGCAACCTCTCCTCCTCGTCTTCAGACTCCGAAGAGTCGTCACTATACGAGTCAACCGTGGAGCCGTCCTGGCGGACGGCTCCCATACCTGACGGACCGGCCACCGCTACTGGACCACCCGGAGGTGGCCGCAGAGAAACAGAACCCGTCTGGCTTCTGCCAGGGGGCCGTACGAGACGGCCCCCGGCCGTACGAGACGGCCCCCTCGGTAACCAGTCCAGAATCCTGTCCGAGGACAGGATCCGTACCAGGCATGGGGAGAAACTGCCCCCCCAACCTTTGGTAGCAGGGACGACACCAGCGTGGGCAGAACGCTATGCAGAAAACCCTGCATAGCCGGACCAAACCACGCCGGCGGTGCCATCTCCGCCACCTCCAGCTGGGGACGTGGAGCACCCCCACCGGCCGAACCTGGCGCTCCACGATTTCCTCTCGGACCGCCTGACCCCGCGTCAGACCCAGCCAAGTCCTTCTGGGCAAGGAACTTAACCATCATCTCAACGGACCACACTGCACAAACATTACACCTATGATCAATATTACACAGGGAACACCTAAAACAGGCATGGTCCTTGAACACGACACGGACAAACTTATGGCATTCGTCACATGATGGCGGGGCTGGCTTGGCCTATAACATAAGCACAAACCTACAATAAACAAGCGGAACGAGACCCGGATGGAAGGCAGACAATTAATTTTCAAATAATTTGACTCATAAATTAACTGTAACCCTCCCGCACCCCACCCCGCCACGTTACAACAACGATCGCATTGATTATGACGACAAGAACGAGGCGGGCATTAAACACACCCATAATAGATCCTCCAGGATGTGTAACGGCTCCAGGAATCATATCGCATAGCATTCGGGGTATATTTACTAATCAATATAAATTATACTCCTAACGAAAGCAGCACGATATGTGAAGAAAACAACAAAATGTATAACAAACTGCTGTATCACACGGTAAAACCGCAGACCACGCATTTACTCAAGAATTTTGAAACCACCGATCATTGCAAACCGATCGTGATCGCACGTAAACTTGATCATTCTAAAGTTTCCGGTACCATTTTTAGTACGCAGCACCCAGAACAAGATGCGCGAATTAATGAAAAATTTTCTTCACATAAACATCCGAGCGACCGGGTGTGACGTCACCCGCTCGGATCCTACGGAGAACGACGTCAGCCGATATTCGTGTTAGAAATACCGTAGCATAACATCTATTTTCATATCTGCCGATCGCCTGTTGGGGGTTAAAGAAGGCGATTGTCTGGCATATATCGTTGTTAGCACACGTCCCAGATTCTATGGGGTCAGAAATTGGAACATGCGACACAACGAAATTTAGAGACCTAAGTCTTTTAACTATGGATAATAAAGAACGATACAACCTGGTTATCTTCGGCGGTATTCTCCATAGTATCCTTAGTTAATCCTTTCACGAACACACAAACTATCACAGATTAAAGACTTAGATTTTCTTTCACAAAAAACCACTAAAATCCTCAATGCAGAAAGCATGTATTGCTCTTGTTGCTATGCAAACAAGAATGAGCTCTATGGTAAACGGGTACTCGGCAGTTGGGAGCCGAGTACCCGGTTCCCAGGAGTCGGTAAAGCTTTCTAAGTCTATAATCCTAGAGCCGCTGTCAGGGCCAGCTGTATATCAGAAGTAACAGAATGGTGAGTATTGATCGAAGGAGAATGCAGGAAATGTCAATTTCCCTTTCTCCGAGATCTAACAATACTCACCATTCTGTTACTTCTGATATACAGCTGGCTCTGACAGCGGCTCTAGGACTATAGACTTAGAAAGCTTTACCGACTCCTGGGAACCGGGTACTCGGCTCCCAACTGCCGAGTACCCGTTTACCATAGAGCTCATATTGTTTGCATAGCCACCAAACAAGAGAAAACTATGGCTTGCCTCCGTGGGGCTGGGAGGCTGGGTCCGTAACAGAATGGTGAGTATTGTTAGATCTCGGAGAAAGGGAAATTGACATTTCCTGCATTCTCCTTCGATCAATACTCACCATTCTGTTACTTCTGATATACACCAGATTTGATCAGTAACCTGGTGGGAAGGGGCAAGCCATACATGCTAATTTTGCCCCTTGGAGAAAGATTTTAGACTTCAAACTTGACTAACGGAGACCTAAAAAGGACCGTCAAGTTTACGGAACCGAATCACATTCGCGTCACAGCTCCCCCCCCTTTTTCCTCCTAAGAAAAGGGAGAGAACTAACGAACATGTATCTCGCCTGAAAACACCAATATGCCAAGAGGGTTAACTACTCCCTGCATATCGCTTGTATTAGCCTGGGAATGAGCATGAATATATACGATGAATGAACATGATACATATACATAATACAAAAAACTCTCACTTGTTGAATTACCTTATGATAACAGGACTTCAGACGTACCGCCTACAACCATTCACCGGTTCGGCCATCAGTGACACAATCTGGTTGACATCCTCTCGCCTGACCATGCCTGCTTTAGGTTCTTTTCTTACCGAAGTGAGAAAAGGGGAAAAGCAGTGTGGTCACTAACTATCGTTTCAAAACAGCTAAAGCGAGTGGATTGGCTGAGTCTGACACATCCCTCATATAGTAATCCGTGAATGAGGACTCACAGTGCCATTGTGCAACGGCCATGATGTCCTATAACGGAACACCATTGTAAAGGGCGGTCGAGGCGGCTATTCCTCTGACATTGTCTGCCCTTACGCCTTGCACCTGGTGCCCAGTCGCCATCTCGTGAGTAGTCTGAATGCATTCGACCACCCAACGAGAGATAGTATCCATGGATGCGGCGCCATAAGACTTTTTATGGCAGATCCACAGATGTCTATCGTTCGACCGTAACGAGTCAGTCCGTTTCTTGTACTTAGTCAAAGCACGGACCGGGCACCAGACACTGGCATCACGATCAAACCTAGTTAACTTCGGTATAATGATCGGTTTGCCGGGATATCTCAAAGATTGGTTCTTTGACATAACCTCTGCTCTTGGCAGAAGACGCAGACCTTCTCCAGAAACAATAAATCGGTTCCTCTCTGCCGAAAGCGCATGGATCTCACTGCGCCTTTTAGCTGAGGAAGCTGCCAATAGAAAAACTGCCTTTAGAGTCAAATGCTTTAGACTAGCCGAACGCAACGGTTCGAAAGGGTGCTTGGCCAGTACATTAAGCACTAAAGATAGACTCCAGGCTGGAATGACTACCGGTTGTCTCGGTCGGAGATTGCTCATTCCCTCAACATCACATTTAACTGGGCCACCTCTGGACTATCCCTGTTGGCTAGACAAGGGATAAATGATGCCAAAGCTGACTTGTATCCAGCAACTGTGACGGGAGCTAGTCCTCAAAAGAACAGCTCACAGAGAAAGTCTGCTATTTGCTGATAGTGGATTGAAAGGTATCAATACCCTTTTCTTCACACCAGTCTGCAAATCTGTTAACCTTGTTGTTATATGACTTGAAGGTTGACCTACTTCTCGCAGCCGCGATGAAATCAGCAGCCTGTCGAGAAAAGCCTTCCGACGTGGAACGTTGTTTGATAACATCCACGCAGTCATTGAACATCTCGGGACGCTCGTGTAGGAAGCGTCCCTTGGCCTGGGAGATTATGTTCGGAATCTCGGGCAACTGCACAGGATTTTCCACCAGCAGATCTAGAAGATCCGTGAACCACGCCCTGCTCGGCCAATACGGTGCTATTAGCAGGACCAGACACGGTTCCTCCCTGACCTTCACCAAAACCTTCGGTAGAAGAATGGTGGGTGGGTACGCGTAAGCGTGCATCCCTCTCCAGCTTATCGCCAGAGCGTCTGTATCGACGGCATTTGGATCTGTAATCGGCGAGACATATGTCATGATTTGAGCATTTTCCTTTGTGGCGAACAAGTCCACGTTGGGTTTGCCCCAATGCTCGAAGATCCGTCGCAGAACTGGAGGGTTGAGGGACCATTCTGTTGGCAGGATTCTCTGTCTGCGAGACAAAGCATCCGCCAGAATGTTCAATCGGCCAGGAATACGAGCTGCTTTCAAAACAACCGAGTAATTCCTGCACCATTGAATCAAGTGCCACACCCTGATACACAGAGTGGGCGACCTGGTCCCGCCTTGGCGATTTATATATGATACTACTGTCGAATTGACCGACCGTATCAATATCACCTTGCCCCTGATCATCGGAAGGAACTCTTCCAACGCCAGTTCCACTGCCATCATTTCCAACAGATTGATATGCAGCTGACTCTCCGGGAGAGTCCATGTGCCCGAGACCTGGTTCTCCCAGGCAGGCACCCCACCCTTCCAGCGATGCATCCGTGTAAACGGACAGCTGGGGTTGGGGTAGGTGCAGCGAAACCCCTATTAGGAGATTCTGACGCTGTTTCCACCATAGCAGATGCGATATTATCGGCTCCAAAACTGGCACCAGTTTTGACAGGGGTTCTGTTCTCTGTTTCCACAGAGACATCAGATACAACTGGATAGGTCTTCGCATTAGAGCATCGTACGGGATAACCTGCTCCATGGAGACCATTATGCCCAGCATCTGAAGGAACCGCCTCGCCTTGAATGTGGTTTCCCACTCGAAAACTCTTGAGGATGGCTAACAGAGACACCACTCTGGGCTCTGATGGGTAAACCCTGCCCTCCTCAAGGTCGAATCGCATCCCCAAATAAACGAAACGTTGAGTGGGCGTCAACTCGGATTTCTCCTCGTTGACTATGCAGCTTAGATCTGAAAGTAACTTCAGAGTCAGAGCAGTATCCACGTTCAACCTGGCTGCCGAGTCTGCCTTAAGCAGCCAGTCGTCTATGTAGGTGTGTAGCGCCACGTTCTCTTTTCTGAGAAACGCTGTCACCGCAAGGACCACTCTTGTGAAAACCCTCGGAGCTGTCGACAGGCCAAACGGGAGACTGTAAACTCCCATAGTTGACTCTGAAACGCAAATCTCAGAAACCTGTGCCAACTCCGATTCATAGGAATGTGGAAATATGCATTTTTCAGATCGATCGATACACACCACATTCCTTTCCTCAATCCCGCATTACCGACCTCGGCATTTCCATCTGGAACCGAGGCGTATGGCTAAACCAATTTAATGGCCTGAGATTGAGTATGGGTCTCCATCCCCCTGTGCTCTTGGGGACAAGGAACATGTTTGAATAGAAGCCTGGAGTGTTTCGATTTGCTGGATTTATTGCTCCCTTCAGAAGCAAACCCGACACTTCCTTTTGAACGGCTTCTAACTTGTCTGGCTCCCTTGGTACGGGTGTCCAGACAGGTGCCAAAGACAGATTTTGTGGTGGAAAGTCCCACCACTCCGGCATGTAACCCTGGGATAACCATCCCAGGACCAGACTGTCTGACGTCACACCTTGCCAGGCCTCGACGAAACGCATGAGCCTTCCACCCACCATAGACGCCTCGACGTCTAACGGGGTTGTCCGGCTCGCAGTCCGCCCCCCCACTCTTTCTTAACGAGAGAGAGAGAGAACCATTTCGTTCTAGGCACGACGGGTATAACTGGCACCGCTGTTCCTGTCACACAGGCGCGGTCCAGGCGGATATGAAGGGAGCTTTCGTACCCTCAGGTACGCTTCGGCCCCTTCTGTCCGCCCTTTGAGGCCTTACCCTTACCCTTCCCCTTGCCCTTCCCACCTCTAGGGCGGTCAGGAGCAACATTGGGGAGGGTAGGCGCCTCTACAACCTTCCTGGGCTTCTTCGCCGGCGGCGGCTCTGAAATCCCAGCTGAAGCAGAAGTCGCAACAGGCCTAGCTTTCGCCTTGCCCTTATGCTTCTTCTGCTCCTTTGAAGGTTGTCCCGTTAGCGGTTTCCCCACAGGCCCTAGTGCATGCGCTTGTCGCACTAGCTCTAGCTGTAGGTTTACCGCTAACCGATTCTGCGCGATACTGGCGGTATCCTCTAAGATGGCCCACGCTTGGCCACCGAAGATGCTAGGCCCTGTCAGGGGTGTCCCAAGGAGACGCTCCCTGACTGCCGTAGCCGGACGCATATGGTCAATGACCATTTGCCTCCTGGATTTCGTCACACGCGCTTGCACCCTTGCCAATGCGTCCATCGACAGCACCAGGCCGTCATTGACACATGAAAGCGCCACAGGTGGCACAGGGTGGCCTGCCCCGCTTCAGCCCACACCGACTGAAGGAGACGATAAGAGTGGTTGACAGCGCTCATCGCTGCCCTCACACCCTCATCGCTAGGGACAGGACTTCTTCCTGGTGTACCTGAGACTTGTCCACAAGTGCCGGACCGGGGTGACCCGGCACGGCACTCTGGACGCCCAGTACCCATCGGTCACTCCGTGACCGACGGGACTACACCATACCTGTCGTATTCCCCCCGCGGAATACGACATCTTGCCCGCACCTCCCTGGAGGCCGCAGGGAGCTGACCCTTGGTCATCAGTTGTTTGCTATAAATAGCATCCAACCATTCTATGAACCGTGGATCCAGTCCCACTGACTGGATCCGGGCCGCGGGCAAAATCCCCGTCCTGATCGACGCAACCGACGGACGGGGCGCATCTTCATCGGCCGTGGCCGAAACCACAGACGGGTCAACCCTGGCTAGCCACGCCAGAGCATCTGACCAATCTACCTCCGATGAAGACACCCCCGCAAACACGTCACCCGTTGACGTGCTCACGGGTCTGCCAGCCACGGCCTCCCAGCAAGGAGCCACGGCTGACACGCCAGGCACTCCGGTACCACACGGTTCCGCCGCCACCCCATGAAACACTCCGGTCCATGGGGTAGGTCCACACGGAAAACCGTACGGACCCGTAGCAGTCGCGGAACCATAGCCGGACACGGGCGCCCACGGCACCCCACGTCCGACTGCCGGACCAGGCGAGATAGGTGAGTACCACGCCCGGCTCGGCACACCCGTTCCCGTGACGGCTGGTGCCAAACCAAGCCGCACGGAACCGGTGCACGGTAACGGATTTGCCTCAGCCACAGGCGGAGCCGCTGACCTGGCTTGCGCCAAACCAGACAAATGGAGGCCGGATCCGTCTAGGACGGAATCAACCTCCATATTCTCCACCTGCGGCTTCACGGGCCGCAGCAACCTCTCCTCCTCGGCCTCCTCGTCTTCAGACTCCGAAGAGTCGTCACTAGACGAGTCAACCGTGGAACCGTCCTGGCGGACGGCTCCCACACCTGACGGACCGGCCACCGCTACTGGACCACCCGGAGGTGGCCGCAGAGAAACAGAAACCCGTCTGGCCGAAGCCAGACGGGACTGCCAGGGGGCCGTACGAGACGGCCCCCTCGGTAACCAGTCCAGAATCCTGTCCGAGGACAGGATCCGTACCAGGCATGGGGAGAAACTGCCCCCCAACCTTTGGTAGCAGGGACGACACCAGCGTGGTCAGAACGCTATGCAGAAAAACCCTGCAGAGCCGGACCAAACCACGCCGGCGGTGCCATCTCCGCCACCTCCAGCTGGGGACGTGGAGCACCCGCACCGGCCGAACCGGGCGCTCCACGATTTACTCTCGGACCGCCTGACCCCGCGTCAGACCCAGCCAAGTCCTTCTGGGAAAGGAACTTAACCATCGTTTCGACGGACCACACTGCACAAACATTACACCTATGATCTATATTACACAGGGCACACATAAAACAGACATGGTCCTTGAACATTACACGGACAAACTTATGGCAGTCGTCACATGATGGCGGGGCTGGCTTGGCCTATAAAATAAGCACAAACCTACAATAAACAAGCGGAACGAGACCCGGATGGAAGGCAGACAATTAATTTTCAAATAATTTGACTCATAAATTAACCGTAACCTCCCCGCACCCCACCCCGCCACGTTACAACAACGATCGCATTGATTATGACGACAAGTACGCGGCGGGCACAACACACCCATAATAGATCCTCCAGGATGTGTAACGGCTCCAGGAATCATATCGCATAGCATTCAGTGTATATTTACTAATCAATATAAATTATACTCCTAACGAACGCAGCACGATATGTGAAGAAAACAACAAAATGTATAACAAAACTGCTGTCTCACACGGTAAAACCGCAGACCACACATCTACTCAAGAATTTTGAAACCACCGATCATTGCAAACCGATCGTGATCACACGTAAACTTGATCATTCTAAAGTTTCCGGTACCATTTTTAGTACGCAGCACCCAGAATAAGATGCGCGAATTAATGAAAAATTTTTCTTCACATAAACATCCGAGCGACCGGGTGTGACGTCACCCGCTCGGATTCTACGGAGAACGACGTCAGCCGATATTCGTGTTAGAAATACCGTAGCAAACACCTATTTTCATATCTGCCGATCGCCTGTTGGGGTTTAAAGAAGGCGATCGTCTGGCATATATCGTTGTTAGCACACGTCCCAGATTCTATGGGGACAGAAATTGGAACATGCGACACAACGAAATTTAGAGACCTAAGTCTTTTAACTATGGATAATAAAGAACAATACAACCTGGTTTTCTTGGGCGGTATTCTCCATAGTCCTTAGTTAATCCTTTCAGAACACACAAACTATCACTGATTAAAGACTTAGATTATTTTAAAACACTAAAATCCTTAATGCAAAAAGCATGTATTGCTCTTGTCGCTATGCAAACAAGAATGAGCTCTATGGTAAACGGGTACTCGGCAGTTGGGAGCCGAGTACCCGGTTCCCAGGAGTCGGTAAAGCTTTCTAAGTCTATAGTCCTAGAGCCGCTGTCAGGGCCAGCTGTATATCAGAAGTAACAGAATGGTGAGTATTGATCGAAGGAGAATGCCCATATCTCATTTCAATGGGGAAATTTCTTTTATTTATAAAGGAAAGCCGGTGAATATTTTAGAATTAGTTTGCCTTTGCTGACCTGGTGAGTTGGGCAGCAACAGCTTTCAGTCAACTCAAAGTACTTGAAATTGGTTTCAAAACATTCACCAAGTTAACGGTATCTATGGTTACCATGAAATTTGGAATTCAGGATTCAAAGTATATAAACTGATCCCAACACGCGCAAATCATCGATGGAGCTTATGTAGAGATGGGCGGGGCATAGCTAAAAGTTTTCCATTAGAAAATCAAAATTTCTGCTTTGTCCTTCGTTTTGTCAATTCCAGTTTTTACTATGTTTAACCCTTTCGTGACAAGTTCTGAAAATAATGTGGCATGGACCATGATGGTTGTAGCCTAATTTTTCAATCCGAAAGAAAATTACATTTTAGTATGATGACTGAATTAATTATACCTACCAACCTTGTCTCTTTGAGTCCATTCATTATCCCCATACCTACCTTGTCTCCTTGAGTCCATTTATTATCTCCATGTTTTGAAAAAATGGGGATATAATTGCCTCCATCCACTTATCTGTACGTCCATCATGCTATCTCCTCCCAAACAATTCGGTCAATTTCAACCAAATTTGGTATGGCGGTTACCCATATGATTGCGCTTTGCAAGACAACATTTAGATTTGGCCCTGCCCACTGGAGGTCAGGGGGTGGGGTCCAAAGTTCAAATATCCAAAAAAAATGTCTGTCATACTTTACTCCCAAACTGTTGTGTGGAATTCAAAGAAATTTGGTGTGTGGGTTGCCAATATAATTGTGGATTGCCTGACATTTATTTCTTTGGGTTGGAGAAGGGGTTAAAAAGTCAAGAAATTTATTGTAAGCAGAGATTTGAGTCTTCCAGAATTATCTAGATTTCTGGATTTTCATAGACCACTCTCGCACACCAGTTGACACCCTCTCCATGAATTGAAATTAAGCCAAATGAGCGACTACGTTCATATAGGACTAGTGATTACTAGATTCTACTTTAGCCCTTCAAATTTTTTATACACACCAAGGGAAGACTATTTTTGAAATTTTACAACTGGAATGACTGGCTCAATTACCGAGCATTCTAGTGGTAAATTTTCAAAAGGTCTTACTCTGCTAATCAACATTTCTTAAGATCACAGCAGAGGCATTCATTGGCCACCATGACCATTAAAGGGTTGACAAATGAAATTGTTACCATTGGGCTGGTCATTGTATTAACACTGGTCAATTTCTACTAGCCTCTGGCTCATGTTAATTTTAACTCCTGCTCTCACAGATCACTTCCTCTGATGACAATCCACTCCAGTCTCTGTGTAATGAAACTAATTCAAACAAATTTGGTATGTGATTATGGAGTGCAGAGGATACGGCCCCAGGGATGGGATGGCTAAAGAGGTCAATGTGGTGAGCATGGGGACTTCCTATAATGCGTCATCGACCAAGCAATCTAGTTATCACTCACTTACCATCATTGTCGAAGACTTGATGCTTGATAAATAACATTATGAACAGGAGTAATCAGAGATTGTAAACCACCGCCGAGACCACCCTACCGTTTTTGTCACATCCAAATTTGCTAAATCTTTATGTATGATCACACAGATCACAGCCAAAGTCTGGAAACCCTTGTTTAGGTTATGTTGGTTTGTTGTGTTAAAATTTTAAACGAATCAGATCAGTAGTTTTTTAGATGCAATACTGGACGCATGCACACACATAATACCCTCTTTCCCCTTAGGGCAAGGGTAATAATCCAGGAATGAATAGCAATAAAGATCAAAAGTACCTGCAATCTAAATAAACAATCTGAGTATATTTTGACAAATTTATTTGGAATCTATTGTTGTCCAAAACAACACCAGTTCCCAATCAAATTAGACTCGATATATTCAACAAATCTACTATACATAGTCCAGTCTGATTACCTAAGATGAGATTCTCTCTCTCCCTCTCACTTCGAGTAAACAATATTTCCACTGGAACATGTTGTCACCTAATGCAGCAACATCTTCCAGTCCAATCGATCTCAAAATATTCAACAATTTAATCACCAGTCCTACTAAGTAATATGACACTTACATAGAAGAAATTGTATTTGACATACATGTAGTTTACAATGGCAGCTTATACAATAAGTGATTCGAAATAAAATGGTACAGTAGATTTACATCAAGCGCATCAGATTTAACCCTTACCACTCTGATGTCGATATTCTATCTTTTAATATTCCAATAGCCTGGAAAACTGGACTGTTCTACTTCTGCTAATAGAAACTGGTGTACATGTTCTAACAACTTTGGTTTGGTAGATGATGTTGCTATTTGCGACAGCAACATCTTCCATCAAATCTGTTGAGACAAGAACACCAGTTCTTTTAATTTAATTTGAAAATTTAAAATTTTGACATAGAATGGTAGGGGTTAATAAAATAGTGCAGAAGATAGAATTACAGAATCATCATTTTCATGAAATCTCAACCAGATCACTGTCCTATTCGCCATATGATCCTGAAGAAAACAAGAAGAGAAACATTTACAAGATGAAAGAACAATAGAAAACGGAAATAAAACTGGAACAGTCAACAAAGGTGATTTCAAAGGGCAATAGCAAGCTAATATGTCTCATGACTGGCATTACTTTAATAATGCATGTTACGGGCCCTTATTGACCCAGTAGCGGCCCTATAACAATATCTCCCTAGAAGCTAAATGACGGGTGTGATATAATGGTATTAATGGGGCAAGCTATGTAAGGATGCACACTTTAAATCTTGTAGGCGTCACTGTAGCTATTCAGCTGTATGTAATATTTTATCGAACGCAATTATAAATTAGGTCAGACACTCACTAAGCGATTCTGGCCATCAGGAAATCGAGTACGCGGTTAAATAAAGGAATCGACACGCTATCGTTGACGATTTTACGCTAGGAATTTCATTCACAGAAAACTATTTATATTTTCCCGTAGAAATTTGTAAACAAACTGAATTGACCAATCAACAGTGGATTTATAAAATTCAATCATCTGACGTAATGTAACGCTAAGTTTGATTGGATAAAACGCCTGTAATGCTTGCGTATTTAGCGATCGAAAACTGGTGCTCTTAAAGCCGTCCAGACAGCGCGTAGGCCACCATGTCCAATTATTGAAAACCGTCCAGACGGCTCGTAGGTTTATTTGTACGCTTTTTGCGCGCCGTCTAGACGGCTCGTAGGTTCCTTAGGGTTAAGGCAGCAACACATCCCAGTCAAATTATTTTCAAAAAAAAATCATTAATGGTCCCATGAATACTGTGATTTCATTGACTAGGGTTAACATATATATTTTGTAACTTACCAACCTACATCACATATCCCTTTGAACTGGTAGGCTAAACAAAGTACACATCATTCAATACAATGTAAGAAGGCTGAATAGTGTTAGTGCTTAACTGGAAGCGGTTGCAGGCGATGGCAGCTGTGAACAAAAGGGCCCCCTTAAAAACTTGCAACATATTCAACAGCTTATTAAGATGAAATGCAGGAAATGTCAATTTCCCTTTCTCCGAGATCTAACAATACTCACCATTCTGTTACTTCTGATATACAGCTGGCCCTGACAGCGGCTCTAGGATTATAGACTTAGAAAGCTTTACCGACTCCTGGGAACCGGGTACCCGGCTCCCCACTGCCGAGTACCCGTTTACCATAGAGCTCATATTGTTTGCGTAGCCACCAAACAAGAGAAAACTATGGCTTGCCTCCGTGGGGCTGGGAGGCTGGGTCCGTAACAGAATGGTGAGTATTGTTAGATCTCGGAGAAAGGGAAATTGACATTTCCTGCATTCTCCTTCGATCAATACTCACCATTCTGTTACTTCTGATATACACCAGATTTGATCAGTCACCTGGTGGGAAGGGGCAAGCCATACATGCTAATTTTGCCCCTTGGAGAAAGATTTTAGACTTCAAACTTGACTAACGGAGACCTAAAAGGACCGTCAAGTTCACGGAACCGAATCACATTCGCGTCACAGCCCCCCCCCCTTTTTCCTCCTAAGAAAAGGGAGAGAACTAACGAACATGTATCTCGCCTGAAAACACCAATATGCCAAGAGGGTTAACTACTCCCTGCATATCGCTTGTATTAGCCTGGAATGAGCATGAATATATACGATGAATGAACATGATACATATACATAATACAAAAAACTCTCACTTGTTGAATTACCTTATGATAACAGGACTTCAGACGTACCGCCTACAACCATTCACCGGTTCGGCCATCAGTGACACAATCTGGTTGACATCCTCTCGCTTGACCATGCCTGCTTTAGGTTCTTTTCTTACCAAAGTGAAAAAAGGGGAAAAGCAGTGTGGTCACTAACTATCGTTTCAAAACAGCTAAAGCGAGTGGATTGGCTGAGTCTGACACATCCCTCATATAGTAATCCGTAAATGAGGACTCACAGTGCCATTGTGCAACGGCCATGATGTCCTCTAACGGAACACCATTGTAAAGGGCGGTCGAGGCGGCTATTCCTCTAACATCGTGTGCCCTTACGCCCTGCACCTGGTGCCCAGTCGCCATCTCATGAGTAGTTTGAATGCATTCGACCACCCAACGAGAGATAGTATCCATGGATGCGGCGCCATAAGGCTTTTTATGGCAGATCCACAGATGTCTATCGTTCGACCGTAACGAGTCAGTCCGTTTCTTGTACTTAGTCAAAGCACGGACCGGGCACCAGACACTGGCATCACGATCAAACCTGGTTAACTTCGGTATAATGATCGGTTTGCCGGGATATCTCAAAGATTGGTTCTTTGACATAAATTCTGCTCTTGGCAGAAGACGCAGACCTTCTCCAGAAACAATAAATCGGTTCCTCTCTGCCGAAAGCGCATGGATCTCACTGCGCCTTCTAGCTGAGGAAGCTGCCAATAGAAAGACCGCCTTTAGAGTCAAATGCTTTAGACTAGCCGAACGCAACGGTTCGAATGGGTGCTTGGCCAGTACATTAAGCACTAAAGATAGACTCCAGGCTGGAATGACTACCGGTTGTCTCGGGCGGAGATTGCTCATTCCCTTCAACATCACGTTTAACTGGGCCACCTCTGGACTATCCCTGTTGGCTAGACAAGGGATAACTGATGCCAAAGCTGACTTGTATCCAGCAATTGTGACGGGAGCTAGTCCTGTAAAGAACAGCTCACAGAGAAAGTCTGCTATTTGCTGAATAGTGGATTGAAAGGTATCAATACCCTTTTCTTCACACCAGTCTGCAAATCTGTTAACCTTGTTGTTATATGACTTGAAGGTTGACCTCCTTCTCGCAGCCGCGATGAAATCAGCAGCCTGTCGAGAAAAGCCTTCCGACGTGGAACGTTGTTTGACAACATCCACGCAGTCAATTTGAACATTTTGGGACGCTCGTGTAGGAAGCGTCCCTTGGCCTGGGAGATTATGTTCGGAATCTCGGGCAACTGCACAGGATTTTCCACCAGCAGATCTAGAAGATCCGTGAACCACGCCCTGCTCGGCCAATACGGCGCTATTAGCAGGACCAGACACGGTTCCTCCCTGACCTTCACCAATACCTTCGGTAGAAGAATGGTGGGTGGATACGCGTAAGCGTGCATCCCTCTCCAGCTTATCGCCAGAGCGTCTGTATCGACGGCATTTGGATCTGGAATCGGCGAGACATATGTCATGATTTGAGCATTTTCCTTTGTGGCGAACAAGTCCACGTTGGGTTTGCCCCAATGCTCGAAGATCCGTCGTAGAACTGGAGGGTTGAGGGACCATTCTGTTGGCAGGATTCTCTGTCTGCGAGACAAAGCATCCGCCAGAATGTTCAATCGGCCAGGAATATGAGCTGCTTTCAAAACAACCGAGTAATTCCTGCACCATTGAATCAAGTGCCACACCCTGATGCACAGGGTGGGCGACCTGGTCCCTCCTTGGCGATTTATATATGATACTACTGTCGAATTGTCCGACCGTATCAATATCACCTTGCCCCTGATCATCGGAAGGAATTCTTCCAACGCCAGTTCCACTGCCATCATTTCCAACAGATTGATATGCAGCTGACTCTCCGGGAGAGTCCATGTGCCCGAGACCTGGTGTTCTCCCAGGCAGGCACCCCACCCTTCCAGCGATGCATCCGTGTAAACGGACAGCTGGGGGTGGGGTAGGTGCAGCGAAACCCCTATTAGGAGATTCTGACGCTGTCTCCACCATAGAAGATGCGATATTATCGGCTCCAAAACTGGCACCAGTTTTGACAGGGGTTCTGTTCTCTGTTTCCACAGAGACATCAGATACAACTGGATAGGTCTTCGCATTAGAGCAGCGTACGGGATAACCTGCTCCATGGAGACCATCATGCCCAGCATCTGAAGGAACCGCCTCGCCTGAATGTGGTTTCCCACTCGAAAACTCCCGAGGATGGCTAACAGAGACACCACTCTGGGCTCTGACGGGTAAACCCTGCCCTCCTCGAGGTCGAATCGCATCCCCAAATAAACGAAATGTTGAGTGGGTGTCAACTCGGATTTCTCCTCGTTGACTAACCAGCCTAGATCTGAAAGTAACTTCAGAGTCAGAGCAGTATCCACGTTCAACCTGGCTGCCGAGTCTGCCTTGAGCAGCCAGTCGTCTATGTAGGTGTGTAGCGCCACGTTCTCTTTTCTGAGAAACGCTGTCACCGCAAGGACCACTCTTGTGAAAACCCTCGGAGCTGTCGACAGGCCAAACGGGAGAACTGTAAACTCCCATACTTGATTCTGAAACGCAAATCTCAGAAACCTGTGCCAACTCCGATTGATCGGAATGTGGAAATATGCATCTTTCAGATCGATCGATACACACCACATTCCTTTCCTCAATCCCGCCATTACCGACCTCGGTGTTTCCATCTGGAACCGAGGCGTATGGATAAACCAATTTAATGGCCTGAAATTGAGTATGGGTCTCCATCCCCCCGTGCTCTTGGGGACAAGGAACATGTTTGAATAGAAGCCTGGAGTGTTCCGGTTTGCTGGTTTTATTGCTCCCTTCAGAAGCAAACCCGACACTTCCTTTTGAACGGCTTCTAACTTGTCTGGCTCCCTTGGTACGGGTGTCCAGACTGGTGCCAAAGACAGATTTTGCGGCGGAAAGTCCCACCACTCCGGCATGTAACCCTGGGATAACCATCCCAGGACCAGACTGTCTGACGTCACACCTCGCCAAGCCTCGACGAAACGCATGAGCCTTCCACCCACCATAGACGCCTCGACGTCTAACGGGGTTGTCCGGCTCGCAGTCCGCCCCCCCCCTTTCTTAACGAGAGAGAGTGAGAACCATTTCGTTCTAGGCACGACGGGTATAACTGGCACCGCTGTTCCTGTCGCACAGGTGCGGTCCAGGCGGATATGAAGGGAGCTTGCGTACCCTCAGGTACGCTTCGGCCCCTTCTGTCCGCCCTTTGAGGCCTTACCCTTACCCTTCCCCTTGCCCTTACCACCTCTAGGGCGGTCAGGAGCAACATTGGGGAGGGTAGGCGCCTCTACAGCCTTCCTGGGTTTCTTTGCCGGCGGCGGCTCAGAAAACCCAGCCGAAACAGAAGTCGCAATAGGCCTGGCTTTCGCCTTGCCCTTATGCTTCTTCTGTTTCTTCGAAGGCTGTCCGGTTAGCGGCTTGCCCACAGCCCCTAGTGCGTGCGCTTGCCGCACCAGCTCTAGCTGGAGATTCACCGCTAACCGATTCTGCGCAATGCTGGCGGTGTCCTCTAAGATGGCCCGCGCCTGGCCACCAAAGATGCTAGGCCCTGTCAGGGGCGTCCCAAGAAGACGCTCCCTGACTGCCGTAGCCGGACGCATATGGTCAATGACCATTTGCCTCCTGGACTTCGTCACACGCGCTTGCACCCTTGCCAATGCGTCCATTGACAGCACCAAGCCGTCATTAACGCACGATAGCGCCACAGGTGGCACAGGGTGGCCTGCCCCCGCTTCAGCCCACACCGACTGAAGTAGACGATAGGAGTGATTGACAGCGCTCATGGCTGCCCTCACACCCTCATCGCATAGGGCCAGGACTTCTTCCTGGTGTACCTGGGCTTTATCCACTAGTGCCGGACCGGGACCACCCGACCCCGCACTCTGGACGCCCAGTACCCATCGGTCATCCTCAGTGACCGACGGGACTACACCATACCTGTCGTATTCACCCCTCGGAATACGGCACCTTGCCCGCACCTCCCTGGAGGCCGCAGGGAGCTGACCCTTGGTCATCAGTTGTTTACTATAAATAGCATCCAACAAATCAATGAACCGTGGATCCAGTCCCACTGACTGGATCCGGGCCGCGGGCAAAATCCCCGTCCTAATCGACGCAACCGACGGACGGGGCGCATCTTCATCGGCCGTGGCCGAAACCACAGACGGGTCAACTCTGGCTAGCCACGCCAGAGCATCAGACCAGTCTATCTCCGAAGAAGATACCCCCGCAAACACGTCACCCGTTGACATGCTTACGGGTCTGCCAGCCATGGCCTCCCGGCCAGGAGCCACGGCTGACACGCCAGGCACTCCGCTACCACATGGTTCCGCCGCCACCCCATGAAACACTCCGGTCCATGGGGTAGGTCCGCACGGAAAACCGTACGGACCCGTAACCGTCGCGGAACCATAGCCAGCCACGGGCGCCAACGGCACCCCATGTCCGGCTGCCAGACCAGGCGAGATAGGTGAGTACCACGCCTGGCCCGGCACACCGGTTCCCCTGACGGCTGGTGACAAACCAAGCCGCGTGGAACCGGTGCACGGTAACGGATTGGCCTCAGCCGCAGGCGGAGCCGCTGACCTGGCTTGCGCCAAACCAGACAAATGGAGGCCGGTTCCGTCCAGGACGGAATCAACCTCCATATTCTCCACCTGCGGCTTCACGGGCCGCAGCAACTTCTCCTCCTCGGCCTCATCGTCTTCAGACTCCGAAGAGCCGTCACTAGACGAATAAACCGTGGAGCCGTCCTGGCGGACGGCTCCCACACCTGACGGACCGGCCACCGCTACTGGACCACCCGGAGGTGGCCGCAGAGAGACAGAACCCGTCTGGCCGAAGCCAGACGGACCCGCCAGGGGGCCGTACGAGACGGCCCCCTCGGTAACCAGTCCAGAATCCTGTCCGAAGACAGGATCCGTACCAGGCATGGGGAGAAACTGCCCCCCAGCCTTTGGTAGCAGGGACGACACCAGCGTGGGCAGAACGCTATGCAGAAAACCCTGCATAGCCGGACCAAACCACGCAGGCGGTGCCATCTCCGCCACCTCCAGCTGGGGACGTGGAGCACCCCCACCGGCCGAACCGGGCGCTCCACGATTTCCTCTCGGACCGCCTGACCCCGCGTCAGACCCAGCCAAGTCCTTCTGGGCAAGGAACTTAACCATCGTTTCGACGGACCACACTGCACAAACATTACACCTATGATCTATATTACACAGGGCACACCTAAAACAGACATGGTCCTTGAACATAACACGGACAAACTTATGGCAGTCGTCACATGATGGCGGGGCTGGCTTGGCCTATAAAATAAGCACAAACCTACAATAAACAAGCGGAACGAGACACGGATGGAAGGCAGACAATTAATTTTCAAATATTTTGACTCATAAATTAACCGTAACCTCCCGCACCCCACCCCGCCACGTTACAACAACGATCGCATTGATTATGACGACAAGAACGCGGCGGGCACAACACACCCATAATAGATCCTACAGGATGTGTAACGGCTCCAGGAATCATATCGCATAGCATTCAGGGTATATTTACCAATCAATATAAATTATACTCCTAACGAACGCAGCACGATATGTGAAGAAAACAACAAAATGTATAACAACTGCTGTCTCACACGGTAAAACCGCAGACCACGCATCTACTCAAGAATTTTGAAACCACCGATCATTGCAAACCGATCGTGATCACACGAAAAACTTGATCATTCTAAAGTTTCCGGTACCATTTTTTAGTACGCAGCACCCAGAACAAGATGCGCGAATAAATGAAAAAAATTTTCTTCACATAAACATCCGAGCGACCGGGTGTGACGTCACCCGCTCGGATTCTACGGAGAACGACGTCAGCCGATATTCGTGTTAGAAATACCGTAGCAAACACCTATTTTCATATCTGCCGATCGCCTGTTGGGGTTTAAAGAAGGCGATCGTCTGGCATATATCGTTGCTAGCACACGTCCCAGATTCTATGGGGTTAGAAATTGGAACATGCGACACAACGAAATTTAGAGACCTAAGTCTTTTAACTATGGATATAAAGAACAATACAACCTGGTTATCTTGGGCGGTATTCTCCATAGTCCTTAGTTATTCCTTTAGCGCACAAACTATCACCGATTAAAGACTTAGAATCTTTTTAAAAAACACTAAAATCCCTAATGCGAAAAGCATGTATTGCACTTGTTGCTATGCAAACAAGAATGAGCTCTATGGTAAACGGGTACTCGGCAGTGGGGAGCCGGGTACCCGGTTCCCAGGAGTCGGTAAAGCTTTCTAAGTCTATAATCCTAGAGCCGCTGTCAGGGCCAGCTGTATATCAGAAGTAACAGAATGGTGAGTATTGATCGAAGGAGAATTGAGTTTCTGCGATACTATGACTTTAGTTGAAAGAGTTAACAATTTTTATTTAGAAATTACTAATGATTGTTTTCTCTGGCTTAAATAGTGAATGATAAAAAGTTTTACTGTGATCAGCGTGTATCAATCGGCTCACTACGAATGCTATATATATATATATATATATATATATATATACTACTACGTCATTCTTAAAATTACCGCGTAAAACATTGTTTATTTTCTTTACCGTCGGTAGTTTCCTTGCGATTGGTTGCTCGATATATAGTTATATTTATTAACCAAAAATCTTGCGAAAAAGTATGTTCCCGACTTTGTACTCGAGAACACTCTTGCGCATGCGTCGACATGCCATTCTAAATCTGTCGCTTACGCGAATCAAGTGCGATACGCCGCCGTAGCATGGCTCACTATACTGCGTCAGCCTTGATTTGAGGATGTGCTAACAGGAGTTTAGCATTCGCGATGATATAACTTAGTTTCCGAAACAAACATTGTCTAAATCGACCAGAATCAGCCTAGATAAACTTGTATTTTTAAAGTTTATCATAATGCTAACTAATGACGAGGCAATGATCAATAGCCATACCCCCCCTATAGGAGAATTTAGATTTACAAGAGTCTGTTACGAGCAATATGTCGACGACCGTGAATACCCCGTGATACATATTGCGAGTTTCCGACTGGTGTCCAAACTAAAAACTGAAGTCTGTAACAGTTTATTATTATACCGGAAGAAGGAAGCCGCTAACGCATGCGCGCATCGCTAGCTTTTAGAATTTTGATCTATAGAGCGCTTACTGAACTCGATTCACCGGCGGTTATTTGTCCCATAATGAAGGAAGGTATGAAGATATGCGCTCTATAGCTATATATGTCTATGGGCTATATCGGAAATGAGCCTCCAACGCATGCGCATCTCGCTTCCTTATTAAATTTGACAATCGTTTTGCAACCTTTTGCGACTTTTTATCAAAAATATTTCAAAATTAAGTCAATTGACTGAATTTTACATCAAAATTATGTATCGCAGAAAATAGCTAAGCGAAGTTGTAAATGTGTAGCAACAGGTACTCATTTGCATCGCATTTTGCGATGCGATACCGCTCAAAATATTCCCTGTAAATATATTAATTTAGTATTTGTCGAACATAGAGTCCATAAATTCTAAAAGGATTTCAGGTTTAACATACTATCGCGTATTTTTGTACTGGTGCTGTTCCATAGTTTTGTGGCTGCTATTGTAATTCGTTGTTTTCCTATTTCTGTTCGTGTAAATTGAGTGTGTAAATTGTGTTTTGTCCTAGTGTTGTGTTTGTGGATGTCGGTGCTTAGTGTGAAATTGGAGGCTATGGATTGTGGCAATGTATTGTGGTGAAACTCCTTTACAATGGTGTACATCTGTAGTTTGCCTATGTCCTTTAGTTTTAATAGCTTTTCTGACTTGAATATATTCTGGCCCTTTGCTAGTTTAGAAAAGAGTTTTAGTGCCTTTTTCTGTAGACTTTGTAGTTTTGTTAGGTTGCTTTTGTGTATATTCGTCCAGATAGCGTTACAGTAGGTGAGATGCGGAAGAACAAGGGTGCAGTATAGAGTTTTAATTGTAGCTGGTGTCATGTAAGGTTTTAGTTTTTGTATGACACCTATGCCTCTTGCCACCTTTGCTGTTACCGTCCCGATTTGTTTAGCCCAGGTCAAATGTTTATCCAAATATACTCCCAAGAATTTGGCAAACAGGGCCTCCTCAATTTCTTTTTTGTTTATGTAGATTTTTGGAATTTCATCTTTTTTTAGTTTGAGATTTGTAAATGACATAATTTGTTTTGTCAACATTCAACGATAATTTGTTTATTGAAAACCAGTCAGTAATTTCTTCCATTTCCTTATTTGTTTTTCTGTATACGGTGTCTATGTTGTCATCGCAGCAAAAAGCATTTGTGTCATCAGCGAACAGTATTAATGACATGTGCTTGCATATGTTAGGTAGATCATTCATGTAAAGAAGGAACAGCAGAGGGCCAAGAATAGATCCCTGTGGAACACCACAAGTTAATTGCCTGTTTTCAGAGTATATCTCATTCTTTTACTTAGGTAGTTCTGAAACCAGGTGAGTGCACTGCCTCTTATACCATAATAGGCAAGTTTTTCTAGTAAGATCTGGTGGTTGATAGTGTCGAAAGCTTTTGAAAGGTCCAACAAGAAGATGCCTATTATACTTTGTTTTTTTGCCAGTGATTCAACAATTTTTTCTGTCATTTCGGCTATTGCATGCATTGTTGAATGTTTCTCACGAAATCCATATTGCGATTTGTATAAAATGGACTTTTTGTCCAGGTAATTTGTCAGTCGATTGTACATAAGGCGCTCTAGTAAATTGGAGAAAAGTGGAAGTATGGAGACTGGTCTGTAGTTTGAGCAGTTACATTAGTAGAATCCTTGGCTTTATAAATTGGTGTAACACGTGCTATTTTTAGTTTTGATGGGAAAATGCCTTGTGCTACGGATAAGTTGCAAATGTGACTAAGTGGGATAAGGATATCCATAACACACGTTTTATAAATGCGCCACTTAAAACCATCGATTCCGGCACTTTTGGCTGGGTTGAGTTTGTTTAGAACGTTAAAGATCCCTTCAGTGTTAGTAGGGTTAACGAAGAATGATGATTGATAGCTGCCTGTAAGGCAATCAGAAAAAATTTTCTTGGATGTTGATTGGATTTTGTTCGAAAGTTCTGGTCCTATATTTACGAAATAATCATTGAATCCATTGGAAATTGTAAAAATTATTAGTAACGAAAACTAGTAAAATACAGATTAGTAACGAAAACTAGTAAAATACAGTTTAATTTGCTTGCCTTACGGCTTTATCAAAAGACAAGTACGTGTATCAGCGGGGATCTAGTCAATGCGAAACTGAATTATAATGACATCAACCTATTGCGAATGTACTGAAAACACACTCTTATTTCACGGTGGATTTCACAGGTTCTTCTTCTTGTTGTGTAGATACCGCCTCACGATATGACCCAGGGTATCAGAATATTTTAGGCGAACCTCCGTGATCGAGTAGTTCCCATTATATTATAACTTTAACTGTACATATCAGACTAACTGTACACAACGCGCTATGTATATAGATCTATACACAAGGAATTGACTATTGAATTTTCGTCGAATGTCAATGTTCAAACCGCAGTATTTAATATGTGTTGTGACTTTAAGTGTGTAGTTCAGTAGAGTTTTTTAGACTGATTTTAATGGGTTAACAGAGTTCCAACAGATGATGTGTTCATTAAGTGATGAACGTTTTAAGTGTAGACTGTAGTTCAAGTTCAAGTTCAATATTATTTATTTCCTGGTTTATGTGCATTTAAACAGATACTACAGGCAGTCCTTCCAAGGCAATGCCCATAAAATGATGGACCCCTTACAAATACATATCACACTAAATTACAAACAAGAGACACATAGAGAGGACAGCAATAAAAAGCATTCACATAACTTACAATACATGAAAATACATATGAAGAAATTAACATGTACTGTTTGTTGTAAAACATGTTTGGGGTGGGGGTGGGTGGGGTGGATGTGCCCGCCATGGTTGATTATAATACATATCATACAATATTTATGTATCATCATCAATGCTTAGGCCTGACCAATTTTATCACAACGATATTGGTATGGCCTTATGCTATAAGTAAAATTAGTATTATTGCGATCATCAACATAATCATTAACATAATTAATTAATTAATAACACTGTTGTTGTTGTTGTTGTTGTTGTTGTTGTTGTTGTTGTTGTTGTTGTCGTCGTTATTATTATTGTTAACATCATTATCTTAATTATAGTCAACTGTTCCTAATTATCATCATAGACTTAATTATGTACATCAGGAACATCATTAATTTAATTTGTGTTTTGACTGAATACATCTGCCCTGTAACAGCCATGGTGATCTTTGCATCATAGCCCGTGAAACACTGTTGATTGGGTATTAGTATTTTGTCACTAATTAATAGATGAGAATATGTGTCCATTTTGGCTACAATGCCGGCCTCATGGCAGGTGTCTTCTCTGTCTATGTTTGGCAGCATTGTTACCAAACTGTACCCCTGTTTTGGTGACCATTGGGTTGATGTTGGGGACTTGCAGTGTGCCAAGGGTTATTTCAGTAGTTTCCTATTAAAAGGTTCTTTACAGTTTTCTTGTATGAGGTCTTAGTTAGAATTTGTGTGCGAACGTTTGCATCTGTATTATTCCATAATTGTATTGCCTGTATGGAGGGTTTTTGCATGGATGTTCGTGTATGGCAGTGGCTCATGTAAAGGTTCTGTTTTGTTCGGGTGTTATATGAATGTATTTCGGTGTTGTTTTTGAAGAGATTTGATAGTGGTGTGTGTAGGTTGCCATTGTGGTAGTCTTTAAAGATTGAATATAATTGGATTTTCCCAATGTCTTCTAGCCTAAGTAGATTTTCTGTTTTGAAAATGCTTTGGCCCTCTGCAATTTGTGCAAATAGCTTAATGCTTTTCTTTTGTAGTGCTTTCAGTTTTGTTAGTTTATTTTGGTAGGTGTTAATCCAGATCATATTGCAGTAGATGATGTACAGTAATATTAATGTGCTGTACAGTGTTTTTAATAAATTATTTGGCAAGTATAGTTTTAGTCGTCTTTGCAACTTTAGCTGTAACAATTTCTATATGCTTCTCCCAGGTAAGATTCTTGTCTAAATATATGCCTAAAAATTGTGCAAATTGAGCTTCATGTATTTCCTGATTATCGATAAAGAGTTTTGGGAGATTTTTGGGTTTCAGTGTTTTTGTGAATATGAAATAATTAGTTTTGCTTACATTTAGTGACAACTTATTTGCTTTAAACCAGCAGATTACATTTTCCATTCCATGATTTACATTTTTATATAGGGTATCTATGCCTTTGTGGCTACAAAAAGCATTGGTATCATCCGCAAACAGGATTAGTGATAGTTGGTTGCATATGGTGCGTAGATCATTCATATATAATAGAAAGAGCAGCGGGCCAAGTTTCAATCCTTGAGAAGCACCACATAATAATTTTCTATTTTCTGACAAGACTCCATTATACTGGACGCACTGCACTCTGTCAGTTAGATAGCTTTTAATCCAATTGAGTGCTACGCCGCGTATTCCATAACAGGTGAATTTTTCAATTAGAATTTTATGATCTATGGTATCGAATGCTTTTGACAGGTCTAAGAATATTCCTAAAATGTGTTCTTTATTTTCAAGTGAATTTGAAATTTTTTCTATCATGTCCATGATGGCCATCATAGTTGTGTCTCTCGGAATCCATATTGTGATTGATAAATAATAGAATTTTTGTCTAGATATTTCATTAGTCGTTTATAATAGAGTCTTTCAAGTAGCTTTGAAAAAAGTGGTAGTACTGAGACAGGCCGGTAGTTAGTGAAATCAGAGGAGTCCTTGGCTTTGTATATAGGTGTTACTCGTGCCGACTTCAGTTTTGATGGGAATACGCCTTGTGCTAAAGAAAGGTTGCAGATATGATCAAGTGGTGTTAGTATTTAGGGAATGCAGTTTTTAAAGATGTTCCATTTAAAATTATCAATCCCGGCACTTTTGTTTGGATTGATTTGCATTAAGATTTTACGAATCTCCTCTGTGTCAGTGGGGAATAGAAACATTGAGGATTGATAGCTGCCTGTTAAGTAATCTTGTATTGTGATGTCTTTATCAGTTTGGATACTTTTAGAAAGTGTTGGTCCAATATTAATAAAATAGTCATTAAATTTCTCAGCAATTTCTTGGCTACCAGTTATTACTTTGTTATTGTAACTAAACCTGGAAGGTTCCAATTTGCCATTTTGCTTGTTTAACAATGTTTTTATTAATTTCCAGGTTTCTTTGATATCATCTTTTCGCTCGTTGAATTTATTTTTGTAGTACATTATTTTAGCTGTTCTGATTATTTAACTTAGTTTATTTCGATATTTTTTTAATTGTGTATCATTATATTTTGCTAGGACTCAGATGAAATTTAGGTACAGTTTATTCTTTTTATGACAGGAAGCAATCAACCATCTTGTTAGCCATGGGTTAGTTGGATTTTTTCATTTTTAAAACTTTTTTTAGTGGAAAGCAGTCTTCATAGATACAAGTGCAAGCTAAGTGGAATGAGTTGTAGGCATCTTCACAAGACTGGCATTGGTATATATTATCCCAGTCAAATGCAGTGATTTTATCTTGAAATTTGTCCATATTTATGATGCCAAAATCTTTACATGTAATTGTTTCTTTTTTGAATGGCTTTTGTCTTTTATTTAGTTTTTCTATATAATAGATAGGTAGATGATCTGATATATCTGTTACAAAAATTCCATGAAGGTGCTTACCTTCTACCATATTATTAGTGAAGATGTTATCAATGATGGAAGCACTGAATTCTGTAATTCTTGTTGGTTTAGTAATCAATGGATAATAGCTGAATGTGCTGAGCAAATTAAAAAAATTTTGGGTGTAGAAGCAGTTTTGTTTAATTAAGTCAATATTAGAATCCCCCATGAGGTATCCTGTTTTGTTTTTATTTTGCACAATTTGTAGAATTCCATGAAGTGCATCTATGAATTTCTCATTGTCAGTTCCGGGGGTCTGTAAATAACGCCACCAATTTAGTTTTTACTCACATTTCCATGTACTTCTATAAAAATTGTTTCAATATGTTCTTCCATCATTGATAGGTCTTCTCTGACTGTATATTGTTGATCATCTTTTATGTAGATGCCTATACCTCTGCCGGTTTTAGTTTTCCGGTGCTTTTCAATAAGTGAATAGTGTTGAAGGTTAATTAAGGTAGTCGGTGAATTAGGTTTTGGCCATTTCTCAGTAACACCGATAATATTAAATTGAGGGGTGCTGTTCTCTAAAAAGGTGGTTAGTTTGTCAATGTTCCTCAAGATAGACCGAGTTTTAACATGGGTAAAAGAGAAAGATGAAGTTACACTGTCCCTGATTATAGTATCATTAAACTCCTTCTGTAGCATGTATTCACATTCAGGTACAGGTATGGTGATTTCTTCAGTGTCCTGATCATCTTCAGATATAGTTGGCTTGTAGAATTTGTTTAGTTTGAAGGGGTTTAGGAGTTGTGTAGTCAGATATGTGTGGTCATAGTCATTGTTGATACCTAGTATTGTCATCATGAAGTCAGTGTCATCAGAATAGTCATTAAATTGGAAAAGGGTACTATTGCAATTGATGCACCACCATGGCTCATCATTATTTTCTAGGTTTTTATAATCAGATTTCCTTAGTTTGTTACAGGCCAGATGGATCCAGACACCACAGTGATCACATAAAATATCATACTGGTTCTTCCTTAATGGTGTATGGCATGACGAGCAGGGAACTGTAGCAGAGTTCTCTTGATAATTTTTCGAATGTTTCTAGATTGGTGTCTGATAACTTTCATGATTTTTAAGCTATGGCCTCTTGTATTAGTATTTGTGTTGTGAAGTTCAATGAAGTCTGATGCTCCTTGGTCATATTTGTTATTGAGATGTTTATAAATCTCTATCATATCGCCATGTAATCTACGAAATGCTACGGTTGGTAATTTCAAAGTTTGTAGGCGTTCATTGTATGATAGATGGCATAGACCAGGTACGAGCTTGGTGGCTCATCTTTGAACATTTTCTACAGCATTTATGTGTTTTTTTCAAATGTGGGGCCCAGACAACATTAGCATATTCCATATGTGGTCTAACGAGGGATTTGAATAGGTGGGTAAAACTTTATTTATCTATATAGCTAAACGTATGTCGGATTAATCCCATTATTTGGTTTGCTTTGTTTATCTTTTCATTTATGCGCTTGTTGAAATTTAGCTTTTCATCGATTATCACACCAATATCTTTTTCAGCAGGGGAGTATGTTAAAGTATGGCTGCATGAGTTCATTGTATAGGAGTGTGATTCTGGTTTTATAGTAGAGATTCGCATATATTTGCACTTATCTGGGCGAAGTTTTAATAATGAATCATCCGCCCATGAATACATCAAATTTATGTCTTTTTGCAGTGAAATAGTCTGTTCGATTAAAAATTGATCTGAAGAGTTTTGTGTCATCTGCAAACATTTCTGAACCACAGTTAACTGCATCAGGGAGATCATTGATATATATATATATATATTATGAAAAGAAGTGGTCCCAAAACATAACCCCGTGATATGCCACTTGTGACCTGTGTTGTTTTAGAAGGGGTCCCGTTAATTAATACCTGTTGCGTTCTACCGGTTAAAATGCCTGTATCCAATCTAACAATTTACCTTCTATGCCATATATAGACAACTTTTTCTTATGAGACGTTTGTGAGGAACCTTGTCAAATGCCTTCATAAAGTCACAGTAGATAACATCAATCATCCGTCTTTATCAAGTGTCTGCAGCCATTTTTCAAATACATTTAGCAATTGCAGAACAGTAGATCAGCCATTGATAAAGCCATATTGTTTGACAGAAAGCATTTTATTTGTTCTTAGATGGTCCATTATTGCATCCTTAATTATTGGTTCCATTATTTTACACACTACCGACAGTAGGCTGATTGGGCGATAATTTTCAGGTTTCTTTCTGTCCCCCTTTTTGAATATGGCTGATATATTGGCGTTAGTCCAACAGTCTGGCAATTTCCCAGATTCTAGTGATCTATTAAAAAGCAATGATAAAGGATGGCAGAATACTTGCCTAAGCACATATATTAGTCTAGGATGTAATTGGTCAGGTCCAGGAGATTTAGAAATCTTGAGTTTGGATAATTTTCCTTTCACAATGTCTGAAGTGATATTAACAATTAGTGGAGACTGCGTAATTATATATCTAGTTGAAATTGGCGGTGCCTCTTCATCCGGTTCAACAGTGAAAACA
The DNA here is from genome assembly GCA_034401795.1 of Chaetoderma sp. LZ-2023a. Taxonomy (NCBI): domain Eukaryota; kingdom Metazoa; phylum Mollusca; class Caudofoveata; order Chaetodermatida; family Chaetodermatidae; genus Chaetoderma; species Chaetoderma sp. LZ-2023a. The sequence continues at coordinate 110,343,824 of CM067362.1, read as the reverse complement.
GAATTAAACTAGTCGTCTAAAACATCTGCCTTTTCCATATCATTTGTAGTAATACATCATTGTTATTAGGTATTTCCAAATCAGGGATACCAATTGTAGTTTTTGTCAGGGATTGAACATATTTCCAAAATTTCTTTGAAATTTGTTTAACACATTTCGAGATATTATGTTCATGCATTTTCATAGCTTTTCTTGTAGTTGTCCTGACTTGGTTTCTTATTCTACAGCATTCAGCATATGTGTCTTCACTCTCAGTTTCTATATATTTTCTCCAGAGAGGTTTCTTTTTATTAATCTTACTTCTGGTTGTTTTATTAAGTAGGTATTTGTTTCGCTTACTTTTAGTTTTTAAAATAGGAATGAATTTCTCTTCAGTTTCTTGATATTTTGAAAGTATTGTTTGCCAAAGATCATTAACATCATTGAACCTTCCCATAAGTTCGCTCCAGTCTATGCTTAAATATGCATTTATAGCTTTATAATCTGCTTTATCATATCAATATCACAATTTTGTTGTTGTACTGCTGACCAGGTCAAGATGGACTGTAACTTGTATTAGAATGATCACTCTTACCTAGTGGGGCATTAACAACTATGTCATCCACTAGTTCAGGACAATTTGCAAATAGTAGATCTAGTATTGAGGGCTTAACCGAGCCCCACCCTCTAGTGGGAGTTGTTATCAATTGCTGTAGGAAGCAATTTCTTATTGTCTCAATAAAGTGATAAGTAAAATCTAAATTAGTAGTGCTTGTATATGTAGCTAGTGACCAATTAATATGCGGCATGTTAAAGTCACCCAGTATAAGTGTGCGCCTGTTATCAGAACATAATGTGTGTAGCACATGGCAAGATAAGATAAGATAATATAAGATAAGGTTGATTTTCAGAAAGCTGGTTTAAAAGCCTCTATGTTCCGTTTGGCTGCTTTGATAGTGTGGTGCTAAGCCATAATGCATCATCAGTTTGCATACAGAGATCGCAGTGACGTCAACACTGGGCACCTGAGTCCACGAAGACATACGGCATCTGATTGGCCTAGTGAAAGGACGTACTCCGCACAGCTGCATCCGAGACCAAGGTAGTTTTTGAAGTTTCAAAAGTAGATATTACTCATTCTAATTCATATGAAATCATACCTGAAAAGATGTGATCTGCGGGGCCATGTTTGGTTGGCCCTGTGTGTATATGTATGCGTGTAAGTGTATATCTATATGTATGTGTATGTATGGCCACCATTTACATGGGTCTTTCATGATGTACTTGCCACCATGCTTGGCTAGACCTATTATGCTTGTAAGTTATGGTCATTAAGTCGTTAAGTCATGGTAGTCAATGTAAATACTCATCTGTTTGCACAGTAACACGTTCCTGCTCAACATGAATGACACCCCTATGGCTTGGGTACGCCGGTCCTCGAGTCCCTCTACTAATATAACTGTTGCCACTCGATTCGATTGATCCATGTGTGATTCTGCCCAGAACTTCTATTTCCTTCGTCATGTTCCTGCTTTTCCTACTCAGACGTTTGACAGCATATCAAGAAATTGTACCAGCTGGCCTAAACTATTATATGGTAGAGGATAATCGAATATTGTATATAATTTGTTTGCAGCTTCCTGTTCCTGCCACCTCATGAGTAATTTGGTGTATATGTATCACCGGGCTTACAGTTTGTAATCATTGCTTGGAATTCCTTAGGCCACTTTGTTTTGTTAGTGAAGATTTATCCTTGTCAGGATTGTTTCTGTTTGTTCCATACAGTGCGTAGCTAAATCATGAGGTTTGGCTATGCAGGCTCTTGATGCATATTACATACACTTCATCAAATTTGAGGAAGATTGTTTTTTCTTGTAGTTCCATATTGTGTGTAACCAGAATTGCCTTTATGCGTCCTTTTGCGCGTATATACGCATAACAATGGCAGAGGGACTCATAAAAATTAACCCTCTGCATCCCCGAGGACAGTGAAAAAGTGAAACGGAAACTGGTAACTTTGCATGTGCTTAATTATCGATTATATTATCGTCTGAGTATATTTATTTGTGCATGTTTTTACTTTAAAATATATACCTAATGTATTGTGTGTTCAATAAAAACGAACTTACTGCGTTGTTTAAGACTATGATTTGTTGTATGTTTTCTTGCACAGCTCAAAGTTGTTAATGCCCATAAATCAGATTCAACCACCACATTTAATTGCAAACACAATCCCCAAATCATCCTTAGTATTCCATTTGATCTAATTTTTTTTATAAATAATGAGTTTACAAGCCTGATGTTAGCCGCCTTATTTGGCCTACAAATTGCAAAATTACGTGCCATGTTTCTGTCTGTTGTGCTAAACGTCAGTGTGACGTGTCAGTATTTGATTGGATAAAAGTGGAATCTTCATCTTGAGGAGCTCACGCTTTAGAAATCCAATACAACTGATCAAGCGTATACAAATGTGTCTGGGCGTCTTAACCCTTTCACAGCTCAGAACATTGGACAGATCACAATGTTGTTATTACTAATATGCTGAATATTTTGAAATTAATTTGCGCATGCCTACTTGCCTAAAGCAGCAACGACTTACAGGCAAACTATTTTTTTCTATTTACTTATCAAAATATCTAAATTGATGAAGGAATATATGGAAGATATTGTGATATCTTTTACATTTGAATGGTCATTTGACGGATTAGCGGCGGTGTCTTTGTATTGCTGTTTGAATAACGGTATCAATACGCGCTATAAGCCATATTTTATTTAGCAATAGCGGCTGATTGATTGACTTGTGGATTAGTGTTTATGATGTTTAGCAACGCTCGATCGTTAGGTGTTCCCAATTTCTCAACTAAAAAGCTCATCCCAGCAGCGATGTTCAACGATATCGTCGATATACAGGTAGGCATACGTTAAAATATTGATTTTTTCCAAACAGCGTATAGCTCAAAGCTCCCCGATACAAGCGTCCTTATTGGATACACGCTAATGCGTTATCTATGCTTCAACCAATCAGCAATCGCGTTACATAGTTACTCCCTATGAATTAGACATATCTGGTTATTGGCTGATATATTTTCACTAATTACGCAGTTTAATCTGATTTATACAGAATATTTTTGATACATTATTGTTTTGTCTGATCTTAGCCTATGTATTCCACTATATTTAGTCATTCCAGTTACATTATAAAAAATTGAGCAAACTCGCCCCAGATACTCATAATTTTTCAATTCGTCCAAAGTCAAGTTAGGGTTTTATAGAAAACCTAATGCAATGCTCTTTACTAATTACTAATGTAGTGGTCTTTGGAAATGTTCATCATACAGGGTTGTCAATGTAGGTTGGTTGGTTTATCAGACAACAAACAAGTACAGTGCTTTAAGTTATTGTTTATTGACATGCAGTTCAAATGTTATTAGTTAAATACCCAAGGGCCATTTCAATAGATCAATAGATCAATTTTAGCCACCATTGTAGATCACAGAATACATGCTTTTGAAAATTTACCACTGGAATGACTGGCACTGTTTAGAGCCAGTCATTTCAGTGTTAAACTTTCAAAAATAGGTATTTTGGTGATCTACAATGGTGGTCAAAAGTGTTAAGTGCTAAAGGTTAATAAATTATGTATAGTTGATATTCTCTATATTTACATTAACAGTATTTACACAATGTCATAACTAGTGCTTTCAACATGTTTAAGCGCTTTATAATTAGATCAATGTGTTGTGATTATTTTAAGAAAAAAACATGGAACCCACATATTTCAGATGAGGACCCCATGGAACCCCCAGATTTTACACTGGGACACCCAAATCTGAGTGTGGGGTCCTTGGGACCCCCAAAAATCAGATGTTGTGGGCAACACTGTGTGTAACTAACTCCTGAGGTGTGATCACGCATGCCCTTGAGATATGTTACATACATGGCTTTTCCATCCTACGTTATAACTGCCTGTGTGGCTCGGTCATGCAGACCCATTGGCATGTTGTTCACCTCACTCTCTTCCTTGTGTCCATTGTAGCATCTGATATCCGAGGCTTGATCATGGTAGTACTGTTTAAATCTCGTATCATCTACTATCTTTCAACCGTAACCTTGATTTAGCCCACAATTAAAACGTGGGGAAATAAAAATGTAACTAGCACCATGGACTTGCATACGGAGATCACTGATGATTGCCAAGTGGCGTCTGTACCTGGCACACAAGTCCACGATGAAGACAATATCTGAATGGCCTAGTGAAAGGACGTGCTCCACACAGCAGCCTCCGGTGCCAAGGTATGTCTCAATCACATAGCATATTGTAATAGGCTTAAACGTGATGCAAATGTAGTTAAATTTTATTTCTTGTTTTGCCCAGTATTTGTCCAATCTGTTCTTGAACATGTTAAAATTTTTGGATGTTACAATGTGATCAGATAGTGAATTCCAGTAATCGATTATTCTATTGGTGAAGCAATGTTTTCTGAAATCATGTAAAAAGCGGTGTTTCTTTAGTTTATATTTGTATCCTCTTGCTATTGAATTGCTTAATATGAAAAGATGTTTTGTTAGTTGCATTTCGTAATAACCGTGTATAATTATATATATTTCAATCATATTGTGTTACTGCCAGGTAGCTGAAGTCTAGTGTTCCGGAAACCCACCATATCCACGGCTGTCCCATTTCCAGTTCCCATGCAGAGATGCACTTTTCGTTGTGCTCTTGTCATGTTCGGTTTACCCAACTCACGACCAGAGACCATCCGAGCCATTCATTGCTGGTAATTGTTCTAATAATATTATCTTACATGCAAAAGCACTACAATATCTCCCCTGGTGTCATGATGATGATGGAAGCTGTCTGGTTGCCCTCCTTTGAACATGTTCGATAGTATTGATATCTTTTGCTCTACATGGGCATCAGACACTATTAGCACATTCAAAGTCTTAGGAGACCATCCTGTCCATGTAGGTGATAAGATCTGTTTTCAACATTTTGTTTGCTTTTTATTTCCAGATCTTCCGGAATTTGTTGTAGCCATGTAGAAGCCCCGTTGTTCATGGAGTCATGGAATCATCCTGTATTATTTTACTATCTCTCCTGTCTTGAATTTTCTTTATAAATCTTTGTGTCCTCAGCATATAAGTAGATTTCAGAACTGGCATTATCCGGTAGGTCATTTATATAAATAACAAATATGATAGGGTTGATGAAACTACCTTGTGGTACCCCACTGGATATATCTTGCCAGGAAGAAAATTTGTTATTTATCCGGACGATTGTTAACGATTCTTTAAGAATTCCCTTATCCATTGGCACATTGTTTCACAAAATCCATATACCTTCACTTTGATCATGAGTCATTCGTGTGGGAGCCTATCAAATGCCTTCATTGGGTCTATAAATACTATGTTTATTTCACTATTATTGTCCAATATTTTGTCCAATGATCTGAAACATTTAATAATTGCAGTGCTGTTGACCTGGAAATAAAACCAAATGGTTTGCTAGTGGTTAAATCTTTTGACGTTATGTACCTTACCATCTTATCCCGAATTTGCTTTTCCATGAGTTTGCAAACTAAACTTGTAAGGATTATTGGCTTGTAGTTGCATCCCTTTTTTGCCTGGGTCCTTTTTACACGCACACGCACACGCACACGGACGCACACACACACACGCACGCACGCACGCACGCACGCACGCACGCACGCACGCACGCACGCACGCACACACACACACTTTTAAAAGTCGCTGTAACGTTTGTAAATTTCCAATGGGTGGGTACAAATCCTGAGACAAATGATTTGTTGAACATGATCTTAAGCTGTTTATGCGGTAATGTTACAGTAAGTTAGTTTGCTATGAACGACTGTTTTATCTACATTTAGTGCTGTAAATGTTAAATGCATCATGAATATTAACACGTTGAACATTTTGTAGATTATCATCATCATCATCACCATCATCATCCACAGGACATAAGCCATTGGCTTGTTATTGATTCGTTCAAATGGATCCTGCTTTTGCTTTGTTTTTTCAACATAGTTGTTAATATAGGCCATATGAAATATTCAACACAGATACGGTTTAGTCAAATAGGAATTTCATATCTCTAAAATGTATGTCCAATTTGGTTTTGAATGTGGCAAGAGTTGATGACTCCGCAATTTGGGCTGGCAATGAGTTCCAAAAATGATACAGTTCTATTTGAAAAAAGTTCCTGCGAATATCTTTATTGCTATGCGTTATGCTCAGCTTGTGTTTGTGCCCTCTGGTGTGTGTGTTTTGGGGAGATTTCAAAGAATATATTTTTGTGTGTTTTATTTATCATTAATAAACTTATGTTTCCATTAGATCACTATGGAATTGTCTATATTTCAATGACATTAAATTGAGTTTTTCAAGTCTCACTGGGTATGTATAGTTTTTGATTTGGGGAACTAGTTTTGTTGCCTGACGCTGAGCCCATTCTATCAGCTTTGAATGCCTCTTGAATCTGGGTGCCCACACACTGTTACAATATTCGAGGATCAGTCTCAACAGAGACCTGTATAACAATATGAAGGTGATGTGTCTAACTGTGTAAAGGTTTGTTTGATTATTCCCACTGTTTGATTTGCCTTTGCGACTATGGCATTTATGCATCTATCAAAAGCAAGTATGTCATCAATATGAACTCCTAGGTATTTTCTACTTCTGATGTCGACACTGTATATGGTTGTGATGACTCTGTCTTAGTGTACTCTTTCTTAGATTACTATTTCCAAAGTGCAGAACATGGGTTTTGGTTACATTAAATGGCAATTGTCATGTTTTAGACCAGTTGCATACCGTATTTATACACCTGTGCAAAAGTTAAGCACCAGCAAAAACAATAGAACGTAGAAACATGATGGTACAACTAGGCTGCCATACTTTTTGTCCCCGCGTTAGCTGACATAATTCCAAGTACGAAATGCACATGCATGCATGACTTCACGCCGCTTGATGTCCGTGCGTGGCGGGAAACAGCACACGTGTTCAGTTATGTAAAAGTCCAGTTTGAGGTGTAGAACATTACATACAGATTTAGGCGACAAGATTAGGAATTTTGTGTTCATGACCGTGGTTTATTTGTACAGAGAGAATTAGTTCTTGATTGTGAACCGCTATGGCAAGACGAAGGTTAAGTGATCGTGTGAAATGGCAAATCATAGGCATGCATACCACTGGTATGTCATGCAGAGAGATTGGCAGACAGCTGAACATTAACCATACTGTAATCAGTCGTTTGATTGCAAAACATGGGCAAACTAACGAGGTGAAGGACAGGCCTAGATCTGGAAGACCGAAGAAGACTACTGCCCGTGATGATCGAGCCCTAGTACGCCTTGTTAGGAGATCTCCATTCACCAACAGCAGAGTGCTCAGCCAGCAATTGGAAACGCGCAATAGAGTGTCAATGTCTACCGTCAAAAGGAGACTGTATGCTGCTGGCATGAAAGCTAGGAGACCTGTCAGACGTCCTCTCCTCACTGCACACCACAAAGAGGAGCGTCTGAGGTGGTGCAACGAAAGAAGACACTGGAACATGAGATCCTGGAGACGGGTACACTGGTCCGATGAAAGTCGGTTCCTGCTTCATGCCACAGATGGTCGAACTCGTGTATGGAGGTCCAGACGCACGCGTACGACCAACGTAACATCATGGAAGAAGTTCCATTTGGTGGAGGTTCCGTTATGATATGGGGGTGCATCTCATTTGATTGTAAGCTGGATCTGTTGACTGTACCTGGAACACTAAATGGACAAAGATATCAAGATTCCATACTGGATAGAGTTGTGGTCCCTCATTTTGTAAATCATGCACCTGGAACCCACCCTATATTCATGGATGACAACGCCCGACCACATCGTACTAGAGCTGTGCATGAATACCTCCGCCAGAATGCCATCGAAACCCTACCATGGCCAGCAAGGAGCCCTGACATGAACCCTATTGAGCATATCTGGGACATTCTGGGAAACATGGTGAGAAGGAGGGATCCTCCTGTGCAGAACCTACAGGAATTAACGGACGCACTCCATCTTGAATGGCAACGAATACCACAATGGCGTATCAGTCGGTTGGTGACCAGCATGAGACGTCGTGTCCAGGCCGTCATCCAGGCACAAGGTGGATATACCCGGTATTAATAATGACAGTCTCAAACTCGTGCACAGATGTTAAACTTCGTTTTCAGACACCATTAATGACAATCTAGCCACGTGTGTCAACTGTAGGGCAATAGTTGTCAGTTGTGTCAACGTAACCACATTCAGGCCTCGTTTTCAAGTTCAAACAAAAACATACAGTGTTTCCCCACCATCATAATCAGCATTCCTCTCGTTGCATTATTACCTCTGGCACTAAGATGGATGGGTACATAAATGTTTATGCTATTGCTTTCTTCATAGCACATGAATATACCCTCGCATGTGCGTAAAAATAGGGTGGTGCTTAACTTTTGCACAGGTGTATATATCATTCTGAATGTCATATTCGGTGAGATTTCCATAGATCTTAGTATCATCTGCAAAGATTTTGCAATAGCAGTTTAATTACTCTGACAGGTCATTTATGTATAACAGATGATACACAGAAAAATATAATTATTTGTGTGAGATACAGCTACACAAGAATTTTGCGCAGCTCTGTAGGATAACCGTAGTCAGCCTAGGACGAGGTTTCAATTTTAAAAACATATATAATAATAAGAAAATTATTACAAAAATAATAATAATAATAATAATAATAATAATAATAATAATAATAATAATAATAATAAAGTTCCAATTTCCGCACACCTATTCATAAATCCTGCTGCAACCTTGACAATAATGTCCACAAACATCTGCTGAATAATTGCCCCAGCGAGTCTGGGTACTCTGACTCATGTGGGACGGACGTGGCGGGTGGTCCTCTGCTGCCGATATATCACTATTAAAGCTGCCCATGTCGGTAATACTGAATCTGGAGGAAGGTGCGGACATATCCATTGACACGCTAGTGGTGGTGGTGATGACGACATGTGTGGTTCTGACTGGCGGTGGTGTAGAGACTGCTGCCATCACTGTGGTGGTGGAAGTTGTGGTGCTGGTGTTGGCGGTTGGTTGGCTGAGAATTGTAAACAGAATGAGTGGTTGCGGTGCTGCTGCTGATGAAGATGCTGCGCTGGCAGAAAGTGTTCTAATTTCCACAGCCTTAAGCAACTTGCTGGATGTCATCCTGGGAACTGCACGGATTTCCGTTCAATGTGCAAATCTCTTCTTTCCAGCATATGGACGATCTGGTGTGGTCACTTTTTTGGATGGCGGGATCTGCGGGAGTGCTGGTGCGTGGGGTGGGGGTGTGGTTGGGGATGGGGGCGGGTGGGGGAGAGGTGTTGCCTGCGTGCTGCTCTGTGATGCGGTGATGATGGAGGCCGCTTCTGTGAGGCGGATCTCCTCGTCTATAATCAAACTGCACAGAGATATTGAATGGTCGGAAATGTCCTGTAAACCAAGTTCGGGCATAGTTACCGGTGTCGAAATCACTACTGAAATTGGCCAGCCGATCATGGATGCTGATGTTGCAATGATCTGTGATGCCGTCAGTGGCGTTACTGCGGGTGCTGCTGGTGTGGAAGTTGCAGGCGATGTAAGGACCAGTACTGCAGGTGCTGGCGGTGCTGTTCATGCTGGTGCTGCCAGTATTGTTCGTGCTGGTGCTGCTGGTGTCGTGGTGACTGGTGCGGTGATGCTGACATACGGTGGCTGTGTTGTAGATGCGGACGGTCTTACATAACGCGGAAAGTCAGGTTGTCGCCATTTAGTACGTTTTGTCTTTGCCATTCTATGTGTGGGGAGCACTATAATGGGAAGTCTTGTTTCAAAACGGGGAGCAAGAGCTTCTAGAACTTCACATTGTTCAGCAGGATTTAACGTAATCACGAGTACATGCTGTTTCTCATTTAGGGCGTGGGTCACACCGTAATGTGTATCTGAATGCAGGTATTTACAGTCCACACAAAAGGCCCATTGTAGAAGATGATCGCGATTAACATGAAGCATCAAGTCCGAATTTCTAGAGAAGGCACGCTTACAGGGCTGTCTGTTAAGCTGTAACGTGGTAGACGGATGCTTCTTCCCGGGATGAGCAGGTGCTGACTCCTCCAAAGTGTCGGACAAGGCGAGATCTTCCGCAAGTGATATCTTATTTCCGCATAATTGGAAATGTGCAGAACTGCTTAACCTATCCTAAATATCCTATCTCTTCATACTTTTCCTGGCCAAATATAATAGCAATAAATTAATAATAAGAAAAACAGCGGAATTTGGTTTGCGACATGAAAGTAGCCTAATGCTTGATCTTGTCGAGTTTTGACGGGAAGACAATGTTTCAGTGCACGCTTTCCTCCTTTTAAACGTTTTGGTGACGTCACAGGAAGGCGGATGACCACACCCGAAAGCTTTAGGGTGAGTCGGTCATGCCCTATATGGAAAGTTTTATTTTTAATGTTCCTGGAGTCGGATGATATTTCCTTCCGTAGAAGAGGAGTAATTATAAATACAAAAAGGAAGGATAGTCGCTTTTGTCCCCACTCAGTGGGAAATCATGTCTCTGATCAACGTTAAAATCCGGAACTACTTATTCCTGTGGAAGCTCACCTTTTAATTAGCGTGAAGCGATTTTCAAATTGGACGCTTATAAACTCGCCTGTTCAGACTTCAACTCATCCCGACTCATCACCTCTCACCTCTTCCATCACGCTGGGGTAGATAGTGTTGGGCGGTGCTTTTGTTTAAAGCCTTTGATCCAATTTACTGGAAATGAGAAATGTTGATCACGTGGTTCTTGTTTTGAAAGCACGTGGTTGATCGGAAACTTAGGCAATATTTATGTAATGGCAGTGTATTGATGCTGCTGATTATTCGTAGCTGATGTGAAAAATGGAATATATGTTTTTAATTTTGTTCCTCAGAACAGGCAGCGTCCCTGTATACACGCTGAAGATTTCGATTTTCTCCTTCTTACTAACGGGTCGGTGGTCCCGCTTCGCTACCGGTAAGTTTAAGATGTGAGGTTGCTGCGACAACCACTTGCCGGCGGTGGAGAAGGAACGTGGCAGTCTGGCTCGCCTCGTCGAGAAGATGGTGAGTGACGATATTTGTGAAGACTGCTGGGCCTGATCTGACGTCGTGGTGTACCAGGTAAGGACTGAAAGTTGCCTTCCACTCAGACTAGATTCCTATGCTATCTTGCTAAACTAATCAACCGACAAATGACTGGCTTACATAAACGTAAGTTAAATAGATTTATTGAAACTTTATAAATAATATGCAAATTCTAAGCAAGAGCAAGATCGCTCAATAATCAAACTTAGTACAATTATATGTATGAACGAGTAGACTCTACTAACAAGAAGTTTGACCAAATCTTTCTTCTGATTCGATAACTGAACATCAGCGAGACGTTCAGTGATTCGGAGTGGTGAGTTTGAATAACTTTCTCTACCTGAAAGTTCATCTTTTATAGTACTCAGAATCTCTAATTCTGAGGTTCTAACATATCGTAATAATAAGATTCCTCCTGAATCTGTTTTAATGACTCTTCTAGGCACGTCATAAGCACACCTTGATTGGCCCGGACATTCAGTCCACCAATCAACCTCTGCTTATTCCTTCCTAGAAGTTCCTACCTAATAAATATTAGTCCTCCTGATCAATCAACGATCCTTTCATTTCGTTGATGGATGTAAAACCTATTCTACTTAATTCTTTGCTACAAATTTTGATCGACGCTCATTGATTATGACGTCATCCTGACCAATCAAACTCTGTGCTATTCTTCTATGGAGATGCTGCCTCACATAGACAAAGTGGTGGTGACTGGTTCTGATTTGATGCGATCTGTCAGCTAACTAACAACATTACGGAATGTGTTGTTGTTGCATGCCATTGTATGAGTGACATATAGTTGATATACAAATTTCGATTATGTTATTAATTCCTACAGGACGCTACAATGTCCATGTCCTGTCCATTGCCTATGATGGATAAGCATGTAGGATGCTAGAGTTAATAGGCACATGAGCTGTATGATCTCACTGCCAGCTGGTGTTGTTCTATTCTCATATGAGAATCTAGAATGCCTACGTCATCGACTAAGTCCGTTTGTCACGTTCGATTCCACTGATTATTATACATCGATTATTTTCTAACCTATCGATTCAAACAACTGCTGAATATTATAAAAGTGTGTGCCGACTGAACAGCAACAACTTTCATCCACACTATTTCCAAATACACATCAACTCAGAACCGTGGGATCTATTCTAATCAATTCGCTTATTTCGAATATTATTCTACAACTACATCCATTTAGTTTCAGTGTGCTATATTAGCACTCCATCTATTTATCGGAAATATAGATGGCCAATATTTATCAACAATATCAGCAGCACTGGCTGATGTAATTATTAAGCTATATATTAAAACATAAATGTCATCCAGTCCCTTAGCTCACCTGGTATTTTCAAAGTATAATTTCTTTAGGGACTTACTCGAAAATATAAGCCATCCGGCGGGGTCATGACTCCCACAAGACAATCCCATATTTACAACGTGTGATCTTATGCATGCATCGCTTCTTGTCTGTAATAGGTGTACTCCAACCCGCATTGATCTTGTGGCTGGAATACGTAGGTAAGAGAATATTTGAAATTCTCCATGATGTTATACTGTCGAAGTTTTGATGCTGCTTCACTAGCCCGTGCGCTAATGATTTGTATACGCAGTAGAACAGTCGTGTTCTTAATCAAAATTAGGACAGTAAAGCTGTATGTAATTTATGGTTTGGTTTAAACAGCTCCATGTCTTGCGGAAACCAAGTTTACTTGTGGTGGTTGCTGTTCTGCGGGATGCCACCCTCTCTGTAACAGCGGACTCTCTCATATCTGAAGAGTGACAGTCAACAGACGACGAGTGGAGCGTGAAATGGACAGGACCGGTGATGTCTGAACTTGGTGTGAGACTAGGGATGCGAGTTGGAGCAGGGGCGGTTGTGGTGCATCGGGCGGGGAAGCACCTTGGAAAGGAATTGGGTTCGTGATTTTGGGGTTTGGAAGTGTACACCGAATTGTGCGGTTTTGCTGTTCTTTAAAAGATGCCAAGGCCTCATCCGGCCTCTTCACTCCCATGCTATTTATTATATGTGCCACTCCACAAGAAGCATGGCCCTGGACAGCCTCAGCTTCCGCTTGTGGTAATTCTATAATGGGGGTAATAGCATGAAGTGGGTGGGAGAGAGAAGAGGTCGGTGGAACAACTTTTCCGTCCTTCCCTTGGACAGTACACACGAGAAGGTCTTCAGATACGACTTCCCAGATCTTGTAGACCCGCTCTGACGAGGGAGAGGACGAGTACCTATCTCGTCTTCGTCCTCAGCATTAGCTAAACGTTCACTGGACTCCTGGCTTGGTAGAAGGGTCAAACTGGCACCGTGGCGCTCTGAACTAACGTTGGGAATACTTGTTTCCTTAGAGACATCTGTCTGGGTACTTGTGTCATGTGGAATGCCCAGCCCGAGCTCTGGCACTGGGTTGTCACTGACACAAGGTTTAAGTCGATCAAAGTGGATGACTGACGTCAGACCATCTGAGGCGCGGATACAGTAGGTCAAATCCGACTTCTTACCTACTACCACATAGGGGCCTTTCTACTGGTAACTCAGTTTACTCAGCACATTTGCAGAACGTCACGAATCGTGAACCCAAACCATCTTTCCCGCCTCATACAGGTCTCCATGCATCCTCCGGTCATGCCATGTTTTCTGATGCCGGTGTGCAGTTGATAATGTTGCTCTCACTAGCTCATGGGTCTCTTCTATCCGTTGAATTTTTCTCTCCCAGAATCTTGGGCATGGCCATATCCAGGGATATGCCTAATTCATGGCCTAACATTGTAACCCGTGCTGGAATGTATTGAAGTACGGTATGGCATGAGCACATATGGGAGTCGTAGATCCCAATCTCGAAAATCAAGGCATGTTTCCTTCATCATCACTTCCGTGAGAGTACGATTAAAACTCTCTACCATGCTGTCACTTCACGGATGATATGGACTAGTTCTTGTTTTGACGATATGAAACAATTTGCAGAGCTTGGCGATCAGCCGGCTCTCAAAATTACTTCCTTGGTCGAAGTGTAGCTCATAAGGCATACCGAATCGTCAGAACACATTTCTTGACAAGACCTCCACTACTGGTGATGCCTCTCGGTCCAGCAAAGCAAATGCTTCTACCTACCCACTTCATAAAATAGTCTTGTAATACGTGGATGTACTTGTTTCCATCATCCGTCATATTCAAGGGTCCGAGCACATCAATAGCCACTCGCTCCCACGGTACACCAACAATTTTAACTTGTAGTGTTGCGGAACAGTGCTGGTCAACAGCGCGTCTTTGACATGGGACACATTTGGGGACCGATGCCTTCACACTATCGTGATTCCCGATCCAGTGGAATCTCTGTTTTATTCGTGTTATGGTCCACTCAACGGCTAGATGCCCAGCGTTATCATGTAGTTGTTGCAATATTGTTTTTCGATAATGCTCCGGAATCACTATGTGGTTATTGATGTAGAGAATGCCATCCAGGATGTGGCAGTCTTCAAACCGATGATAGTAGTATTTTGCCGTTGTGGATAATGGAGTAACAGATTCATTAGGAGGACGTACCCCCTCCTGGATCCACACATAGATATGTCATCTTTGCGCATCTGTTGCTTGTTCGTGAGTGACTGTCTCCATGTTCCACTCTGCACACCGCAAGTCGGGAAACACCGGAGGTGGCTGTGTAGTATGTGTCACAGTGGTGGCCATTTCCTATTCATCCGCGAACCCGATTCTTCTCAAAGCATCAACATTTCCATGCAGTTTGCTGGGTCTATAGACGACGTTGAAGTTAAAGGCCTGCAGGGATTCTTGCCACCCTCACTACCTGGCCCTCCGGATTTTTGAAGTTTCTGAGCCAGCGTAGTGAGGCGTGATCTGTACGGAGGGTAAATGGGCACCGGTGCAGAAAGTGTTTCTAATACTTGATGAAATGGGCCACCGCAAGAAATTCCCACTTAGTGGTCACGTAACCTTTCTCTGTCTTGTTTAGAGTACGCGAACCATAACCCAGTACCTGCTCCGTTCCATCGTCCGTGACCTGAGATAAAACTGCGCCAATGGGCCATGATGAAATCGAGGTTAGGGTTGGAATGAGCATGAATTGGAGCGGTCGTCAAGAGTTCCTTCAGTGCTCTGAAGGAACCTTTACACTCACTCACGCATTCGAATGGTCAATCCTTTTTCGGTGATACTGTTTAGGGGTGATGCAATCTCGCTGAAGTGATGGATATATCAGCGATAGTACTGGCAGAGACCAAGGAAACTCCGGGTATCCGTGACTGAAATTGGTGTCTGCCACTCAGCTACTGCCTTTGTTTTTGACGGCTGAGTAGCCACTCCATCTCTGGATATGACGTGTCCCAGGATCTCTCTGTCTGAAAAGATGACATTTCTTCGGTTTGAGCTTTAAGTTGGCCGTGGGGAATCTTGAAAGTATGGTATCCAAGTTAGACAAAGTTTGCTCAAACGAGGACACTAACACGATTACGTCGTCGATGTAACACAGACGGATTTCCCATTGCAGGGTAGTTAACACCTGCTTAATGAGGTGCTCGAACATTCCAGGAGCATTGCACAATCCGTGAGGCATCTTGCGGAACTGAAAAAGACCATCTTGGCAAACGAATGTGGTCTTCTCCATGTCAGCCTCATCCATGGCTACCTGCCAGTATCCACTGGCTAAATCAAGGGTACAAAATCACTTGGCTCCGGACAAGGAATCTAAGGCCTGATCTATTCAAGGTAAAGTGTACGTGTCTTTGACGCTTAGATCATTAAGGCGGCGGTAGTCTATCCAAAACCGCAAAGATCTGTCCTTTTTGCCTGCTAGTACTCTGCGACTGGCCCAGTGGGATGATGATGGCTCCATTACGCCTGTCCGCAACATGTCGCTCACTTGTTGGTGTGCTTCCACTTCCTTGTGTATGGGAAGATGTCATACCGGTTGTCGAACAGGTCTGTTGTTTCCAGTGTCGATGGAGTGTCGCACTAGATGAGTTTCTCCTAAATCCATGTCTCCTGCTGAGAAACTATCGCGATATTTGTAAAGTAATTTCCGTATATGCTGGTTTTTTAACTTGCATCAATCCAACTGTGGCACGCAAATATAAGTCATGTAGGTGTTCCAGCAAATCATTGGAAGTTGTTGGTGGTGTAGATGTGGTGGGTGGCGTTTCCAGTTATATCACATCCGCCAAGTGGCCACAACGGACTCCCGGATCAGGAGTTATTGGGTCCACTTTGCCATTGAATCGATCATGCGGGGACTGGCGGATTGTGAGGCTATCATGTATTCAGGGTCGGGTTCCAGCATGGCTGTGTGAGTGTTGTTTCCTAACTGCTGTGCATTGGCCCGTTCTTGTCCCAGCTAAACTGTGGCTGTTGTTGCTAACATCACCGCACATGTATCGTACAGTGATGATTCCGGTCCAAGAGGTCCAAGAGGTATCCGTCGGCCATGTATGTCTAGTTCCTGTTGTCTGCAATGTATGATGACTTCGCTGGCACTGAGGAAATCAGAGCCGAGCAGGGCATCGTTTTGGATAGCAGCGATAACAACTCACTAAATGAATTGCTTCTCCTCTATCTCTATGATGAGGTTTACGGTACCAGCCACTGGCACATTGGCTCCCGTAGCTGTTTTCAAAAATATGTTTATCGGTTTAAGGGGCAGCTTCTTATGAGGTGGGATGCTCTCATAGAAGCGCATGTTGAAGACCATGATGGAAGCTCCAGTGTCAACGGTGGCACTGGTAGAAACACCGCTATACAGACAGGCACACTTATATATAACTTTGCTGTGTGTCTGCGGAAGAGTCTCCAATGATACCGTCTGCGAAAGGGTTGACGTGGGGTATCACTCTGTAGATAATCAAATTGTTTTCGGATGGCTTCCGCGAGTGCAGTGGATGGTTGAGTGTGGAAAAGGGCCTGCCGTCGTCGCTGCTGCTGTGATTGCTTAGGCAAAGATGGAGCTGGGGGTACCAGTGGTGATGGCTGTGCTGCTGTCTCTGTGTATGCTGAATTGGTGTAGACAGCAGTGCAGATGGGATTGTCATGATCATGGATAAGCGCAACTTGAGTGAGCCACTTCTTGCAGTGCCTCATCGGATGTTTAGTTGATGCACAGAAGAAGGAGTGATGTCACGGGATTCTTTCGTTCTTGCGGTGGTGCTTCCTTTTTCGGATCCATGATGTGGAATGTATACTCCCTTCTGAATCACTGCTGCTGCTGGTAGATGCAGTGGATACTCCTGCACGGGACGGTGTGTTGCATACCACAAAGGGACACCGGGGATTCAGAGCCTTGGAGGTTGGTCATGCTGCTTGAATAAACGTTGTTTCAGTGGAGGTGCTACAGCCTACCACTGCCGTTTACACAGGAAAGAGGGTTTGCTAGATGCAGAAATTGTGGGGTCACAATTTCTGTCAGAGGGAGATGTCAGCGCTGCAGATGCGCAGTGCATTGTTGGAACTGGCATATAGGAAGCCGGGTGCTTGTAGGTGTACGATGTTGTAGGAGACTGAGTATTAGTGTAGGCCACCTGACGTTGTTGTTCAGAGGCCACAGTTGAGCTGGGCTGTGAGGACAGGCACTGAAGTGACCCTTTAATCGGTGCCCTTGTTAATTTAACGGAGTCTCAGGCTGTGGAGTTCAATGGTCAGCAGTCGGAATTGTTGACGGAGGGCGATTAGAACATCGTTCCCTCCAGTGGTCTGGCTGACCACATCCAAAACATGTAATTGGTGGTTGTGCGGAAGCTGTGGTTGTGGCTGGTCTTGTGGTGGGTGTTGCTACGGTGGTGCTGAGTGTGGTGACGAGGTTGGTGAGTGCGGAGATCTGCTTAGTGATCTCTTCTAACCTATCGTGCATATACTGTCTGCTGTTATTATTGTGCTGGTTCCCATGTCCTGGGGCATTATTGTGGCTTCCCCGATGTGACTGGCCACGCCCTCTTCCTCTAGATGCGTGATTCTGACTGGGGGTGGGGCGTGTTCCTGTTGCGTGTGTGGGTCTGATACTGATGTGGATGCGGGTGCAGTGCTGTTGTTCGTGGTGGTGGCGAGATTGATATCATTCATTTCATTGATATGGTGCAGTTGACGGCGATTATTTTTCTCCCACTCCAAGAAGTTTTCGATCTGAACCACGTTAGTTGTTGTAAGTTGCCATGTTCTGCGAGTAATAAATTTTCCTTCAAGGCGGGTTCAATGCTCAATGCATCGATGGAGTATCCAGATGTAGATGTGTGACATCCTTGAGATTAGTGCTGGGGTATGCGCGGGTTACTAGCCACTATACACGACTAGCCAATTCCGGTAGCGTTTCTCTCGCACGTCGATGTAAGTTTTTCAATTGGAGCCGACTAGTTTCTCCGAGAGCCATGTCACCGAATCTTTCCAACAAACATGTTTTCCAGTTCCGTGTATGTTGGTGTGGAGTCTGTACCTAAGTCTGCCAAGACTTGAAGAGCTTTTACTGACAGTTTCGCGGCCATATATTCCCACATTTGTTCGTTTGTCCACTGGTTCGTGCAGCTGATGATTTCGAACTGAACTTGATAATTGACCCAGTCATTCTCCCTGCTAAATTTGGGGGAGGGCTGGGGTGGAATGACCTGGCCAAGTCCACGTGGTGAAGTGATTGGCGCGAACCCAGGTGGTGGTGCTCAGGATACTGACGAGAAGGTGGATGCTGGTCTGCGTGTTGGTGGCGGTGGTGTTGGTGTTGGTGGTGTTTCTCGTCAGTGTACCTGACGATGCTGATGATGCTGTGTTCGTGAAGGTGATTCCCATCAGTGATGTTGTGCGTGATACATTGGTTCTGTTGAATACCGCCCTGATGCGGGTCCATAGACAGGTGTAGGTCTATAGACTGGTGGAGGCGTGTTGTGTAGACGACATGGACGTTCTGCTGGCTGTTGAGATGGGCTTTCCTCGTACAGTGGCGGTGCAGGTGACTGACGATGATGATGCGTGTGATGTGTTGGTCGTCCGATGTATTGCTGAAAGGGAGTTGCCGCATCCTTTGGCTCATAACGTGGCACTGATAAATAATATGGAGACAATGCATGAAGTAGAGATGCAGGATAAGGTACATGAGCGTCCTGATCACCCATTGATGACGTTGGTGAACAATATGGTGGTGAAGGATAGTAGTAATGCTCCCATAGGGGTCCCATAGGGGTCTTTGTCATGATCATCCGAGATCCGGCATAGATGGTGATGGCCTATCGCGGATATCCGATAAGGTAATAAATTGTGTTCCCGCCTGCGAGGCATCACGGAATGTCCCCTCACTAATTGAAAAGGTGGTGCTGGTCGTTCCGCACCGGGCAAATTAGTGACATTGTCGGTGAGCACGTGAGCAGTTCACCCATCATATGATGCTACTTCAATGTCTAGGGAGAGCTGACTGGCTGATGAAGGAGACTGAAATTCGTGGGTGTTGAGGGTTGGGGTGGGTTCCTTCTCATTCAAGCCCCACATCGGGCACCACTTGTAGCTTGCGGGGGTATGCGCTGATCCATCCTGATGATTTGCTCCGCCACACCGCATGCACATGAAGTGCGGGAGTGCTGGTTAGCTTCGGTTCTTGGGGTTGTGGATCTAGTATCATGCCTCTCCGGAAAGTACAAAGCCCAGCCTCTAGATCCGGTGGAACACATATGTTCCAGTGGGGCCGTGCGACCATTGCTGCCGAGATTGAACCACACAGTGTCGTCCCTGCTGTTTGTGCCACTGGTGTGTCGGCCCATTCTAATTTAGAGTAACAGACAAGATGTTATAATTAAACAGTCACAAATTTTGATAATACTATACAAACAGTTCTATGCGTTTGACAGTAAATGAGCACACAATAATACACAACATAGAGCCATCCGATCTCCTTTCCATGTGGTTCTGCCTGGAGGTACCACACAGATTCTTAAATCCGCAGAGGTATCCCTGTAAGAGAGCATCGCAACGAAGTCACTAGATAGCTTAATATAAACTAGTATACCCCTAACACACACACACGCACGCACGCACGCACGCACGCACGCACGCACGCACGCACGCACGCACGCACGCACGCACACATGCGATTTAAAAATCCACGAAAATACCCCTTAAATTATCTTCAAAATATTGCTTTTGACGTCGTAATCCCGTGTATGCATAAATAGATCTAGAATGTTCTGTGCACGTGGTAAATACGTCACTGATTTTGCTGCACGCTGATTGGCTATTGCTCGGCCGCTTATTGGCTGAGACATCTGCCTCTGACATCACGAGTAGTATAAAAGTGGTGAAAAATCGAGAATCATGAGCATCGCCGGTGTGGAAGCCAGCCAGCGCAGGACCTCTGGACCATCAGGATGATGGGTGTAACTGCTGACCTACAGTGATTCTCACTTCAACCGGTGTCTTACAGATCTCAGCACATCCGCAGTGGTAGAATGTACTCAGCTTCCACAAGTTTTTGGACACCCTCGGACCGCCATCCGGGGGGTAATACACTAAATTTAAATACTTTCCGCATCCAGACTTTCCTACGGAAGCCTTTCCGAGAGCTGGCTGTGCGGGCCCAGGATGTGATTCTACGGAATGTAGAGCTACTGTGATTCGCCGGATCTACCAACCACAATGAAAAGTGGACATCAATTTCCACACTGCATGTCATGTGTGTTTTAATTAACTTTTTGACCACAGTCTGGTGGAACTTTGCTATGTGCGCTGCAAGAGCTATGTGATGCATCCCGCACCGTGTGCCAGTTTATGTAACTACTTAACATTATAACGCCCTCTCTGTTAACGGGCAAACTTCAACTTTACGACTTCCATCGCCTAACGTGTAACTTTCTCACTTCTGCATAAATTATATACTAGTTGCAGAGACTATCTAATAAACATTACTTCACTGCTCTGTTTCACTGTCCTGAGTCTGTACCGTGTCTACCCTGTCCAGAGGAGCCAGCTTGCGAAGACCTGCCTGCGGAAGACAGCTGGGGAAATCTTCCTGCGGAAACCCTTCCAGCCTCAGAGAATGTCTCAGCTTGCGCTATGAATACTCAATTTCAGTAACATAGTAGCCTGTTCCGTACCGATGACTATAAGGTACTCAAGTAACTATACTTTTGTACATACAGCAACAATTATATCCGCATCAACCAATACAGTATCTTTGGAACTACATAAGACGATGACTTGGGAATTCTTCAGAAGTCGTTCGTCCCGTCTGCAATTAAACTGGTATGCATCACATTAATTATGGTTTCACTAGGATCTTCACTTTTCTGTTGAACAAAAGAGTGGCCCTTTTTGCCAGCTCTTTTCCTCCGCTTCGGCATCGATGGCATTTTCCTGTGAAGGAGGCCCACACATGCACGTTCCTCTCGCAACAACAATATTTTCTTTGTGTGTGTTAGGGGTATATTCGCTTATATTAAGCTCCTTAGTGACTTAATTGCCGAGGCTTCTCTTGCAGGGATACCGCTGTGGATTCAAGAACATGTGTGGTACCCCCAGTGACACGACATGGAAAGAACATCAGTTAGCTCTATGTTGTGTATTATTGTGTGCTCATTTACTGTCAAACGATTCATCTTGTTTGTATAGTATATATTAATATTTCTATTTGTACTGTTTAATTACAAATTGTTTCATATCTTAAATTAGTATGGATAGACACACCGGTGAGACAAATAGTTGGGATGACACAGTGTGGTTCAACCTTGGCAGCAATGGTCGCACGGCCCCACTGGAGCATCAGTGTTCCACCAGCTCTAGAAGTTGGTCTTTGTATTCCTCGGAGCGATGTCATATTGTATTTCTCGGAGAGATGTCATATGGGATCCGCAACCCCAAGATCCGCAGCTACCCAGCCATCCCGGTCATCGTGCACATGTGGTGCAATGGGCGGACACCTAATAGCGGACCAGCACGTACCCCCGTGAGCTACAAGAGTAACCCATTAACAGAGAGGGCTACTTATACAGTAATTATGCATGTACAATAACTGGCACATGGTGCAGGGTACATCGCATAGCTCTTGTGGCGCACCGAGCAAAGTCCACCCAGACTGTGGTCGAAAAGTTAATTGAGCACACGCGACATGCAGCGCGGAGGTTTGAGTCCACTTTTCGGCATGGTTGGCAGATCCAGCGAGTCATTCACCAAGGCTCATCATCAGCTCTACATTCAGTAGAATAAAATCCTGGGTCTGCATGGCCGATCCGCAGAAAGGTTCCCTTAGAAAAATCTGGATGCGGGAGGTATAACTTTATTTATTTTGCTACCGGATGGCCGTCCGGAAGCATCCAAAATTGTTGTGTCACAGAAAGTCACTGTAAGACTGCTCACCAGTGCAGGAGATTTCAATTCCGAGAGGCACTGCTGCTATATAGGCACTGCAGTCAGTTAGCAGTTCTACCGCGTCTAGCACTGCGCTGGTCCAGCAGTCTTGTTGACGGGTCGGCTTCCATGCCGATGATGCTCTCGATCCTCGAATTTCCATCCCTTTTATACTACTTGTGACGTCAGAGCGAAGCGCTCCAGCCAATCAGGGGCCGAGCACTAGCCAATCAGCGTGCAGCTAGAGGTAGTGCCGTAGCTTCACGTGCACAACACATTCTCTATTCATTTAATGCATACACGCGATTACGAGTCAAAAGCAATATTTTGGAAATAATTTACCGGGATTTTCGACGATAACTCAGCCATTTCTGGACCGATTTTAAAATGGTAAAAAGTACTGTAATTCTCGTTTCATTCCGGTCATGATAGCTACCAAGAACGACGAGAATGATGCAATTTGCATAAACCACAGTTACCAACTCGGTACACTATAGGTATACACTCGCTCCCATTCTCAACACGTGTTGTCATGGAAGCTCTGGCGTGCCCATGCGCATTACGCGTTTTAACGGACGTAGCCATTTTTAATGAAAACCTCTCCAATAGGGCTTATATAGGCATACTATCCTACTCAGGGGGGGGGGGGAGTGCTTGGAGCGAATCCGGAACGGCTGTTCTGTAGCCAGCTTAGCTGGGACGGTCAGTACATGTCCTGTGGATCCGTGCTACACCACACACGATCTCCTTGAACAAACACTGAGTAAGGAATCATGGAAAGGATCAGTAGCAGGTGTAATCAACATAATCTGGGAAAATAAACTTAAAGCTGACGTGCAGACAAAGACTTCCCTAAGGTTCCTGAACAGTAAAAACCTGGCAGTAGGAAAAGTGCACCCTGTATGGGGCAGTGCTGGTTACGAATGCCTCTCCATCACCAACACATCAATCAAATGCAGATTGCTCCTCGGCACATACACCCTATAAGCAAATATAAGTAGATTTAACCAACACAACGTGAAGGTGGATTGCCCATTGCTTAAAAATGGCACAGAAGACTGAATACACGTCATCTCTATACATTCGGACTGCTTAAGGACGCCGGGTTAGGCGAAATAACTATTACTGATGCTACATCAAATGGAACAATGTTCATCCAACTCGTGCTGGACTGCCCAGGTGTTTCCTATTTATCTGAGTCTCACACCACATTTAGAAAGCCTAGGTAGGGGCCTCTGCTATGTCGTGCACTGTGAAAGGTCGTTTCTGCAGAAAAAACTCAGTACTAAAATACATACTACTACTACTACTACTACTACTACTACTACTACTACTACTACTACTACTACTACTACTACTACTACTACTACTACTACTACTACTACTACTACTACTGCCGTGTTGGATCCAGTCACTTCCCAGTAGGCCTACACGTTGTCTTGTACATCTACTGACATCCTGGCCACGAAGACATTGCCCTATTTTCAAACAGAAGTAAGCAGTACACTGCAATCTCGATAGAGAGCAATATCATAGAAGAAACTATCACACTGCTTCAGCGGTTCTCCGGACAGCAGAGGTATATACATCATCACCATCATCATCATCATTATCATCGTCATCATCATCACGACAGGAATTATTTCAATTACAATATTGCTGTTCTTGTTCTTATATCCCTCCTCTTGATAGGAGCACCCACAGATGTGGTTACGTATACAGTCCAATTTATGAACAATATAGAAAATAATTTTAGTCCGCAATTAGATTAAAAATATATTGTCCGACTTAAGTTCAATAATAATAACAAAAAACGCTGTTCAGTGCTAGAGTGCATGAATAATTATAAATAAATAAATACAGTTCTGATTCAGGATATCAGTAAAAGCAGTTACTGTTGATTAATGTTGTTGTGGAAGCTGGTTAAAGAGGAAGCTTCTACCGCAGTGTAGGTTGTAACATAGGTTTCTAGTTATACATTCCAATTCACATGCAATGCGAAGTTGTTAGGTCGTAATCCAGGCATGACTAGACTTGTACAGTCGATGCCAAGACCAGTTTTGCGAGGTGATCTTCTGTGCTGGAGAGATGTTTCCAGGAATTCTCGCCAAGGTAGTCGATGATGTGGTTTTCTTAAGTAGTGATAAATATTGATATCTATACTGATGGAGTGCACCATGGTGTAGCAAGAAGTATTGATAATTTTCAGAACTCAACTGACAGAGACAGCATGCGGGGTTCACACGGTTTTGGTTGAATTTACTTAGCATTGCTTGCACTAGGCTGGCCCCTGTGATGAGCCTGGATTTAATGACACTACGTTTTACGTCCTTGTTGTCATTGTCTACAGTGTGTACGGATATATGGCATTTCCCAATAGAAAAGTCGTTAATGTTGCAGTCTTGGAGTGCACTTTTGGTTTTACACTCAATCTGTAAGTCATCGTTCCATTGGTCGTCCACTGCAGATTTTACTACTAATTTCCATTTTAACTTTGATGGTAGATTCGGAATAAGCTCTTGGATGTTTGGTAAGTTGTATTTCTTTGGCAAATTCTTAATATAAATACACCAACTACCATATTTTGGAGTCTCGAATGCCATCTGTCTGGCTAGTATGTGGTTAAAGCTATCGTAAGCCGATAAAACTACAACAGGCTAATAAAAATGCTCAGAGTTCTGCTGCTAAGAGCCGCTCTGCAATCTTGTATCGAGTTGTGACATCAAAATTGCCTTCATATACCGGAGTAGACAGGTAACACATTTTAGTCAAGGGGCGCTCGTCGAGTCGATAGTTTGCAGCGTGCTAGGCTAATGATCTTTAGAGGAAGTTGGCTGACAATTATTGCTGCTAAGAGAAGCAACAACATTCGGTCAAATCGTTCTCAAAATAATCTAGCAGATAATAGTTTTCACCGGCTAATGTTTTGATAACGATTTGACTGAAAATCATTGCGGCAACAAATTTCTATCAAATTGTTCTTAAAATAAGCAGCAATGTAGTAAAACTTAGTGGAGATATTTTGGGCAATTTGATTGCCAGTCATTGCTGACTAAGGCAGCATGCAACAACTTTACAAATTGTTCTCAGAGTAATCAATGGATTTTCAATATTGTTAGCTAACATTTGTGTACGACACGTAGTTAGGCCTATGCCATATACGTTATCGAGGTCCAATATGAAATATATTTCCAAAGAAGAGTAGATCTGCCTGGCACATACACGATCCGATCCGGCATGCAGTGATTAGAAATGACATGATTACCAACTGATTGACAATGAAATGAACACAACTACGGCAGTAATCTTGCTAACACATATCACACTGGATTTCGATAAGGTATATGGCAAATGTTAATTGTACCTACATCTGTTGGCTAATAATCCTGTAAGCCAGGAAATGATTATTCTTAGAATAATCTGACAAAGTTGTTGCTGCCTTAGTCAGCAACGACTGACAATTTAATTCACCCCACCCCACCCCGTGGCACAGACACCACACGAGAACCGACGGCTTTACGTCCCATCCGAAGGATGTGTCATGTGAATAATGTATGAAATGGCACAGGATCTTTGGTTCACCTGGCCAGAATGGCCAAATGAGCTTATGACGTGGCGACCAACCATTCGCATGTCCATCCATCAACTTGTTCCGTAACCGACTTCTCAAGAACCACCTGGTCGATTTCAATTATATTTGTCAGGAAGCATCCTTGGGGCATAATGATCAAAGTTTGCTCAAAGGAAGCTGATAGGCCCATTTGGATTTCGGATGATTTTTAGAAACTTCTTTAAAAATGTTCCACGAAACCGCTTGGAGGATCGATTCAATACTCATGAAATATCATCTAGGGCAAGAGATGAATCAAGTTTGTTCGGAGAAACTCGATTAGCCAAATGCTTTAGTGGCCATCTTGGATGACCTGGTTTTCGCAAACACATCTTCTCAAGAACTAGTGAACGGATCCGGCCGAAATTTGGGAGATATGATTAGGGACTAAGTGCCATTGAAGTTGGTTCAAGGGAGGTTGATAGGTAAACAAATGTGGCCGCCGTGGACATATCAAAATGTAGCATGTTTCGCGGCCATATTGGATTCTTTTACTTGATGGATTTTGAAGCGGAAATTGGTTTTGTATAGGATTTGGCTATGCTAAGAGGTGACCTCAGGAAGGCAGGACTCGGTACAGTCAAATCAAGAAAGATCTGAGGAAGCTAGCGATTTCGGCTGAGGACAAGACACTGTGGGAAAAAGTGAAGACGGACTGATTGCAGCTGTAGGATGTTTCTACTACCACAGCCGCAGAATGCAGTAATCATACACACACATTCAAATAGTCATAACCAGACGAGATCATTCAGGTATTACTGCGTATAGTGACTAAGAGTCTGTTGTATATAGGGT
Source organism: Chaetoderma sp. LZ-2023a (assembly GCA_034401795.1). Classification (NCBI taxonomy): domain Eukaryota; kingdom Metazoa; phylum Mollusca; class Caudofoveata; order Chaetodermatida; family Chaetodermatidae; genus Chaetoderma; species Chaetoderma sp. LZ-2023a. The sequence goes on along the minus strand of CM067362.1, from coordinate 110,316,930 downwards.
CCCCCAATAAGACATACTTTAACGTCTATTGTGGCCAGGTAGACTGCCGTCTATACGATGCTCCGATAAGACAGGTTTTAATCTCTATGGTGACTAGGTGTATGTGGTCTATAATGTGGTCCAATAAGACAGGTTTTATTGTCTATGGTGACTAAGTGTATGTGGTCTATATGATGGTCCAATAAGACAGGTTTTATTGTCTATGGTGACTAGGTGTATGTGGTCTATAATGTGGTCCAATAAGACAGGTTTTATTGTCTATGGTAACTAAGTGGCTGTGGTCCTTGGCGTAGTCCAATAAGACAGGTTTTATAGTCTATAATGTCTTCGTGGCTGTGGTCTATAGGGTGGTCCAATAAAGCAGGATTTACTACCTATGCTGATTAAGTGTATATGTGGTGGTCCAATAATATAGGCTTTACTGTCTAACTGTATGTGGTCTATAAGGTGGTACACTAAGACAGGTTTTACTGTCTATAGTGTCTGCTGTCTGTAAGGTGGTTCAATAAGGCCGCTTTTGCTGTCTATAGTGATTAAGCGTATGTGGTCTATAAGATGGTTCAATAAGACAGCCTTTACTGTCTATGGTAAGTGAGTGTATGTGGTCTATGAGGTGGACCAAATACGACCGATTTTACTGTCTATAGTAACTAAGTCTATGTGATCTATAAAATGGTCCAATAAGACAGGTTTTACAGCATAGTCTGACTAGATGTCTGGACTCAATATTGTGATCCAATAAGACAAGTTTTGCTTCTATAGTGTCTGGTCTATAAGGTGGTCGAATAGGACAGGTTTTACTGTGTATGGTGACTAAGTGCATGCAGTCTATGAGGTGGTCCAATAAGACAGGTTTTACAGGCTATGATATCGAAGTGTCTGTGGTCTATAGGATGGTACAAGTAGACGTGTTTTACTTTTATAATGTTTTTGATGTATAAGGTAATCCAATAAGGCATGTTTTACTGTCTGTAGTGTCAACGTGTCTAAGTGGCTGTGGCCTGTGCAGTAGTACAATAACATGGGATTTTCTGTCTATGATGCCTGTATGTGGTTTATAAGGCATAATCAAACTTATTGACGACATTATATACAAGACAGAAGAGATGTAAACCCTGTCTTATTGGGGCAACATTGACTGTCTAGCTGGGTCCAACATCATTCTGCTTATTGGTTTAACTTACATTTTTAAAAGTACAAAAGAATGTATAAAATTTATTTTATATGTACAATATATTTAGAACACTGGCAAAGTTATTTAAAGAAATTTGCCAGTTACCATGTCGAACCAAAGAGGTTGCTTGCAAGGTATTTCATAGTAATACTGTTTGTGACAAATTGACATTATTCATAGGAGATTGCCAAATTCTTATGGTGGTTGTCACAATAAATATTGAAATTATATTACAGGATAGCAGTATTTGGAGGGGATATAATATTTAGTCCACTTAATTGCTTTCAAATGAAGGACTTCTTACTAAAGAATAAGCTCCATTGCGTTATTCCTACATAAACCTAACGTAATTTACTAAATAATGGGCTATCGAGTTGCTGAGTTACCTTCCTTGAAATGAAGAATTTTTTTAAAAATCCTATCATCCAAACTAATTAGCAAATAGGACTACATTGACTTACTAACCTTAGATAACAAGCAATGGACCAGTAGACTAGGAATTGTCCTAAAGTGCATGCATATTATTATATACATTGACTTTAAGGTGTTGGGCCAACATTCGCCCAACAACTCTAACCCAAATGTAATTTTGCCACTGTTATGCCAACATTGGCCCAACGCATGTGTATATCATTTATAATATCAGAGACATACTTAGATGTCTCTGATAATATACATTGGCTATACGTGGTTGGGCCAATTTTGGCCCACCAACTCTCACCCAACTGTAATTTTGCCACTGTTATGCCAACGTGGGCCCAATGCATGTATAAAACATTTATAACATATATTGGCCATAAGCGGTTGGGCCAACGTTGGCCCAACCACTCTAACTCAACTGTTATTTTCCCGCTGTTACACCAATGTTGGCCAAAAGCATGTATATATCTTTATTAAATACATTGACAACAGTTGTAATATACGTTGACTATAAGTTGTTGGGCCAATGTTGGCACAACCATTGTAACCAAACTGTAATTTTGCCACTTTTATGTCAATGTTGGCCCAACATTTTGTTGCCATTGGCGATGGTGCCAACTAATTGCCAATGTTGGCTCAATGCCCAATAGCCACCGGCGACCATGCCAACTAATCGCCAACGTTGGCCCAACATTGTAATGTCATCTGGGATTGCCGATCGCTATCTGTCATCTATAGGGTACTCCAATAAGACAGGTTTTATTGTATATGGTGACTAAGTGTCTGTGGTCTATGACCTGGTCGAATGAGACATAGTTACAGTCTATATTGTCTAAGTGTATGTGGTTCATTACGGTGGTGTAATAAGGCATGCATACTTCTATAGTATATGTGGTGTACTGGGTAGTCCAATAGGATTGGTTTTACTGTATGTAGCGTCTAAAAGTATGTGCCCTATACGGTGGTCAAATAACACAAGTTTTACTCTTTATGGTAACTAAGTGTATCTGTGGTAAAAGGTGGTCTAATGAGATAGGGCGTACTGTCTATAACGTCTATGTGTCTGTTGCATATGAGCTCGTCCAATAAGACACGATTTACAGTCTATAGTGTCTAGTCTACGGTGGTCCAATAAAACAGGTTTTACAGTCTATAGTGGCTGGTCTAATGTAGTAAAGTAAGACATGTTTTACTGTCTATGGTAAGTAAGTCTATGTGGTCTATGAGGTGGTCCAATAAGATATGTTTTACTGTCTTTAGTGTCTAAGTGTTTGCGCTTGTGGTCTATGAGGTGATGTGGTCAAATACGGCATTTCCTACTTCTATATTGTCCCTGGTGTATAAGGTGGTCCAATAGGACATGTTTTGCTCTCTATAGTGTGTATGCTTTCGGGCAACACAAACTGTAGCAGCTGGGATATTGTATCCGTCATTGCGAATCTGTGTCTAAAGGCTGATGTGTTTGCATCAGTGATTGCTTGTCGCATGGCTTCAAATCTACCTCGTCTGTCTGATTAAATCTTCACTCTTCTGGTAGAACTCAATGGCTGAGTTACACCTCAGGCAACTACATAAGGCATAAGCCCAACAATTTGGTGCGAGGCCATAGACTACAGCCCCTAAGTGGGCAGAACTCGAGAGGGTGATTGACCCTCTCTCACTAGGGGCTCAGAGATGCAAGCGTAGCACGTGTATTCTAATATTGGAGAGTCGATAATTAGTATTGGATAGTCGATAGTTAAGTAACACCGAGTCTATTACTGGTCAGTCGGTTAAAGGTTAATAATAAGAGCTTAATATTGAGCTGATCATAAGAGAAATATGAATTTCTGCATTATGCTATTTTGCATTATTTCTCTTTCATAATAATTAGTAGAACTCAATTGCTGGATTTACACCTACTAGGCAACTTAGGCTACATATGGGGTGGGTGGGGTCTTGATTAATGTCCATTTGCAGTCCAAGAGAAGAATATTTTTTGAAAATTTACTACTGGAATGACCGAACCAGTCATTCCAGTGATTTAAGAAATACACCTCTCTCTCCCTCCCTCCCATCTATAACGGGCCCAGCTATAGTGTTAATTTACAGATAGACGATACGTCAATTACCTTCAAGATCGATTCTGGAGCAGATGTCACATTTAATAGTATTCAGCCACAGCCAATATTAAATCAGTCAAATGTAGTGCTTCAAAGCCCTGAAGGGAGCATAGATTGCCAGGGATATTTCATAGCAAACGTTCATCACATTAAAGACACATTTATGGGTTTAATTCAGCAGTGCATGCAGCAAGACGCATTCCAATTCCATTGCTAACGAAAGCCAGTGCTGAGTCACAGCATATGGAAAATGCGGGTGTGATTGAGAAGGTCACTGAACCATCAGATTGGTGTGCGCCAGTGGTGCCTGTTGTTAAAGTTCTCATCTATTCATAAAATATACATATCCTAGCTAAATTTAGGACTATTTGTTACTTTATGGACTATAGCAGCAACGACTTTCCGTCAGATTGTTTTCAATATAATGAGCTGATAATAAAATTGTCACTAGATAAAGATTTGATAACAATTTGGCTGAAAATCGTTGACGCAACAGCTTTCAAGAAAATTGTTCTCAAAATAATCAACATGGCAGTCAATGTTGCAAGACTTGCTGAAGATATTTCTAGCAACTTTAGTGGAAGTCATTTCTGACTAAGGCAGCAACAACGTTGCCAAAATTTTCTCAGAATAATCACCGGGCTTTCTGTTTGGTTAGCTAACAAGTGCATGTAAAACTAATTAGGTCGAAATCATATATACGGAATCAAGACCCAGTCACAGATATGCTCGAACAATCTGTTCATTTCATAGTCAATCAGGATGTAAGCGTATTATTCTATTCACGGTAGGCCGATGTCAGAGGCTATCATGCACGTGCTGGTGGATTGCAGGATCTTTGTGAACATATTTCACACTGGAATACACATATGATATATGTCTAACTAATTGTGTACGCACTTGTCAGCTAACAAAACAGAAAGCCCGCTGATTATTCTGAGAAGAATTTGACAACGCTTTTTACAATAAAGTTGTTTGAAATATCTTCAGCAAGTCTTGTAATACTGACTGCCCTGCTGCTTATTTTGAAAACAATTTGATTGTTGAAAGTTATTGCATCAACGATTTTCAGTCAAATTGTTATCACATTTTTATCTAGTGACAATTGTATTATCAGCTTATTATATTGATAACAATTTGACGGAATGTTGTCGCTGCTATACGCAGCAACAGTTTTCAGCAAACTTGTTATAAATATATTTGTTATCACTTGCGCATAGGAAATATACAACTATTATTGTACTATGCTATGCTTACTATGCACTCATTGTGGAAGCCAACAGAAGACTGACTAGCATTAGCATTACGTGAATGGTTTTATACGAACAATTGCTACCCGGCGAAGACAATAGAACCTAAAATAATGGCGCCTGCAAATAGCTATCTAAAATGGTGGCTATACTCCTCGTTATTTAAAGTGCCCATAAAGTAACAAATAGTCCTAAATTTAGCTAGGATATGTATATTTTATGAATAGATGAGAACTTTAAGCCAAATGGCCAGGTGCGTATTTGCGTTGACCTAATCTGCTGAGCCCCACAACAGCAGTGCAGATGGGTTTAATTCGGCAGCGCATGCAGCAAGACGCATTCCAATTCCATTGCTAACGAAAGTCAGTGATGAGTCACAGCATATGGAAAATGCGGGCGCGATTGAGAAGGTAACTGAACCATCAGATTGGTGTGCGCCAGTAGTGCCTGTTGTTAAGCCAAATGGCCAGGTGCGTATTTGTGTTGACATAAGACAACTCAACAAAGCTCTTAAGCGAGCACATTGCTTACTAGCTCCGTTAGATGATGTTCTACATAAAATGCCAGGCTCCAACTATTTTTCAAAACTGGATGCTACCAGTGGATTGTATCAAATCTCACTTGACGAAGAAAGTCGGAAACTTAATACATTCATCACAACAAACGGTAGATATAGATTCCTAAGATTGCCATTCGGAATTTCCAGCACATGTGGAATATTTTTATGAAGATGAAGGAACTTCTAGAAGGCTTAGATTGAGTTTCAGTTTACATCGATGGTATTTTGATTTATGGATCGACACTCGAAGAGCATGATAAGAGTCTAGAAGCAGCAATTAAGCAGATTAGACAATCTGGGTTAAAGCTAAACAAAGACAAATGTTTGTTTCGTCAGAAAGAGATAGATCTCTTAGGGCACAAAGTAAATTCCAAAGGCATTAGTCCTCATCCAGACAAAATACGTTTTATTATAGAGTTGGAGCCACCTACAAATGTTACAGAACTAAGACGAGTTTTGGGAATGATTATCTATTTAGGCCGGTATATATAACATTTGTCGGATGTATTACAACCACTTAGCGAACTTTTGAAAATAAAGAACTGTTGGAGTTGGGGTCCATCTTAACAAAAATCATTTGACACTGTAAAACAAATGATTAGTAATGCTTCTGTGTGGCACTATACGATGTAAATAACCCTGCCATGGTAAGTGCGGATGCCAGTCAGTACGGTATCAGAGCTGTTTTCATGCAACAACATGCATCTGACTGGAAACCAGTTGTGTTTGCATCACGAACATTGACAGATTCAGGGAAGCGTTTCTCACAGATTGACAAAGAGTGCTTATCATCGGTCTGGGCATGTGAGAAATTCGCTAGATTTCTCTGTGGTCTTGAGTCGTTCAAGTTATTGGCTGATCACAAACCACTCGTTCCACTCATAAATCATAAAGACATTAAATCTTGTTCCTATTCGCTGACAGAGACTTCTTATGAGACTTATGCGATTCAATCCGATTGCAGAACATGTAGCTGGAAAGAAACTACTCATAGCAGACCCATTGTCACGTAGTCCGTTACAAACTTCAGATTATGATAACCTTGAACAGGAGACACATGTAGATGTAGATGCGATAGTTTCATCATGACCAATTTCAGACCAGAAATTAAACAAAATCAAAATTGAAACAGAAACAGATTTCACATTAAAAACTGGCATTAACTATGTACGATATGTTTGGCCAGATTATTCAAAAGGCATTTCAAATGACATAAGTGCCTATTACGCAGTTCGTGATCGCCTCAGTGAGATTAATGGGCTGTTAGTCTACGGTAGTAGAATCGCCATTCCTGAGGTAAAGAGAGCAGACGAAGATGTAGAGAGTTGGTACACCACTCAGTGTGGTGGCCCAAAATCATCGATGACATGAACAACAAAGTGTCTTCTTGTTCATTTTGTCAAACAAATCCACCAAATCAGTGGAGGGATCCACTCTTAACAGCACCGTTGCCAGCACATCCATGGCAGAGGTCACAGCGGATGTGTTTACCTTCAAACAACAACAATATTTAGTCATTGTCGATTACTTTTCTCGCTATTTGGAGATTATACATATGACTAGTATATCCAGTGAAAGCATTATCAATAAGCTAAAGTGTGCTTTTGCGCGTTACGGAATAGCAAAAGTTCTAGTAACAGACAATGGTCCTCAGTTCATCTCATCAGCATTCCATGAGTTTCAGAACCAATATGGTATCGAACATATTACAACAAGTCCATACTTCCCACAAGCAAATGGTGAGGTGGGACGTGCAACTCAAACAGCCAAGAAAATTCTCAAACAGCCTGATCCATTCTTAGCACTTCTCAGTTACAGAGCAACACCAATCGAGGCAACACATGCTAGTCCAGCTCAGTTGTTAATGGGAGCGTCAGATAAGACCCACTTTGCCAACGTTGCCACAGAATCTTAATTCTAAGTGGCCACCATTGGGTAAGTTGAGGAAGGCGGATCATAAAATGAAACAATCTTCAGAATTCTACAACAATCGGCGTCATGGTGTGAAAAAACTGTCCAAGTAAAAAACTGGTGATCGTGTGTGCGTTAAAACTGACAATCAGAAAGATTGGTCCTCTTCTGGCATTATTACAGCCAAATGCCGGGAGCCGAGATCATTTATTGTAAGAACTGATAACGGAACATACAGACGAAATCGTCATCACCTCCGCAGTTCGACTAGTGGTACTTCAACGGAACAGCCAGTTGGTGATGCATTCATGACATTGGATCTTCCTGATGACGAGCCTCATCTACCCGACAATCACGATCATCCGGGTCCGGATTCTGATCCAGTGATTGGTTCACAACCTCTCAGTACTCGACCAGGACGTGTCATCACCATGCCAGTGCGATATCGTTGAAATGACATTTATAAGTATGCACATCACTGAAATGATATTTATAATTATGCACATCGTTGAAATGACTTTTATAATTATTATAAACTTGGAATCAAAGACTTATAGTTAAAATTATATCATCATTGATACTTTGCTGTTATAATGACTCATCGTAATTATTAATATCTTACTTTGGTAATATCACTATACAAAATTAATGATATATGATTTATCTGAGAAGGAAGGGAGATCTTACGTGTATTGCGTTTCCTAAAGCGAAGAGTCCTTGAGGAAACCTTTTCTAGAAATATCACTGAGCAGTTTCACTGACGTAATCAAGAAATGAAGAATAAACAAACTTTCTAATTAGTAGCATACTAATGTGTTATAAGACACCGCCATCCTTGATATATAGGACAATGCTTATAGTCCAGTCAATCTAGGCCAAAAATATTTTAACCCGGAACAAATTGCAACAGAATTTTTTTACCTCGCCCAGTGTATAGGGGGGCCATCATGTACAACATATCAAAAGTCCTCCAAAATTCCAATAGGGGAAAGGGTAAAATTTGCATAATTATTACCAGATTTGGGCCATTTCACCTGAAAAATCCATTTTTCTTTATTTCTTTAAAACCGGTATGTAATATATGTGTGACTGGGTATTTTTTGATTTTTTTAGTAATAAATGAATACGATTGATATATTCTCCACAAATTAAATGTATTGTGTTATGCCACTTGCATGAATTTACCTAATATCATCATTGATATTGATACAATACATATTATATTTTATTATGTCACGGTATTGTGTGTTTCTAAGCTAAGCTAAGATGAAATAGTATGGCATAGGTACCTGGTTTCTACTAATTTCATCTTGCATCAATTATCCAAGTCATCTTCCTCAATGAGCGTTATTGAATTCGAGCAACTGAGACCCTTACAGTCTTCCCAGGCGGATGTGCAGCTGAGCCCATGTTTTCTACAGGTGCATCTCTTTGATTCACAGCCAGTTTTGCAGCTGCATCTAAATGAATACAGTAAATCGTCAGGTGCTGCCAGCATGTCAGTCTTAACAGGCAGCATTTGGTGGTTGAGAACTTTCCAGCCCCATTCTGTTGGATCCATATCTCCAGCATCTCCTCTCCAAACTTGAATTTGGTAGTACACGCGAAGACTGTGAAACTTTGCGGATGCGGGTGTTGGTGGTAAATCTCGTGCTTCAACATACTTGGAACTTTTTGCAACCTTCTCCCTGAATCGCTTGTACCGCAAAGCAACTAGACTATCCATTGAAGTGCCATTGTATAGAATAAGCATTGCCTTGTCACCTGCTTTTATCACGTCATCTTTATTCGCATTACTCATTGTAAACACTTCAGCAATTTGAGAGAGTTCTTTGCAGCACTGGATTTTGCTAAGAGATGCAGATTTTCCAATTCCATAAAGCCTAGATGTTGAGTCACAGCCAAGGATAGCATGGATAAATAACAGCTGTGAGCACAAACGGAACCCGAGTTTTTCCTTTGCCATTTTGATATTCCACAGTCGGGGTTTCTTTGCATTTTGCTTTGGCTCTGGTCTGAAAAATAGCTGACAGCCATTCATATCAGTATGGTATAGAAGCAACACCAGTAGGTCGGTATTGTCTCCAACAAGAGGAGTATTTGTTGACTTTGAAACCAAGATAGCCGTTTGCGTAATTAAGACATCAGCATCACCGCTTGCCTTTATCGTTAAGCATCCAGCCTGTTCGAGAGATGAACTTAAGATTGATATGAACCGATGTTTGTTCTGCTTGTTACTAAGAAAATCAGGCTTACTCAGAGTTACAACTGTTTGCGGAGTCAGTACAACAGTTGCGCCTGATCCACGAGTTCGCCTCTTATGTGTTACATCTTTTATGTCTGGGCCTTGGTCATAACCATAAAAAACTACTGTAGCCTTTCCATATTTGCTTATGCAATATTTTACATATCTTTGACAAACATTTGCAAATGTCTCTCCACGCTGCCATGGAACACGGTGTAATAGAGCTCCTCCATCAAGCACATAGTGGACAGAATCTGGAAGGACTGCATCTTCATTTTGAATTAAACTCCTTGGTGAACAGTTTGCATCATGCCAGACCATGACTGTCTCCTTGAACGCAGAAACAAAGAGAAATCCCAGAGGATGTCAATGTTAGCTGTTGGGTCTATTTGTTCCATCGCAGTTAACTCCTTAAAGGTCAATGGGAAGTTCCTGGTATGCTGAGACTCAAAGTTCCTGATACAGATCTTGCCAACTTGCTTGATATCTTCAGATGTTACATTTATCCTTGGAATAAGTTTGCACGAAAGGTTTCCTGGTGTAACAGATGCAATGATTCCCATTCCATGAAATGTATTATGCCCATCTATTGTGCAAATATTGTGATCCACATTGTCGGCAACAAACTGAATGAACTCGCCTGATAATGGCTGTGGTAGATCTCCACCATGATGTGATGCACTGCGCTCAAACCTCTGTATCTCCGCGTATGAACATCCAAATCCGTGCTTGTACAAGGTGTCAACAATAAATCTAGATCCAAATTTATGGTGCATCTCACATGACAGCCCGAACTGCAAAGGTGCCAAAATAACTCTTGGACGAGTTCCTTGCATAGTAGCCTGTCCAACTGATGCCTGTTTCATTTCTGTGTCTTTTCCAGTAAACAAAATCCGCAATAATTCCCGCAGTGTCTGTGGTAAATAATTCAATGCCTTTACTGGGTCGCTCATTTGCTCCCTTGATGGATAGCTTTCAGATGATGTGCATGAATCAATTAACTTAATATCGTATCTAAGCAGTTTGGCAGCTGTCTGGATGATTAGCATGCTCTCTGATTTGGAATCCTTTCTCTTCTGTTCCTTATAGAAGTCAGTCAAAATAGTAGATGCTTTAGAACGAAAGGTAACAACGTTTGGCTTACCATTCACAGTGCTAATAAATATTTCATCGCCATAATTATCTTTTATTTTATCCTGCATGTATTTTGTACTGTATGCTTTATTCTCTTTATCATCGAGATACTCTTGCATTTTATTAACGAGACCGTGCAGGGTCAGCTGTTCATCATCATTATTTTCAAGAAATGCCATTGTCGCACTAAATGCTCTTACTCTGTCCAAGTCTTCTGGCCTTCCATGTTTTTGGGATGAGCAAGATGAGTGAAGCTGAGGGATATTTTTCATGGTTCGAAAATTTACGCTGCAGCTTTGATGGTATACTGCATTGACAACGCATACATCCGGCGTGAAGGCAAGCCGCCCAGCTACAAGTTTGCCCCATTCGTCTTTTCTCTGCTCACAGGCCTCGGCGATACTACATTGAAAGTCATGAGTACTTACTGGATAAATATCATAGCCACGTTTCTTTCCATCTTGAATTTTTGCAGGGTATCCGCATAGCAAACAATGTTCACTAAAATTGAATGTTGGACTTTCTGAACGGAGTGTTCGAATGGGTGGCGGAGATTGTTCAATTTTCTCTGCATCACGGGCAATCCGCTTGGGATCAATGAACTCCCGTCGACATTTTACATGAACCCTCTGTCCTACTTCAGCTATGACATCGCTTTCACGGGCTCTGCTAGCATTGTTAATACCGTCACAGCCTTTAACTCGAAGCTTAACAGTTTGTGAGCCATTTTCTAGGCTCTGGTTACAAATAACGCATGTATCTAAATCCATGTTCATATTCTGATTGAATTGTATAGAAATTTATTCAAATTGTGAGATAAAAGTGAAAATTAAAATGCAATTTATTTTAGATAAAATTTTAAAAGCGAAAAACAAGATTAAACTTAGTTTAAATATAATTTTTAAAAATTACCCCGGCCATATTTAATCTGTGGTTTGGAGAATTTGTACAAGATTAAACTTAGTTTA